>OY998177.1:129905004-130505004 GCA_963921935.1 Galeruca laticollis
TGTTTACGCAAATTTTGCATCGTTTTCCCGAATACTGCATTATTCATAAGTTTATACAAATTTTTTTCAAAATTATTTTTTGCGTGGGATCTCATCAAAGTATTCAATTCTATATAAGGCTTCAACCAACAACTTTGCTGAAATTTTAATACCCTATGAACTTTCTTAAGCAATAATCCATGAGCTATAGCTTGCTTTAAACTTTTGTAATGTATAATATAATTTTTTTTATTATACAGAGTAGTCATTAATTTCTTTTGTTTAGAATTTGGTGGTGAAATATGTTCTGCACAGAATGGCAGATCTTTGTGTAGATCGTGTTTATTTTTTGGATACTCTAAATCAACCTCGAGCAGGTACCCTTCAGGGGAATCATCTGGAATTTGAGTTATATCAATATTATGATCTACCCATTTAAATCCTCCGTAGGGAAGCTCCTGACTCATAGCCCAACCATAAAGATTATTCTTACCTGTATATAAAAGATACTTCACAGGTTTGTTTTCATTATACGTAGGCATATACTTGTTGTTGGCTTCGCCGTATCGATTACAACACTGAGATATTCCACCCCTTATACCTCTTTCAAAAAATAGCAGCATATCAATATCTTGCACTGTCTCTAATTTACAATGAGTATACTTGAGCATACAATCCCAAGTGTAACCAGGAACTGTATAATAATGACCAGGATCCAAACCATATGTTTTCCAGCAAGTATCACGAAATGTTTCAAAAACAGACGCTAGAAGTAAAATATCTGTTTTCATATACAAGTCACTGTAATCAGCAAGGGTTTTCATATTAAATGCTGACCAAACTAATTTTGCATGCCTTTAGTCAATATCTTTTATATGTTCATCGTTAAGTTTGTTGTAAAAATATTCTTTACTAGGTAATGCAGTTTCATCTAATCGCTTTATATCATCTAAATAATCATAAAAGAAAACACCTTTTCTAGTTAATAAACTAAATTGTTCAGTATTTAGATTAGAAAATTCTTTTCTAAGTGGAATGAAATTTTCTGGTTCTAATGTTGATACCAATGAATCTAATGAACATCCCATAAATCTAAAAGAGTCTATAAATCTAAGCCTAATATTTGTATTATTATCCCAGATTGTAAAACTTATGTATTTTTTTTATTAACAGGTAAAAGTTGAACATAATTTCGGTTAGCTAAATCTCTAGTTATGAAATGTGAATCATAACCACTTAGGTTGTGAAAAACTACTGGAATGACAAATGATTTTTTATAATTAAGATTACAGTGGTTGTGAGCAAAACCTCGAAAATTACCTGTTAGGTGACAATGTTCCCTAACAATCTTATCACCTTCCTTAAATATCTCCTCACAAATATGACATTTATCTGAAGCATCTTTTAAATTCACTTCAACATTCATTGGTTTAACATTTTTTAATTTTGACATTACAAATTTTGCAATATTTTCAATTTTATCTACAAACCATAACATACAATCAGAACTTCGATTACTATCATAAAATGACAAGTTATCGTTAAAATTACATTTAAAATATAGTCCAGCACTATAAGCTTTATGTTTTTGATACCTAGCACTTCTCGTTACCGACTGCGAACCATATCCCTTTTGAGATTTTATTCTAGCATCTACATCAATATAAGGAATAAGTAGTGATTCAAAATCTGCATAAATAATAAAAGGTACTTTTTCTTTGTATACAAAATTTTTAAACTTGACATATGGATCTTTAGAAAACTCAATTTTACAATTATTATCAATTTTTTCACAATATTTGAAATGGTCATCCAATTTTTCTTGAGAAACAAAATAATTCAAACATCTATCACATATATATTTTTTCCTAGTATTTTTAGAGAGTTGCTTGGATAAAAGTCTTGACAAATCTTTTATCCAAATATAGTGATACTGTATATCATCATTAAAATCATAATCATCATTATCTGACTCTGGTTCGCAATCATTCTTTTTAGGAAAATATTTATTTTGAATAATCAGTAAATTGACATGCTTTTCTCTTTTTTGTTTTGTTAAACGTACTGGCACAACACTAAAATTTGATGGTCTGAAAATTTCCAATTCAAAAACATTAACCGAAATATTAACATTATTTCTTTCGAAAGTTGTAGTCTGATTTGGGTGTACAGGAAATGTAAGACCGTTTATGTTCAAAACTTTGCTATAATGAGGATATGAACAAGTACGTGTAGGATTTTTATTAATAACGCAAGGGAACAAAGCTGAAACAATTGCCCAAGCAAAGCATGCATTATCGTCATTCTGAACGTTGATACACGCCTTTCTTTTAGCTATTATGTCTGGTAATTTAATATATGATGATATTCCACTAGCCACCTCGTATTTATTTATATTGATTTCCAGAGATATAATTTTACTTAAGGCCCACCCCGATCCTTCCTCAGAATATTCTGGAAGTTTTCTTAAAATGACATCTCTTACATTAACTGCAAACCATTTTTTAAAGTCAGTTGTCTTATCAATGATTTCATTTTTTGTAGAAAAATATTTATTTTCTGTAATTTCAGTATCACCTGATTTTCTAATAAATTCTGCACAAAAACAAGTATTTACTTTCAACATATTGCATTTTTTTAATGCGTTTTTCATTCTAGTGCTGAAAAGAAACAACGAATCATCAAAAAACTGTAAGATATCTTTATGAGATTTATTTATAATAATCCCGGTTCGAACTCTACTTTCAAAAATTGAATTAATATCTTCCCATTTTACTCTATTACTTCTTTTTTTATTATTAATAGTAAGCCCCTTTCCAGATTTACTTAGATTCTGAATTATTGTTCTAAACCGCTTTAAGTGACCCAAGTTGGTTTGTAGTTTACGTAATGTACCAATGGTTAGATCCCCATCACGTATTGCTAAGTAGAAAAGTCTAATGTGGCATTTAGCTTGTTTTGACCATTTTTCTATATCATAAATAGTACAATTTTTTTTTTAAATGAAATATTTTCAATTGCTTGAAACTTTTTAACAATATTATCAGTCAGGAGAGCTATTTCCTCAGAATTCATTTTCAAAAAATTATAAAAACTTACGATTTTGAAAACTGAAGCTGTTCACCTGTGTCCAGATTATTTTTCAAGGTGTTGAAATTCAATATGTACTGTTTTGTTATGTTTTTTATACATTCTCCTCTATTTTGAAGAGGGTCCTAGGGGAAACCCTTTGGAAAGTTTGAAGTCCTAGGAATGTAATGCTGAACTTCCCCGGCGTAAATTGATTTACATGCGACGCAAATGCATCCGTCACTCTTTTGGGGAGAAATACTATATTTTCGTCCAGCTCCAGAAGTATTTGGACTCCAAATTGCCCCTGGTGCACCTTTGCGCTGTTTATTCTATGTGGTGTATCCCTTGGTAAATCTTTCAGTTTTATAACGGGTTTTATTTCTGCAAAAGCAGTGCTTATTGTATTAATCTCATTTAAAAAATTCATCTGTAATAAAGAAAGAATTATTTGAAAAGATAACAGAATAATAATAATAATAATTTAACAATTATTTTTTTTAAAATAGATAAAGATGAATGAAAAAAAAATAGTAAACTTACTATGAATTGTGGAACCTTAAATGACAACTTTTCACTGGAACCCTAAGTACAGTCTATTGTCTAGTATTTACTGTGAGCACTTTTTAAAAGAATATTTTATTATAGAGGGGATGCACAAGTCCAATGAGTTATTTTTGATATCATCATCCTATTTCCAGAAAACTATATTTTTCCACGATTTCGTACAATCTAATCTGTTACTAACAATTATAAACTAGAAATCATGACATTCCAATCTTATCATATTTTGAAACAAGTTCGCTATTGTCTGAATAAATGATTTGGTTCGCACGTGTTTGCTAGCTATTGCAAATATTACCCACTAAGCGAATTTAATATGATGCGAGATTTCATTTATAACAATATAAAAAACCTTCTATAAAATGATATGAATTCACACACATATCCGTTTTAAAAAAAGTTGGTTATCGATCTAATAACATTCCTTTGAGAATTTCAAAATATTGTACCAATGGTTAGATCCCCATCACTTATTGCTAAGTTGCAACGTCTAATGTGGTTGCTGTAATCTGTTTGTTTGTCTTAGATGTATTCATAATAATGCGAGATTTCATTTATTACAATATAAAAAACCTTCTATAAAATGATATGAATTCACACACATATCCGTTTAAAAAAAAATGTTGGTTATCAATCTAATAACATTCCTTTGAGAATTTCAAAATATAGAACCCTTAACTGCATAGCCCCTCCCCCTCGTAAGCACTACCCCTCATCTCTTACACACATACAATCCTCCATATATTTTCTTTCTTCTAATTACTTCTTGTATACATCCTTATTTACTTTTTACGCAACCCCCCGTAGACGCTACCCTTAAAAGCCCCTTCGCTTCTTCTAAATCACCCTCTACCTTATACACGTAAAAACATACACACTTATTTACTTTTTGCATAACCCCCGTTCTTGTATACACCCTTATTTACGTAATCCCCGTAGACGCTCCCCTCCTCCGTAGACGCTACCCTTAAAAGCCTCTTCGCTTATTCTAAATCACCCTCTACCTTATACACGTAAAAACAAACACACTTTTTGCATAACCCCCGTTCTTGTATACACCCTTACTTGTGTAATCCCCGTAGACGCTACCCTTAAAAACCCTTTCGCTTCTTCTAAACCACCCTCTACCTTATACACGTAACAACATACAGACTTATTTACTTTCTGCATAACCCCCGTAGCCGCTACCGTCATTATCCCAAAAATTTTGGCAATTGGCCCAGGCCAAACCCCCAAAAAACTTTTTGCATAACCCCCGTAGACGCTACCCTTAAAAACCCCTTCGCTTCTTCTAAACCACCCTCTACCTTATACACGTAACAACATACACACTTATTTACTTTTTGCATAACCCCCGTACACCCTTACTTGCGTAATCCCCGTAGACGCTACCCTTAAAAACCCCTTCGCTTCTTCTAAACCACCCTCTACCTTATACACGTAACAACATACACACTTTTTGCATAACCCCCGTAGACGCTACCGTCATTACTTGCTAACCATCTAGAGACTTCTTTTACTTCTTGTAAACCCTCTGGAAACTTCTTCCCATCGGTAACCACCCATAGGCCATCCGCCTGTTCATCCGATAAAGTGTCACAGAACATACGTGTATTACCTACTTCATTCATTCTTGTCACCATTTTCAAATGTTTGCTTATTGTTTGTAATACAATAGTATCGATTTCCTCAAATATAGAGGTAGAGTTTTTAACAATACAATTTAACGCTTGAAATGTCCTAACAGTTTTATCTATAATCCTATCTGAATAATTTTTACAACTCTCTTGTTGTACTAAACTTAAATTTTTCCAATTTTTGGCTATAAACTTAGCAAAATTATTATAAATACCTACTATACTATTAATTACTTCGATGTGTATATCAGGATTTTTAGGAGTTTCCGTTTTCAAAACCCTTTTTCTCTGTTTATTAACTTCTACCACAATTAATCGTAACTTATCTTCAAAATCTTCCCACGTTATTGACATTTATAAAATTCGTTCATAAGAATAGAATGCATAAGTACTTACAATTATTTTTACACAGTCAGAGCTCCTGTTGTCTGCTTCGCTGCAATGCTTCGGTCGATGTCTCTTTTCAACGCTCTTCGGTGCGTTTTCCACAATTACCAAATAAATTTCAAGATGAAAGCTACTGTTATAATATACAATAGAACCATTATGTGCATCGCAAAACTGTCTTGCTGTACCATAAAAGTATTATTGACAATTCCAGTTTCTTTTGCCTCTTGTTTGGTTGATGAACCTCCCATTGTTTCTCTTCTCCAAAGTCCCAAATTAGCATAGGAAACCATACACTTCCACTTGTCCTTACCATTCGTTTTGCAGGAATATTTGCCATTTATTAACATTTACCATTACCATGTAGTGGGGATGTGTATTTTACCATCAATTTTCCATTTACCATTCAATTAGCTGGATTATATACCATTACCATTTCTTCTATATCATTACCATTCATTTACTTTGAAGGATAATTTACCATAACCATTTGTTACAATTAAGTGGCGATTACCATTATACCATTTGTTTCGCAGGATCGCCATGTAGTGGCGATTACCATTATATCATTTACAATAACCATTTGTTTCCATTTTACCAATCATTACCATTTAGTTTGCAGGATCGCCATGTAGTGGCGATTACCATTATACAACTAATTTTCCCATTACTATTTCGTTCGCAGGATCGCCATGTGGTGGTTACTCAGTGAGTGCCCCTCGTATAAACTACGTTTACCATAGAGCCATTATATCTTTGAGGAGAACACTTACCTAGTAGCCGTTCTTCGGGGATTGAATAAATAACATCATTTATAAAAATCACTGGGTTTAGTCTATTTAGAATTAACAAAGATTACAATATCATAGACCTTTCAACTTATTAAAAATAATAATGATGAATGAATCATTGGTTAATTACACCTTGTTTTTATAGGACACATTGAAGTTATTCACCGGTAGGTTCAACCTTTCGCGTATGTGAATGCAGTGTTTACGTTTAATAGAAACGTGATTTCTGGGTGCTCACCTGACCTTAATCAGATCGATGGCCGCTGTTACCATTGAAAAATATAATATACACAATTTAATAAAAATGTCTTTTTTTCCCAATACTGTCTTTTTCGGGATCATCACACTCTATCGACATCTGAAAAAGCGACACAACATTTTGGAAGAAACAGTACCCGATAATAATATATCCCCACAATTAAACAATTAAGTAATTTTTGTGTTTTAAATGAAACTCAATGTTTGTAGCTAATTCCACAATATATTGAAAAATTTTAAAAAGTCTAAAAAAATGACAATTGTTTCGATAACTCATTATCATCGTCAGAATGACCGACGTTACATTTCATTTGATGCCTACCTGATGTTTAGTAGTTATTTTGGGCTAGACCAAGAAGTGAACCTTGTGATTAACTTAATATATGTTAATAGAAAAAAGAAGAAAATGTGATATTACAAATATTGAAGCTAAGATATTATTAGCCCTATGGTGATATCCTGGATATCATTTTTCCAATTAGGATCAATATAATTGTGCAATGATATAAAAAACCAGAAAAACTATATCTGCTGATCTTTACAAGTATCGCTTAAGAAGACAGTTTGATAGTGGAGAACTCCCTAGATTTAGCTGTTCATTGACGACTTCAAATTGTGGGTTTCTTAAGTGTCTTCTAAGTTCCAACTCTTCAAGGAAATACAGTTCTTGTTTCTTGTCACAAATATGTTGTACTTCTAGTTCTGTGTTAGGTGTCAATGAATGATTGGTGTCAAGTAGATGTTTTGCGTAATGGGATTTATCTGGTTGTCTTAATCTGTATGCTCGTAAGTGTATCGGATTTTAATATTTCTAAGGGTCTGACCCGAAAAAACAGCATTACATTCTGGACATTTGAGTTTATATATACTTCATTTCTTTATTGCTGGTATTTTTGTTTTTAAATTTATTAATTTTGTACTTACGTTACTTTCTGTTTTAGAAGGAATTGTTGTATTCGTTGCTTAAGATATTATTTTTGAAATATTATTAGAAATATTTCTTGCATATGTGATGGTTTTATTAGTTTTTATTTCTTCAGTTTGTTTTTGAAATATTTAGTTGTAATGCCACTTTTTCCTCTTTCATCACATCAGTGTGTGTTGGTTTTCGGTAAATTGAATAATCAAGTATATTATTAACTTTTTTAATTATCAAATCAAGAAAATTGATTGAGTTATTCTTTTCAACTTCTAATGTAAATTTAATTTTTAGGTGTTAATTATTAATGTGGTTGAAAAATATATCTAATTGTCGTTTACTACCTATAAAACAAGCTAATATGTAATTTACATATCTATACCAAAACAAAACATTTTTTGAAATATTACTTTCAAAGATTTTTCTTTTTAAACTGTCCATAAAAATGTTTGCCAAAATAGGTGATATAGGGCTTCCCATTGGTAAACCTTCATTTTGAATATATATGTTATTGTCAAAAGTGAAATAATTCTGATTAATACATACATCAAATAAATTAAGAATATCTGATAATATTCCTGGATTATTATTTTTATCTTCTAGTAATTTTCTTACAAATACTAGACATTCTCTAGGAGGAATTTTAGTGAACATATTAGTAACGTCAAAGTTGAATGCTTTTAATTTTTTGATTAGTTCTATTGAATTTCTAATTGAGTATTCAGATGCATATCCGTAACTATTAAGTATATTGTTAAGCTTCTTTGCCAATATATTATTAGGAGTATTAACATAAGGAACTACAGGTCTAATTGGTTTCGTTATTTTATGTTATTTAACGGTTCCATATGATTGTGGACAATGAGGATTCTAATTTATGATGGACCTCTTATCGTAATCACTTGAAAGATAATTTGAATTATTAACAATATCCCCTACATTATTAGAAAATTTTTTGTTGGGTCTGCTGTAAGAACTTCTACATCGCTATATTTTACAAAGTTATACGAGCATACATATTAAAACAACCAGATACATCCCATTACGCAGAACATCTACTTGACACCAATCATTCATTGACACCTAACACAGGACTGGAAGTACTGGATTTTCTTGAATAGTTGGAAATTAGAAGACACTTAAGAAACCCACATTATGAAGTCGTCAATGAACAGATAAATCTAGGGAGTTCTCCACTATTAAACTGTCTCCTTAAGTGATAATTGTAAAGATCAGCAAATATAGTTTTCCTGGTTTTCTATATCATTGCACACTTATACTGATCTTAATTGAAAAAATGATATCCAGGATATCACCATAGGGCTAATAATATCTAAGCTTCAATATTTGTAATATCACATCTTCTTCTTTTTTCCATTAACATATATGAAGTCAACCACAAGGTAAAGTCACTTCTTGGTCTAGCCAAAAATAACTACTTGACATCAGGTAGGCATCAAATGAAATGTAACTTCTGTCATTCTGACGATGATATTCAGTTATCGAAACAATTGTCAATTTTTTAGAATTTTCAACATTTTTCATTATATTGTGGAATTAGCTAGAAACAGAGTGTTTCATTTAAAACACTAATATGAGTAGATTCCACGAAGTAAGGGTCGAGACAGTTAATTTAATTAAGTAATTAGAATACTGAAGAATATTTTTAAAAAATAGGTAGTTGAAATAAATATATTATTTTGCCATTTTTCTGTACATACGCATGCGGTTGCAACAAATTTTTTTATCCACAGTGTGTTCTACACTGAATATTCAAAAAAATTTCCGTTTATCAATTTCAAATAATTTAGGGTATACCAAAAAATATTTTTCGGAATTAATTAATATACCTTTTCCACCAGCTACCAATAAACCTACGGGACCATTAAAATTGTCATTCCATCCTGCAATAGGTTCTTCCAAACTGCTAAAAACTACAACAAAATCACACCATAAACAAATTTACCGTTCAAATAAATTACGTATTGGTTTGAATTTTTCAAATTGGCGGTAATAATGTTTTGATAGATAGGGAGTTACTGGCAGATTTTAGGACGTGATTTCTCACAATATGACTCTTGAGGTATGGACGATAATAAGACATAAATTAACCCATTAAAGACCCAGTTCATTTATTTTAAAACAATTTTTGTATTTAATAGGTATTAAGAACAGAGAATGTTTAAGGAAAAAAATTTTTTTTTTTTTATTTTATAAGAAACCACTTGTTGCAAAAACGCAACGCCAGTCTATATGAGTAGGTATCAAAATATCTAAACTAAGCAAAATGTTTAAAATCTACTATAAAAGTCAACAGTAAGTACAGGGTTATTCACTATAAATTACCCACCCCTTATCATCGTTATTATTGCCTACAGAAAAAAAAGTTGAATGTTAAAGTTGTGTGCTTGTGACTAAATTTTGATAAATTGCTATTAAACACCCAGTGGCGTGCAGATTTCAGGGGATACAAATTTTTTAATATTTTTTTGAAATGGTATATTATTGAATTTTTGGAGTGGTCTTTTTTTCCTGATTTCAAAAATATACCATATGTTACCCCTATCTTATAACGTTTTCGTTGAGATGTCTAATGGACATGCGCAGAACCTGATTTGCACGAAGAATTGAAAGTTGGCCAACTTATGACTTTCTTAAATCACTCTTAAGTCCTTAAGTCGCGTGCATGAACATTACCATAAAAATTTATAGTTTCATCTTAAGTTTATGATTAAGTTATGTTAAGTTATGATTAAGTTACGTCGTGCATGAATTCACCATTAATCGACGTCTAATAACTCGAAAACGGTATAAGATAGGGGTAACATATGGTATATTTTTGAAATCAGGAAAAAAAGACCACTCCAAAAATTCAATAATATACAGGGTGTCCCATTTGAAAAAAATATTAAAAAATTTGTATCCCCTGAAATCTGCACACCTCTGTATTTTTGATAGCAATTTATCAAAATTTAGTCATAAGCACACAACTCTTACATTTAACTTTTTTTTCTGTAGGCAATAATAACAATGAGAAGGGGTGGGTAATTTATAGTGAATAACCCTGTACATTATTCACACATTCCAACGTTACACTTTATACAGTATGTTCGTGTAATAGATGTACACCAGCACACCGTCATCGTTTGTTATTTGTAATTGAGTCTAAAATGTGACCAATATTAATATAACGCAATGGTCACCAACCTCTCAATGTGTTGAGCTACTTTGTTAATTTTGGAATAAACAGCGAGCTACCCACACGGAAGCCACGTAACGCAACGTAAATGAAATAATCCACAGTTAATTTATCATTATATGTATTTATTTGCTAACGTGAGTACCTACCTGTTCAGATGATAAATAATTACTCCGCAATTAAACTCAAAATTTGGGAGATTGCGAGTTCAAATAATCATCTGTGTGATAAACAAGTGGTAGAGTGATTGTACTTATAAAGGCGACAAAAACAAAGTAAGATTAACGTTATTTATATAGTTGTTTATATGGGAAAAAGTACCTAACCATCATATAGAATTTATTTATAAGTATAAAGCAGTTTCAATTATATATATATATATATATATATATTATATATTCAATATTCTTTAATTATATTTGCCCCACGTTCGGGTGACAAATTATAGTATAACTCTTATTATGATGTTGTCTCAAGGGGGTTTCAAATTCAACTAACTAAAATGTTTCAATAAATAATTCTCTTCTCCTTTGGTTACCTAGCATTCTTTTTTTTAAAAAAATTACAAATTAACGTTTTTATATACCAAGAGAGATTTTCATTATTTTATTTATAAGTGCCATTTGCTAATAGAGACATCTGTATTCTGGTTTTTCAAATCGTTTTAAAATCTATCTGTCATTAAGTCTATTCTGCAGTAATGTCATATGAAATTGGAATGTCAAATTTTATTAGTATATTGAACCTTTCAAATTATTGATAATACAGTGTGTATTACTAGTATTTCATCTAAATATGCATATTTTCTTTATTTCAATGTTTTCTATGGAATTTAGATAGAGGATATGTATTAATATATATATATATATATATATATATATATATATATATATACAAAGTCTATTATCCTAAATAATGTTATATTATGAGGGCTAAGTTTAGAGTAATGTAAAAAGGGTGCTAGTTACGATTAAATTAAACATTCAACAATAACAAAATATATATATTTGGATAATTATTACCACCTGTTTTTAAACATTAAATCGAAGACGAGTTTTCAACATTCATACTACAACAGGAAAGGACTGCTACAAATACAAGCGATAGAAATTTGGAAAAGACACAGGGTCGGCTTTAAATAATCAGAAAGTACATTTGAAACAATAATTTAATGCAGAAACGAAATCAGTTAACTCTGATTGGGCTGGGGGTCGAATTGTAGTAGACCCTTGATCAACAAACTGCAAAAGAGACACGAATTTCGTAGACGTTTGAGAAGATAAAGAGAATGTATCCAGAAAACGGGTCGGACACTGAAGAGGCGTATAATAAAAAGAGAAAAGAAGCAGATGAAAGCTTCGGAAGAAGCAAGGTACAGAAAGAGGATAAAGCGAGAGTGGATACGGAAACAACTATGATCAAAATGATGCAGGAACTGATGGTGAAGAATGATGATATGATGGAAGAGATAAAACTATTGGGAAAAGAAAATGGGGAAACAAATAAGCAGCTGTTAGAGATAAAACACGAAAATCTGAAAATGAAGGAGGAAATCAAAGCATTAAATGAAAAAGTAGAACACTTAGAAAGAGTTACTAAAAAGAAAAACCTGATCATTACTGGAATAGAAGTGAATACAAATGAAGATATTTGTCTAAAGCAAAAAATAGGAACATTCATAGCAAAAGAAAAACAAGTGGACGTTGAAATAAGAAGCGCTCAGAAAATAGAGGAAAGGATGCGCTTAATTGAAATGGAAAACATAACAGATAAAATTGACATCTTGAAAAATATAAGCAGACTGAGACATCTCCGGGAAAAAATTTTCATTGAGTCGGATCTTACCAAGAAGGAACAGGAAGTACAAAAAATAATCAGAGGAAAGCCTAAGGAAGAAAAAGATAAGGGCAAACAAACAAAAGTAGGTTACAAGAAATTAATAGTAAATGGTATAGTATGGAAATGGAATGATGAACAAAAACACAACCAAAAAAACTAGTAGACACACGTGACAATACGATTCCGGCATCAACTCAAACAATGAACAAGGTACAGTATTACAAGAAAAGAGGTGAAGAAAAGAACCGCAGAAAAGAAATAATTAAAAAAGAAAATAAAGTTATAAATTTAGGAATATGTAACGTGTGAGGAAGATACGGAGAGGGGGACATAACAAATTAAGTAAAGGAAGCAAAAAGATACAATATAGAAATTCTAGCGCTGCAGGAGACACATTTAAAAAATAATAATATGAAAGAAATGGAGGAATATGTCCTATTTACAAGTGGAAATGAGAAAAGACGACTTGGTACAGGCTTTGTAGTCAGTAAAAATATGAAAGAGCAAATCACACACTTCCAAGCGATGTCAGATAGGATATGCAAACTACAGTTTACTGGAACTGACAAAAACATAACAATCGTTAACGTTCATGCACCTACAGAAGAGAAAACTGATGAAGATAAAGATGCATTCTATGAACAACTGGAAGAAATTATTGACAGAATAGCAAACGGCAATGTAAAAATAATAATGGGAGATGCAAATGCAAAAGTAGGAAATGAAGACATATTTAGAACTATAACGGGAGGCGAAAGCAAACATAATACGAGTAACGATAATGGTTTTAGATTAATCAATATGGCTATTGAAAAGCAAGTGGAGATTATGAATACACATTTTAAAAGGAAGAATATACACAAAAGAACTTGGATCATTCCAGGCACTTACGAATCAAACCAAATTGATCACGTGCTAATAGGGGAAAAAGATGCCAAATCAATAAAAAATGTAAAATCATATAGGGGTGCCGATATAGACTCTGACAATTTTCTAGTAATGGCTAAATTTAAACTAACAGAAACAGATGAAAGAAAAATTAGAAAAAACAGAAGAACGGTGAAATATTACATGGAAGAATTGCAGCATCCTCGAGTAGCCGGTAAATACAGATCTAAAATCAAGAAATACTTAGAACAAACTAGGGAAAGAGAATTAGAACAGGGTGTAGAAGAGAAATTATCACGGATGGAAACAGCAATTTTGAAAGCCTCAGACGAAAGCTTAAACGCCATGAAGGCTACCAAAAGGAAGATCTGGCTTGACGACGAATGTATGGAAGAAATAAGTAAGAAAAGAAGTTTAAGGAAAAAATATCTACAGACCGGGAAAGAACGGTACAAACGGGAATACATTGAACAGACGAAAGTTGCAAAAAAGATTTGCAGAACTAAGAAAAGAGAACACGATGAAAACAGAATATAAATAATGGAAGAAAAATACTGGAGATAAGAAACTAGAAATTTCTACAAGGATGTGAAAGATATAAATAAAGGACACAGGCCAAAAACAACATACATCAAAGATGGAAACGGTAAACTGCCAGGAGCAAAAAATGGAATAATAAGAGGATGGAAAATCCATTTTGAAGAGCTATTAAAAGTAAATGCAGAACTAGAAACAGAAGAAAGAGAATACGTTCCATGGAGAGAAGAAAACCGTTCCAAAGATGAAGAACCTACACTAGCAGAAATAGAAGAAATTATTCACCATATGAAAAATAATAAAGCTCCAGGATCCAATAGTATTACAGCAGAAAACTTGAAATACGGAGTTATTGTATTAAAAAGAGAAATTACTAAGTTAATACAAGAGGTTTGGAGGACTGAACATATGCCAGAAGGGTGGAAAGAAGCAGTAATTCTACCGATATACAAGAAAGGTGACATTTCACATTGCAACAATTACAGAGGAATAGCACTACTTGATAGCATGTACAAAGTACTAGCCACACTAATAAAAATACGATTAGAAACTTATACAGAAAATATGACCGGCGAGTACCAGTGTGGATTTCGTAAGGCTAGAGGAACAACAGACCAAATTTTCTTACTGAAACAAGTAGTAACACACTGTTACGAATACGAGATTCCTACATATATGCTGTTTATTGACTTGAAGGCAGCCTATGAGACGTTAAACAGGACTAAGCTATTGAGAGTCTTAAGAAAGTACATAATCTCAGAGAAGCTATGCAAACTGGTGGAAATGACACTCAAGCAGACAAGAAATGTAGTAAGAGTAGAAGGGGAAGAATCAGAAGAATTTGATACAACCCAAGGACTGAGGCAAGGGGACCCCCTATCAACCATGTTATTCAACATAGCATTAGAAGATGTTATAAGGAAGAGCAAAATTAACCGTCGGGGTACATTACTGAACAAAAGCCACCAATGTTTGGCATATGCAGATGACGTGGTTTTATTATCAAGAAAACAAAAGAACTGATGAAACTAGCAAAAGATCTAGTAACAGCAGCACAAGAAGTGGGGATGGAGATAAATGGAGCAAAAAGCCAGTACATGAATCTAAGAAATAAAACAGTAACGGAAGAGCCTGAGACATTACGGCTAGAGCTACAGAACGATAGAATGATACAAATAAAGGAAACCAAGAACTATATGTATCTAGGTGTCCTAATTGTTGCAAACATTATGCAACACAAAATACACTAAAATTTATAAGTGTAAAGTTCATATCCTAGATGTCGTCTGCGGCAAGCATCTGAGATTGAATCATGCGCAGAGAAAAATATATCCTGCGGCAGTATAACTTAAAACATATTGCAAGCAAAAGCTCTCGCGTACGAACGCGTTGTAACTACGATGTACCATAATTTTAAGTATTAAAAGAATCGGGCTAGTTCCCACAGGTCGTAAAGTGTTTTTAATACGTATACAATCGGGCAAGTACCCATAAATGAAAAACCCTTTCAACAGTGCAGTTGATGTGTAAATATGTTAGTGTAAATAAACCAGTGTAAATATATGTAAATAAATTGTACATAGCAAGTAACATCGAAGGAAACTTATTTATTTTAACACAGTCCACAAACCCATGAGTGATATGTGCGTAATCAAATTGTACATATCAAAAATTATGGTCAATCGAGCCAGACGTTATTGTGATTTTGCAAGAAAATATCGAGTAATCCAACAGACAAATTTGTGATTTCGTGAAACTGGTGAAACACAAGTGCCAAAAATTGGTAAGAATCGATATTATAGATTTACAAAATGGCGTCTTAGCGTGCCCTAAAAACTGATGTGAAAAACTAAAGTGATGTCGATGCCATAGAAATCTACAAACTTTGAAACACTGAATTCGTCTCTCATCCACAAGAGGGCGGTATAGTCAAATCTGACAAAACTAGAGGCCACCAGTGCTAAAAGATATCGCCATTGTAATATAAACAAATATGAACTATTAAAAATCAGCTGATTCCGGCCAGCAGTTATATCAAAGATTACAAGTATTCTTTGGTTATGTATATTATGGTTATCGGTTATGGATACATTTGGGCAATTGGACATCGAAGTCACACAGCCCAGGAACAAGATAAGAAATTTTAATTAATAATAAATAAATAATTGTATTATATTCTAAAATAACATACTTTTTAGTCACTTTGTTTCAAAACATAGCTTTTTTCTGAAATTACTTATTTGTTCTCTCATTGTGAAACTGTTGAAATCGTTTTCAAAAATGGGGAAACAGAAGTTGAAATTAGAAAATTGAAAAGCAAAATCAAGCAGTGCAAAACTACTGCAATTAAAGTAGCAAAATATTTAGTAGATCATAAAGATGACCAACTCACTGACATATTAATCGAACAGCTTTCTATTCGCAAAAACGTTTTAAACAGTGATTATGACTTGTTTAAAGAATCTTTGTCTGAGCTGGAAAGTCTTGATCCAGATTCTATTGAAGAAATTGAATTCAGTGAATTTGAAGACAGTCATTTTGATACAGTTTCAAAAATTAATGCAATTATTTCTTCATATGATAATAATCAAAAAACACCTGTGGTAACAAATTCAATGCAAAAGTCCCAGTTCAAGTTACATCTACAGCTAAGTTGCAACCTATTCAAATTGAACCATTCAGTGGGAAAGTTTTGAGTAAATTCAAACCTTTTTTGGAACTTTTTGTTGCCTTAATTGATAACAACAAAAATCTGTCCGATGTTGAGAAGTTATTTTATCTCAAATATCATTTAAAAGATGAAGCATTAAGTCCCATTGACTCGCTTCCAATAATAGGTGACTCTTACAGTAAAGCATTAACATTATTAAATAATAGGTATAATAACCAAACAATGTTAATAAATTCTTACATTTATTCAATTCTTGATTTGCCTAATATAAACAAAGGGACTGCTGTAGCTTTAAGAAAATTTGTTAGCAGGGTTCGACAAAACATTGGTAGTTTAAAAAATATATCAAAGGATACAATTGACAGTTGGGATATTGCATTAATTTGTATTTTGTCAAGAAAGTTAGATTCATTTACTAATAGGGCATCTCAGATTGATAGGGATCCTTCAAGGCTTCCAACATTGAAAGGATTTCTAACTTATTTGGAGAATAGAGCAACTGCGTTCGAAGCTGTTTCATTACCAGACTTATCAAAGAATGTCAAAGAAAAATCACACGTTCACATAGCAGCTGGAAAAAATGATTTCAAATGTGCATTTTGCAATAATTTCAATCATAAAATTTATAATTGTAAAAAATTCCAGTCTGTCAATATCAATGAAAGAAATAATAAATAAACAAAAATAGCCACTGCAAAATATGTTTAAACAAACATATTGGCAAGAAATGTAACTTAAAAGTAACCTGCAGAATTTGTAACAAAAATTCACATAACACATTACTACATTATGAAAAATCTCAACAAGAAAACAAATCAAACTCTGAAACACAAGTAGTTGCATCTACTTCTGTCTCAGTAAACACCACCAATGTGTCAAACAATACAGATGTTTTATTGCCAACAATTAAAGTTAATGTCAGAGCAAAAAACAATACATTCATTGATTCCATTGCACTTGTTGACAGTGGCTCCCAGTCATGTTTTATTACTGAAAATTTAGTTCAAAAACTAGGGTTAAAAACATATGAAAATAGTTTAGACGTTCTAGGTGTAAAGGACACCTCATTTAAAGTTAACAAGGCAGTAAATTTAAACATTTATTCAAATTTGAATAAGCATGAAATAAAATGTGAATATGCAGTAGTAAACAAAATTACCAGTGATATACCAACATTTAAAATTGAGGTTGAACAGTTAAATTTACCTGAAAATCTTGTTCTTACAAACAATGAGTTTTACAAGCCAAAAAATATTGACATTTTGCTTTCTGCTGATATATTTTTTAGTATTTTAAGAGATGGTAGGATAAACCTAAACAATGGTTTTATTTTACAAAATACAACTTTTGGATATTTGATCTCTGGTACGTTTCCATCCTCTTCACAATCCAGAAATAACAATTTGGCTAAAATATCTTGTCATTTAAGAATTGATGACACAAACAAAATGCTTTCAAAATTTTGGGAAACAGAAAAAGTTCCACAAGTTTTCAAGGAGTATAATAATGAACATGAAGCTTGTGAAACAATATTTCAACAAACAACTTTGTTAAAAAACAATAAATTTCAAGTAGACTTACCACTTAAATTAGATATCAATGAAATCAATTTAGGGGATTCATACTATATTGCATTGAAACGTTTTCAAAATCTAGAAAAAAGATTTAAATCAGACCAAAAATTGTTTGATCAATATAATCAGTTTATTAAGGAATATTTTAGTCTTGGGCATGCAAAGGTTGTAAATACAAATCTAGTGACACACCAGTATATTTTATGGGACATCATGCAGTAATTCGTGGAGATAAAAAGTCAACACGTTGTCGCGTTGTCTTTGACGGTTCCATGCTCACAAAAAATAAAACCTGTATAAACGATATTCTTTATAATGGTGACATAGTTCAAAATGAGCTATTTGATATTCTGCTGATTTTTCGCACTTTCAAATTCATTATTTTAGCAGATATTGAAAAAATGTTTCGAATGATATTAACTAATCCAAAACATAAAACTTTGCAGAACATTTTTTGAAGAGATGATCCCAATAAGCCCATTGAGTGTTTGCAACTACAAACTGTAACTTATGGTTATAAAAGTTCCACATATTTAGCTACATGGTGTCTTAAAGAACTCGCGATTAAATATCAAAATGTTTATCCTTTAGCATCTTATGCACTCGAAAATTGTACCTATATTGACGATATTTTGGCAGGAGCCAACACAATTGAAGAAGCCATTCGCTTCAAAAATGAATTGTGTCATTTATTGAAATTAAGTTCCTTCAATTTGCATAAATGGGCGTCAAATGACGACAAAATTTTGCTGGATATTCCATTGCAAAGTCGACAACTTGATGAAATTGACATTAGCAAAAACAATAATGTTATCAAAACTTTAGGCGTTTTCTATGACATCAAAAACGATTGTTTCAAAATATTCTCGCCAAAGGCTGAAAATGATGACTGTCTGACAAAAAGGCAAATACTGTCATATATTTCTAAATTTTGGGATCCTCAAGGTCTCAGCGGGCCAATAATGATTCAGGGAAAAGTCTTCCTACAAAAATTGTGATTCGACAAGTTTTCCTGGGATGAGCTGTTGCCAAAAAATATTGAAGGGCCTTGGCAAGAATTCCAAAACAAACTTAAAAATATGCCAACAATTGAAGTACCCAGAGATGTAAAATTCTACGGTGCGAAAAAAATTGAATTAATCGGTTTTTCAGACAGCAGTCTCATAGCCTATGGTGCTGTATTATATGCTAGAGCAATTTTCAAGGATAAGGCAGTTGTCAATATATTATGCTCAAAATCACGTATTGCACCAATCAACAAAAAATTGACTGTGCCCAGATTAGAGTTGAATGGAGCATTATTACTTACTCAATTAGCTTTCAAAGTCTCCAACTTGCTAAAAATACAAAATAACAATGTCTATCTGTATTGTGACTCTAACATAGTATTAGCTTGGCTAAACACCGATCCAATGCCTACGTAGCAAATCGCATACTAAAAATTCAAAAAATAACTCAACATTCTACCTGGTGTTATATTCAATCTAAAGACAATCCCGCTGACATTTTGTCAAGAGGTTCACAAGTTCTTTGTTTTTCACAGACATTTTTCAAAGGTTTTCTTAAATTTCAAAATTGCAAAAAATAATGGCTTACATCAATAGATTTATTCACAACATCAAAAATCCAACCAATAAAATGATTGACAATTTAAAAATAGGTGAATTAAATGACTCAATGACTATCATCATTAGAGAAGTTCAAAAAGAAAATTTCTCTTAAGAAATTAATAATTTAAAATCAAAAAGGGATTTAAAATCAAGCATTAAATCACTGTGTCCATTTCTTGACAAAAACAACATTCTTGGCGTTGGTGGAAGGATACAGCAGGCTGATATAAAATATGATCAAATTCATCCCATAATCTTGCCAAAAAACAATAGAATCACTGATCTCATTATTGAAAGAGAGCACAAAAGACTCTTACATGCTGGTCAAAAACAGGTGTTGAGTAGTCTGAATTTGCAATTTTGGATTGTAAATGGCATTAGAGAAGTAAAAAAGGTCTTACATAAATGTGTAACATGTTTCAAAGCAAAGGCACAATGCTCAGAGCAATTAATGGGCTCTTTGCCGAAACATCGAGTTAACCCTTACAAACCATTTCAAAATTGCGGCTTAGATTTTTTTGGTCCTATTTACATAAAACAATCACGTATTAAAAAATCCATCATAACAAAAAGTTACGTTGCATTATTTGTGTGTTTTTCTATCAAGGCTATTCATATGGAAGTATTTTCAGATCTCACGACAGACACTTTTTTAGCTTGTTTTAAAAGATTCATTTCAAGAAGAGGTAAACCTGCTAACGTTTATTGTGACAATGGAGAAACGTTTGAAGGAGCCAATAATCAATTAAAAGAATTTTATTAAGACTTTGTGAATGTTAATAAAGACTCTATAATCAACTTTTCAGTGGAAGAACAAATTAATTTCAAGTTCATACCAAGTTATTCTCCAGTATTTGGAGGCTTGTGGGAAAGCTCTGTGAAAAGTGCTAAGCACCACATGAAGCGAGTAATGGGCAATAGCCAGTTCACGTACGAAGAGTTCAATACTCTTATCGTCCAAATGGAAGGAATTTTAAATTCCAGGCCGATTACAGCCTTAACAAATGATCCCACAGATTTAAATTATTTAACTCCCGCGCATTTTTTAGTAGTATGTCCTATAACCTCTTATCCCGAAACGAATGTGACACATACTCCTGAGAACAAACTAAAATTGTGGAAAATTGTATGCCAAAAACAACAACATTTTTGGCAAAGGTGGTCCAAAGACTATTTAACCATTTTACAAAACCGTCCATAATGATATAAAAACGTTCCTAGCAGTCAAGAAGGAACTTTGGTTTTATTAAAGGAGGACAACGTGCCTTCCTTGAAGTGGCCAATGGCCAGAATTATTAAAGTCATACCTGAAAAGGATGGCAAGGTCAGAGTCTGCGACGTCCAAACAGTTTCTGGAACGTATCGGAGATCAGTGACCAAAATGGCAATTTTGCCCCTTTATAACTAATAATTATAAATAAATATATATTAAAAAAAATGTATATATATGTGTATATAAATTTAGAATAATAAGTTAATATATAAAAGGTAATGCACCTAAAATTATTAATTATTATATTTAGTAAGACCTCAAATAAGTCATCAAAATTTTGATTATGTAAAATTCGGTCTTGTACCCACAATTATTTTAATTACAAGCGAAATGCTTCGTGAATTTTGGGCTTGTACCCACAATCATTTTGATTACAAGTGAAACGCTTTCTAAAATTCGGGCTTGTACCCACAATCATTTTAATTACAAGCGAAATGCTTCGCAAATTTCGGGCTTGTACACACAATCATTTTAATTACAAGCGAAATGCTTTGTAAAATTTGGGCTTGTACCCACAACATTTTAAATATTAGCAAGGTACTTTTTAAAATTCTTTGAGCAAGAATAACTACTGTTCAAAATAACAATAATTAATAAAACTGAGAGCATATGGTTTCAAAGAAGACTGAGGCCCCAGCATGTTGCAAACATTATGCAATACAAAATACACTAAAATTTATAAGTGTGAAGTTCATATCCTAGATGTCGTCTGCGGCAAGCATCTGAGATGGAATCATGCGCAGAAAAGAATATAGCCTGCGGCAGTATAACTTAAAACATGGTGCAAGCAAAAGCTCTCGCGTACGAACGCGTTGTAACTACGATGTACCATAATTTTAAGTATTAAAAGAATCGGGCTAGCTCCCACAAGTCGTAAAGTGTTTTTAATACGTATACAATCGGGCAAGTACCCATAAATGAGAAACCCTTTCAACAGTGCAGTTGATGTGTAAATATGTTAGTGTAAATAAACCAGTGTAAATATATGTAAATAAATTGTACATAGCTAGTAACATCGAAGGAAACTTATTTATTTTAACACAGTCCACAAACCCATGAGTGATATGTGCGTAATCAAATTGTACATATCAAACACTAATAAATGATAAATGTGAGGAAGAAGCAGAAATCGATCTTAGACTGGCCAAGGGCAATAGATGTGCTGGAGGATCACTCGAAATCTTGAGATCAAAACCAGTCACACGAGCAACAAAGAAAATAATTTATAAAACAATATTGAGACCGACAGTGCTATACGGATGTGAAACATGGGTTATGAATAAGAAGCAGAAATCCAAACTCGAAATCTGGGGGAGGAAGATATTAAGGTAAATTTATGGCGGAAAAAGAACAGAAGAAGGATGGGAGAGGCGCACAAATAAGGAGTTGTATGATCTATACAATGACTCGACAATAATTGAAGTAATCCAATTAAAAAAACTGCACTGGTTATGTCACTTAGAACGGATGGAACAATCATATATATATATATATATATATATATATATATATATATATATATATATATATATATAAGCAAAAGATGAAGATTATCAGGTATGCGGTCAGTATAAGAATTAAAACTCTATATTACCATTCTCAATATTTCGCCATTGTTTAATAGCTTCATCAGGAGACAAGATTTTAAGATTCAATGAAATTTGATGTACACCATGTCAAGCCACAACTAGACTGATTGTCTAGTTGTGGCATCTCCCCGAAGCGCGATGGTTAAGTTTATTGCCTTCTCCCTATCGGACCAATTATTCACTCTAGCGGCTGCTCCAAATTGTTTCACATAATTGGTCCACGACATTTCTCCATCGAACGTTGGGGCCTTGACTCGGGTAAAACTGCCAATGTCTTCAAACTTAGGTAGTGTTTCTGTCTTGCAAGGTTTCGTTTGCTCGGTCTTCTTTTCTTCCTCTGGCATGCCTCGCGTTCTTGAATCGGCAATCTTTTCCTCTAACTCCTTGATTTTCTCGTCCATCGTTGTCATCTTATTCTCAATCTCAGATTTTAGAGACGAAATTTCATTTTCAAAGTCAGCGGCAATGTCGTTTTTCATAAATAAAATATCGGCAGATATATCGTTCTTCAATGCAGAAATATCGTTTTTCACATTCATTGAAATCTTCTCTTCCATGGCAGAAATATAGTTCTTCATAGCAGAAATCTTCCCGTCCATGTTCTCTTCCATGGCAGAAATCTTCTCGTCCATGTTAGCAGAAATTGACGAAATTAAGGTGGAAGCCTCGTCATTAGATAAAACTGTTTCTGGATCAAAGCCGTCATTTTCCAGTGCCAATTCAAGTCTTTCTACTAATCCACTTTTCTTACCGGACGTTTCCAACTCACGACCTTCCAATTCTGCTCTTAGTTCCGCCACTTTGAGGTCACATAGTCTCTTGGCCATTTTTACGTAGCAATTTATTTATATTACCCCACACCTGACACCAATGTAATGTTTTTCTAATTAATTCAAAACGTAAACGGGTGGGATACATTTTAAACACACGATATGGCTACTTACTAGTTCATTTAAACACTAACGCACTAACACTTAATTTATATGCTCACAAACTTTATATTAGCACTTTACTGTTCGGTGTATTTTTGTTTATTTCTCGAGATCACTTTAACAACTAACTCCTCCGCTGATCGGTCCTTATTTATATTAATGCCTTTCTTACTAGAAAACTCCGGGCTGCGGCTTACACACACAAATAATTGATTCTGGCCTTTTCTAGATAAGTCGGGGCACAAAAACAATGCTTAGATAAGATAGTCCCAAACAGTTGTAAAAACACTGCGTATCCGCCATAATTTTAATTTTCATACCTGGCTTAGACAGAGTCGGATTTAGGGTCTATACCAGTGTGCTGTTCCGTAACAGTAATAATAACTTTATTTACAATTTGAGTATCAAAAGATATACATTTTATCGAGCTTAATAGTAAACAAAGTAGTAGACTCTAGAAGTGCATTAAACCTGTATCGAGCCTAACACAAAATTAGAATAACAAATACACAAATACTAAAATACAATATCAAGATACAACAGGAAACCACAATACCAAAATACAACATGTCATGTGACCAGACCAGAACTAGATAACATCAACTAACAAGATTACTATACCAAACAAATAAATGAAAAATCGGAAAACCCAAAAGGCTTTGGAAAATTATTAATCAGTTACAAAATAAAGCCAAAAACAATAACGATGACATAAAAGAAATACATACTGATGATGGACGTATGGTAACAGAGGCTTAAGATCTAGCAGAAACATTTAACAATTACTTTACTGAAGTAGACATTACTCTTTCAAAAACCATAAGCTCACCAAACACGCCTCAACCTAGGAGATATGTTCAGAAAAATTCAATTGTTTTGTTGCCTTCGACAAATATAGAAATCAAAAACATAATAAACTCACTAGCAAAGAAGAAATCATCCGGAATATATAAACAGAATTGATAAAAAAGAATTCAGAAATATTCACCCCACTCTTGACCCACTTAGTTAATGAAATATTTCTAAAAGGAGAATTTCCCACTGAACTCAAGAGATATTTACTGATACCAATATTTAAAAAAGGCAATAAGACAATGGTGACAAATTATAGACCGATATCCTTAATCACAACTTTCGCAAAAGTGGTAGAGAAAGCTCTAAATTTAAGATTGCAAGAATATCTTAAAAAATATAATATAATTACTTTAAAACAATTTGAATTTCGAGAGGGACTCTCTACAACTGATGCAATTCTAGAATTAACTAGAAGAATTTATCACTCAGTGGACCTTAATAAGCCAAACTTAACCATTTTCCTGGATTTAGCTAAGGCCTTCGATATTGTACATCACGAACAGTTATTGCTGGCTTTGGAGGATGCAGGAATACGAGGAATGGCATTAAAACTTTCCGGAGACTATCTCAAAAACCAATATCAACAAGTGAAAGTAAAAGATGAGCTTAGCAGAAGCAAACTAATCACAACTAGTGTACCACAAGGGACAGTCCTTGGTCCTATACTATTTTCAATTTACGTGAATAATTTGTATATTCAACCGACTACGGGCCAAATTGTGAGTTTTGCTAATGACACGGCTGTTTTCTTTGAAGCAGATACTTGGGAAGAACTAAAATATAAAACAGAAAATGACTTAAAAAAATTATAGATTGGTGTAGCCATAAAAAACTTACTATAAATTATAATAAATCAGTTTTTTTGCCTTTTGCAAGCTATATAAACAGATTACCAGATTTTAATGAGCTCAATGTCACTTGTAACGATCAGGAAATTACCCTTCAAAGATAAACTTATATAAAATACTTGGGTGTTACCCGCGACTCTCACTTACGGTGAGATAAGCATATAGATAATTTAACCATCTTAACGATGTTGCTTTTCAAATTTAAATTTCTCAAGAAAACATTGAGCGTTATTCACCTTAGAACTATTTACTACACACTTGTTCAAACCAGACTTCGATACTCCATCATTTGCGGGGGAGGGCTGCCACAAAGTACCATTTGAATAAATTGGAAATTTTTCAAAAGAGATTAATGAAAATAATATTCAATAAAATAATTAGGTATCCAACGGATTTATTGTATGATGAAACCAATATTATGGATGTCAGACAATTATATGTTTATGTGATTTCAATGTACACTTACAAACATAAAGATATATTACAAAAAAAGACATAACTATCAAACAAAAGGTAAAGAAACAGGCACAGTATATACTCACTTTGTAAGTAAGTCAGTATCACAAAGATATTATTTGTACCTAAGTGGAAAAATATTTAATTACCTTCCGGAAATGTATAAGATTCATTTGTATTTCGTAAGCTCACCTCAATTAATTAAAATATTAAAAAAAAAATATATTGTAACTGGTGACAGGAAAACTTTGAGAGCGTTGATTGAATAATGTGTGAAAAGCTTTCGGTAAAATGTGATAATTATGAAATATAGAAATAAGTAATTCAATGGATTTATTGCTGTATGTATATGATATGTATATGTGTAAGTGTGTGTATGTATATATTTGTTTATTTAGAAAGAAACGTGAAGGAACATACAAACATAATATATGCGTATGTATGTGTATGTATTGGTTATCCTACTATTGTTTATAAATTAAGTGAAATATTGCTTTGTGTACTTTTGGAGAATCAATTTAATTCAGTACATTATATATTTGAATCATTTTTAGTAAGAGTAAGTAATTCAGCCGCCTATGCGCAACCGTGAGGTCATAAATATGCTACTATGTCGCATACGTATCGCATTGATCTTCCATATATAATATTGTACAACAATATATATATATATATATATATATATATATATATATATCTAGTTAATTCCACAATATAATAACAGTTATTGAAAATTCTAAAAAATTGACAATTGTTTCGATAAATCAATATCATCGTCAGAATGACAGAAGTTACATTTCGTTTTATGCCAATTTCATACTCGTATATATATATATATATATATATATATATATATATATATATATATATATATATTATGATTAATCTCAAAGATTGTTTTATTTTATTATTATTTTAATTTTGATATATAGGAGTCGTTGTCTTGTTTTGTTTTGACTTGACTTACCTTCGGCTAGCTCTGAATTATCATATGTTATTGT
Source organism: Galeruca laticollis (assembly GCA_963921935.1). Taxonomy (NCBI): domain Eukaryota; kingdom Metazoa; phylum Arthropoda; class Insecta; order Coleoptera; family Chrysomelidae; genus Galeruca; species Galeruca laticollis. Next base: position 129,931,881 of record OY998177.1, read on the forward strand.
TGCTTTTATTTTAGGATGCACATGAATAAATGTTATTTAATTTTCAATATTTAATTCTTAAATTTCATGGTTCAATTTATTCAGAAATTAAGTCTTTCATGCATATACACCTCTGAGTTTAATGATTCTTTAGATAAACACAGAATGAATGAAGTAAGCAAATTTTAATAAATTTAATATGGATATTGAATAAAAATACCAACACTTTAAAGAAAATATTTTAATAAATTGTTAAGATCAAATTCCGAATTATTTTAACATCCAATTTCCTGATACCACTCCTGCATTGGAGCATGTAAACGATTGCGTCGGCGCATAGGAGAAACTTGCTCTCATAGCGACACTAAATGTGGAATTCACAGTCGATGTTACATGTATGAAATGTTTATACGATTCTAACGTTCATATATTCGTTGAAATTATTGATATATTATTTAAAACTGACTATACAATTACATATGTATAAAATGAATACAAGTGAAGTGAAATTAGAATAGTGATAGATAGAAATAGTTAAACATGCTTTAGAAGGAAGAAATGGAAGCTAGATGATCATTTATGTACAGCGTGAACAATGATGGAATGAATTAATTATAACAAGTAAGTACAGTGCTATATTTATTAATTAAAATGCATGGATATCCATGTATACGATATGATATTCATTATATTATAATGTTTTTGGCCTTTTTTGTGAAAATTATTATTGAAACGTTCAAAATATATTTTATTGTTCACTATTTACTCTTTTTGGAATTCCAAAATTAGTATTTAAAAAGCACAGACCTTATTTTGAATCTTCGGTATAGCTATACACTGTACTGCTGCTAGCGTCACCCAGTTCTTGCGGATTTCTCAGCGGAATAAATACTCCTTCTGTTCACTTCCCGTTCTCACACAGTTTAATGAATAATAATGTTACTATTTCTTAACTTTTTAGCTTCCAAAATTTACTTTTATATTATTTTATAAAAAAAATTTGTAGAGGAGATTTATATTGATGCTCCCTATTCTACAACCCAAGCGCCACTTCTTTTGTTTTACAAATCAACAAACTTTTTCCTCATAAAATGCAACGCCTCCTTTTCACTGTTTTCCACACAATAATTGTTGATTTGAATGTTTTTAGTTCGAAATGTGAAATTATTTATTTTAGCAGTCCTGGAGGATAACAACACTTATTTGTAAATGTTTATATCGTCTTAGGGATTCCATTAAATGTCTTTTTCATTTGTTACAATATCATATTTTGTTATATTTCCCTTTTTAAGGTATATTTGTTCACATTAAATTATAAAAAATCTACAACCTAAAATATCGATTAATACATATGTAACTGTCTAGTTTTAAATTTTCGAATTTTTACCCATTTTATCATATATAAACTATAAGTTATCTCCAAATTTGCCTTTTGTATTCAATATTTAATCAATAACCAACAAATTTAAGTTGGCAATGAAGTCACTAATTTTTATTACTTCCTGTTTCTTAAACTCTTTTAAATTACCATACTTCCTTGACAGATAGCTTGGCTCTGTTCCGTCTGTCAACCTACTATAAAGTCTTTCCAACTCTTTTTCAAATTCAATCTCTTTCTATCATCGTCTGTAAATATTGATAACCAATTATTGAGTTGAATACTAATTTATGTTATTTCAGGTTTCAAGTGATACTACATTATAATTATCCAGATATTTACATGGCAGTGTTCAGAATTATTTGAAACATGTTGACATTGACTTGACCTGGGATTAATTGTTAAGGTAAAATTTTATACTTATTTAAACAATGCTATTAGAATTTTCTATTCATTATCCTTTAATTTCATTCTGGTAACTGTTTTTCTTAATATCTGATAATATTTTTGCTCATTGCATTCGATTCCTTTATATTAAATCTTAGTTTTTAACTTGGTTGTGTCTACTGGTACACCCGACGTATTAATATAACATCTTTATGTTTGTTCACATTTGTGAATTATTTTAATATAATAAAGGACTAGTTCAACTCCCCTCAAATTTAAATTTTAGAAGGTATCTTTCCAGATAACTTCTTAAAATTTCAATTTCCAATCTTTAATTTATGATAAAAAAAATTTATTCATAACTTTCTGATCAGTAAATAAATTTCTTAGAATCTCATTTTCAAAAACTCTTCTGCATTCTTATTTTATAATTATACTCTTATCATTTAACTCTATCTAAACTTATTCTAAATATTTACAAATTAGGGACATAATAATAATGATTCATACATTTTATAAATCTCGTTTAATATTACTATACCCTCTTATGTTATTGATTCTTTTTGTTCAAACTCTGATTACTATTCAATTATTCATAACTTATACTCTTCATTCTTTTTAATGCTCCACTTTCCCAACCTCATCTTCAATACTAAGAAAAATTTTAATTGTTTCAATTATTTCATATATCTTAATATCATATTTTCAACCCGTATTCATGTCAATTTAACTGGTTCTATAGTCTAACCTTTAATTCCTTGCTTTCTATCCATATTTATATTCATTTTCATAATTCTTAATTACAATTCATCAACTTTATTTCATAAATATATTCATTACATTATATTTCATTTATCATATCTCGCTATCTCATAATAATTAATCATATCATATACCATATAAATATTCATTTCCATATTTTCATTACACTTTTCTCCATAATTCCTATAAAAATTTTCTTTGACATGAACATATCCTCTTATACCTTAATTTATAAATTTCTTTCTTTTCCATCCTTTTTTAGGTTCCTGTGAGATTGTTATATAACTTGTCATTCTTAAATTCTGCATGATCTTGTTAGAGGTGTAAAATTCTATCTCATCCTCCCCTCTATCTAATAATTTCCCAATTTATTTCATATTATATTAAATATTTCCTGCTATTCTACGTTGGTATATCTTTGTTCATCAATTATTAATTATATCTCCAATTGTTCATTTATCTATTTACACTAAACTTCATTATTGTACAAATTCTAAACTTAATTACTTCTACTTAATATTACCTATATACATATGAGTGACATAATATTATCTATTCCTCCTGACCATATTTGTACCCGGATATACTAATTTATAACTATTCTGAGCATTGTCAGTTAATACCTCATAAGGTCCCTCGAATGGCAATTGCAATTTTATACATTGTTCTTCTCCTTTCCTGGATGTTTTTAATGCCTTAATTATCACTAATTCTCCTTTGTTAAATTTTGATCTCTCCTTAATCTTTTTATTCTGATCCCGAATATATTTCTCAGCACTCCTCTTTAATCTGATATTGACTTTTTTTAACGTATCCTCTAGGGTAGTATCTCGATTTACAATCCAGTTTCGTCTCGGTTGGATACCTTTCATTAAATAAATCGGACTTTCATCTATCACCCCATGTGGTAAATTATTAATAAATTCTTCGGTCTTATCCATATGTTCATCCCAATTATTATGTGACTTTTGGAAAAGTATTCTTAAATATTTTGAAATTTCCTTTATATATCTTTCTGCCGGGTTGGAGCTAGGATCTATTTCATGTGGTACAATGTAACGCTCGTGCTAACCAATTAGAAGGCATCCTGCTCGCGCTACATTTGTAGCCATACACCAAAGATTAAGAGAAAGTGGCTCAGTAGTACCTAAAAATACTGAAACTGGTAGACGACCTGATGTGACAATGGAATACGAAGACGATATTTTTATTGAAATCGAAAATAATCCTGAGGTTAGCACCAGAAAATTGGCTGCTATGTATCCTGGCATTTCCAAGTCTTCCATATGGAATATAATTCATAAAAAAAACCTTCATCCTTTACATTTTCGAAAAGTTCATGCCATGGTAGATGGTGATTTCCCTGCCCGCATAGATTTTTCAAACTGGTTGCGGAACAAAAAAAAATCAGGATCCTGAATTCTTTTCCAATATTTTATTTTGCCGTTCACCAGAGATGGAATTTTTAATTTACATAATGCACATCATTATGCCTACATTGGTGATAGTCCACATGCAACAGTAGAGAAAAAGCATCAGCAAAGATTTCGTATAAATGTTTGGATAGGTGTGATCGGTAATCAGCTTCTGGGACCCGTAGAGCTTCCTAGCCGTTTAACAGGACAAGAATATCTGAATTTCCTACAAAATGTTTCACCTGATTTAATAGATGAGGTTCCCCTAATTATTCGAAATAATTTATGGTTCATGCACGACGGTTACGCAGCTCATTTAAGTAGAGAGGTTCGTCAATATCTCGACAATAACTATTACGATCAATAGATTGGAAGAGGTGGTCCAGTTAATTGGCCCCCAAGATCTCAAGGTTTAAACCCCTGTGATTTTTGTATTTGGAGTTATTTAAAATCATTAGTCTATGCTGCTCCTATAGAAACCCGTAATCAGATGTGGCAAAGAATTCAAAATGCTTGTAATGAAATTAGAAATAATGCAGGGATTTTAGCAAAAATTAGACGATCTTTAGAGAAAAGAATACATTTGTTTATTGAGACAAATTGTCGTGTGGAGCATTTGTTGTAAAATTAATTATCTTATTCCTGTTGGTAATTATCTTTCATGTTGATTGTTGTGTTATACCCCCACGAAATAAAATTAATTCAAAATCTCCAAAACAATATAAGCAACTTAATACTTACGACTTCATTGCCAGTATCTGTACAATCTGTTGATTTTTCAAAGCCAACTTGATATTACACATTATAATCCAACATGACGGGATCTTGAACTTAAACAAACTGTAGAGTTGGGATTGATCAGGTAATGTGATATTATGGTTCCATAATATTGACGTTTATATATTTTGCTTTCAATTTGCGTGTAACAAAAGTTAAAGTCTAATTTAGAAATGGGAATTATATTTAAATATTACGTAAAGAATTTCATATTTTATCATAAGAAACAAGAAACATTAATAACCACGTAAATTTTTTTTCATTTCATTAAATGGTTTATGTCTGACTTTTTGTATTCTTCAACTATCCCTACCTATCAGATTCCTGTTACTGACGAGCGTTTTGTGCCGGATACATCCCTGAGGTACTAACAAAAAAAATTGAATAACACCAAATTAAATTGAATTGGTATTGGTTTCTGACCATACCAGTTCTGGCGTCCATAAAATAGATCAATAATAACAAAATTAATAAACTGCAACAAATTAACTATATATTTGCTTCTAAAACTTGATTTCATTCTATTTTCATCAACATAAAGAGTATATTAGATTGTATGTAGCAATTGGCTCTCATTTTAACGGAAGCTCAATAAAAAAAATAACAACAACAAAATACATAACAACAAAATAGTTGATATGTATTTTTTATTTTTTGTTAATAGCTCATGGACGTGTCCGGCACGAAACGCTCGTCAGGAACAGGAATCTGATAGGTAGGGATACTTGAAGAATACCAAAGTCAGACATAAACTATTTAATGAAATCAAAAAATTTAACGTGGTTACTAATGTTTCTTGTTGTTTAATTGGAAGGAAATATTCAGTTCTTATGATGACATATGAAATTCTTTACGTAATATTTAAATATAATTCTCATTATTAAATCAGACTTTAACTTTTGTTACACGCAAATTGAAAGAAAAATATATACACGTTAATATTATGGAACCATGATATCATGATACCTGATCAATTATTAGTATTATTAAAAATATTCTTAATTTACAATTATAATGCCCATTTACAATATTTGAAGGAAATGAAATTGCCGGTGTCCTGGCCATTTCTTCGTCCTATCGCGTGCATCCTGATTAGATCATGGTTCCTTGCTATCGCATTATCCATGTACTTTTACTATTTATAAGAACTTTGCACCTTAAAATGTCTGTGGCTCCTAGAATGTTTCGGCCAAGCTATCCCTGAAAAGTAGCTAAAAAACAGGGTTTCAAAAATGATATGGGGTTTAGATTTCGAGGCAGCAACATGTCAGTAGTTGTATTTGTTTGAATTTAAATGTTTTGAGTAGAATTGCACTTTGTGTGCGATTTAGGCCTGAAGTAAATCAATCCTGTTATGTAATTAACGTTCCATGCAGAAGCCTACACCCACTATCTCGGATGTCTCCTGCGCGATTAGCGACTGTGAGATTTTTAAGAAGATCTTCTGGCAGACAATTGTTATAAAAGTTTGATGAAATTTTTGTTATGAAGTCTTTGATAGTGGGTAAATCAGCTTTGTCATGTAACCAAGAGTTTCTGGGTAGTCTGGGATAACAGTTGTACTTTATTGCCATTCTGAGACACTTGTTTTGCACCACTTGCAGGAAGTGAAAGTTGTGTTTCGTCCTGTTATAATAAACGAGAGCAGCGTATGTAAGTATAGGTCTAATAATGTATTTGTATGTAAGTATTTTGTTATGACTTGTGAAGTTACTGTGTGTGCAAATGAGTGGATATAGTTTGCTCATTGCAATCTTGGCCTTGCGTACCTGTTGCATATTATGAGCGTTTGCATTTGCTTGTATAGTATACCCTGAGTATTTTAGGGTATTACTAGGCTTGATGAAATGCCCATCTACGCAAAGCTGAGATTGCAATGATGTGTCTTTTTTTTAGCTATTCTCCTGAGTAATAAATACTCTGTTTTGGAGACGTTGATAGCTAGTTTTTGTTCGTGTAGGTAAGGTAAAATTACTGAATTTATGTGTGTTTGAACTGTGTCGAGAGCATGCTCTGGATTCTGTGCAGACGATACAAAGCAAGTATCGTCAGCATACATTGCGGTTAATAAATGTGGGGAAGTTGGGAGATCGTGGATGAATAGGGAGTATAGCAAAGGTGACAAAACTGAGCCTTGCGGTACTCCTGCTTGAATGGAGTAAGGCCCTGCGCTATGGTTTTAAATTTTTGAATAAAATCTCCTGTTTGTTAAATAGGAAGATGAAATTTTTAATAAATAATTAGACATTTCTAATTTAATAAGTTTATTAATTGAACCCTCTGGCCACACATAATCGAAAGCCTTCTGAATGTCTATTGTTACCATAACTGACTTTTTTTTATTATAAAAACCCTCCCTTATGTAGTTTACTACTCCAATTATTTGTGAAATTGTGCTGTGGCCGCTTCGAAAGCCGTATTGCTCGGCAGGAATGATATTGTGTTTTTTAACATAACATTTACGTCTAGCTAAAATAATTTGGTCAATCACCTTTGCTATATTATTAAGAAGGGATATTGGTCTATAGCTTTATAGAGCGCAAAAACTTCGGCTGAGAAAATACTCAGAGTTGGAGTGAGTTTAAATTGCAGACTAAGATTGGTTGTTACAATTGCTGCTCCGACTCCCATTTCACATTTAGATGCGTCTGTGTATATTTTGATAAAGTCCTGATATTCTTCCAATATTGATTTAAGGTTAGTTTTAAAGACGGCTGGGCACACTTCCTGTTTATTAAATCTGCTCAAACTAGTGTTAATGGTGGGGACGTTGATGGTCCAGGGAGGAGGGTGATCTAGATCTATTGGAAATAATTCTGGAAATTGGATGTCTGAATACTGGAGATATGTACGTATTCTCTCATAAGAAGGTTTAGGTGTATGCGGTTTGTTGTTGAAGTAGTTAGTATATTTTTTGGTGAAGGCATTGGTGTAAAGAGGTTTGTTTCTTTTCGAGGCTATAGATGTGGCGTGTGAGAGAGTTAAGAACATTCTTCTGTAATGCAGAGGTGGCTCACCAGTTTCGCAGTATATAGCTTCAACGAGAGTTGTTCTGAAAGCTTCTAGTGCAATTCGGAGGCCATTGTTGTGCACAGTGTCCAGTAACTTTAGAGTTGTATATATCCCCAACATTTATTAGCCAATGTCTTCATTAGATTTAGTCGCTTGTTACAATTTGTTTAATATGTTCCTTCCATGTAAGCTTTTCGTCGAACCACATTCCCAGGAATTTTACCGACGATCTGAATGATAAATTTTTACCATATATTTGTAATGTTGGATAAACGTCTAGACTTTTTTTTGAAAAGAACATGGCGATTGTTTTTGATGAGGAGAATTCAAAACCTGTATTCAAGGACCATTGTCCGAGTTGCGTTAAAAATTTTTGCAAAATATTCGTCATGAGGGAAGTATTTTCTCCTTTAATATATACAACAAGATCATCTGCATACACGCGTGCTTTCAAGGGTTTCGACAAGCCCTTGATGATATTGTTTATGGCCACTAGGAATAATGTGGGGCTGAGAATGGATTCTTGTGGTGTCCCATTATTTTCTATCTGATCTGCAGAGTAAGAGCTATGGACTCTTACACGAAAAGATCGGTTCTTCATAAAATTACTGATGAATTTCAAACAACTTCCCCGAATGTTCCACATGTGCAGTTGCTTTAGAATATCAACTTTCCAGCAAGTATTGAAAGCTTTTTTAAGATCGAAGAATATAGCAATACAGGTTTGTTTTGTCGATAGAGCTTCTTGAATGTCACTTTCTAAATCCAGGATGTTGTCAATCCCTGAACGATTTTGTCTAAAACCATTTTGCTTGGATATTAAATGGTTTGCCATTTCTAAAGTCCACGTAAGTCTGCCATTGACCATTTTCTCCATCAGTTTGCTGGTTTAGCATGTTGAACTTATAGGTCGGTAAGATGAAGGTTCAGTGCGAGATTTTTGGTGTTTAAGGAGCGGAAGGACAATGGATTTGGACCAGATTGATGGAAACTGGTGTTGTTTCCAAATTCAGTTAATTAGTATCAGGAGCGTTGTTTTCGCTATATCGGGAAGATGTTTTAAAAATACAACTGGGATATCATCTGGTTCTGGACTGGAATTTTTCAAATTATTAAGGGCGTTATCCAATTCAGCCTTTGTGAAACTCATGTTTAAAGCAGTATGTTCATTTCCATCCAGTGACAGATTCCAGTTTTCTGCAGCTAATTTATTATCGAGAAAAGTGATGTTGTAGTTTTCATTCGAGGACATTTGCTTGTAAATACTGGCTAATATGTTAGCCATTTCACTTGGTTGTGACTGTGTTGTTGAATTTCAGACTAGTTATTACTGGCTGATAATTGAAGCCCGAAATGTTTCTTATTCTTATCCACACTTCACTGATAGAAGTAGAACTATTTATTTTTGAGATATATTGAAGCCAGGAGTTTTTCTTTGCGAGTTTAGTTGTGAGGTGAGGTGAGGTGTTTCTTGAAATCTATCTTGTTTTCAACTGTCTTGTGTCTTTTATATTTATTCAAAGCTGCTTTGCTTGCACGAATTGCTGCTTCACATTCTGGACTCCACCAAGGTACAGGAACGTGATTCAATTTTGTCCTTTTTGTTTTGCCTATAAATACTTCAGCACTGCTCAGAATTATATTGCTAAAATTTGATAATGATTCATCCATGTTTTCAGATAGTTTATAGTTTGAAATAGCGACTTGAATATGCTCAGCAAAATCGGACCAGTTAGCAGAGTCGATTTTCCATTTTGGCAGAAAAAGATCCGGAGATTGATGAGTACAACGATTTATTATTATAGGGTGGTAGTCACTACCATAGGTAAAGTTCAGGACTTCTCAGGATAGGCGAGGTGTTAACGAAGGATCGTAAAGGGTTAGATCGATTGCAGTTGAGTCCCCGGTGTGGATGTTGAATCTAGTTGGGGTTCCATCATTGAGAAAATTCAGTTGAAGATCCGACATTACTTTTTCCACAATTTTGCCTCTCGTGTCTGTATGTAGCGAGCGTGTATGCGTGGATGTGGTATTTGCATGAGTAGATCTTTTATGTCGTTATAGGAGGCTGGATAACTTGAGGGTAAATAAATGTTGCATATGGATTATGTGCTAGGTGAGTTGATCTTGACAACGACAGCTTCTAAGTTGCTAGTGACAGGAAATGGTTTTGCCTCCAATGCCTTATTGACTAGAGTAGCTACTCCGCCGGAAGTGAAATTAATATCACTTATTCGGTCTTTGCGAAAACAGTCGAATAGCTTTGAATTATAAGTATTTTGATGTTTAAGTTCTTGTAGGCATATATTATCGGGGGAGTGCTCCCCAATCAGGATTTGTAGCATAGCAATGCGATGGAAAAATCCGTCGATGTTCCACTGAAGTATTGACATTATATAATTTGCTGACTACTTTGGGATATGTCACTATCCCACTCTGAAGTATCGTTACCCAGGAACTTGAAAATTTTCCTTTTTAAGTTAGTAAATCGAGTCTTCATAGATATATCTTTTTAGTGGGGGTGAATTTGAGAGAGCATATGGGTCAGGGCTAGGTAATCTGTTGTATATTCTTCGATCATACTGATGGGATCTGTAGAGCCACTAACATTGGTTATGAGTAACGCAAGTTGATCATAATCGATAACGAATGGAGGAGATTGATTATCAATAAAAATTTTGTATGGTTCAAGTAAATATATTGTGATATCTGATGTAAAACTGGGTGTTGTCAGAATGGTATTCTTTTTCTTTAATTTTTGTTTGTTTCTTGATGAAGGAAATGAGTTGTGATCGTTTCCAGCTGTGTCTGCTTCAGGTGTAATCACTTCGTTTATATTGCGCTTTGTTTTGTTGGAGCTGTTGTTGGCTTCTTCTGGTGCATCCCTGTTAGTAGATGCAACCGGCGTGGCGTTAGAGGTTTCCGCATCTTTTGTGGTTGAATTTTAGTCCACTGGGGAAGGTGGTATTACATTTTGCGTGACAACAGTGTTTGACGGAACATGATTAGATGTATTTGCGCTAATTGGTAAGCTGGAGCTGCCTGTAGGTTGAACTTGCGGTAGAGATGTTTTAGGTTCAGTACATTGAGATACTATGTGACCAGGTTTTTTACAATTGTAACATACCATACCATCTTGAGACAGAAAAATTCGGTATGTCGTTTTTTCAAAGTCTACTGTAAACGATTCTGGTAGCGATAAATTGTGAGGACTGACGTAGATTTGCCTCCGAAAACTAAGAATATGGCTATACTCAGGTAGAGAGGAACTGATTATTAAACATGTCAGGTGAGAAACAGGATTTAGTCCGATGTTTATTTATTGGTCTATTAATAGATTATGCGGTATTGTAGGACATACGTTCGATAGAATGAGTCTTTCAGCAGGTGTTATTAGTCTTCTGGCCCTAACTATTTCTCCCTGTACTTTTATGTATCCATGATTATTTATGAAGTCATCCACCAACTGTTTACTAGATAGGTACATACATATACGATTATGGGATAATCGAGAGGAAAAAATGATATTTTACGGATGGATTATGGTTCCTAGAGGAATTAGATAATCTTGTAATTGAGTGTTTTCTAAAGTACTGAAAACTATTGCCTGTTCTTTTGAAGGAAATTGTTGTTCTGATACTGCTGAAGAGTAGGTATTGGGGGTACGAGATTGGTCTTTAGATGAGGTTCATCATTGAGAATAGTTGTTGGTATACATTTTTGAAATTTTCATGTGATAAAATAATTGAGTACGGCCCTGGCAGTCCGATAAGCCAGGCACTTGAATCTGCTATAAGTAAGGTTTGTTTACTTATAATAATGGAATATTTAGTTGTATTCGGCTGTACAGTTGATAATCAGAAGTAAAGTAAAACTTGATCACTTACAGTTTCTACGGAATCCAACCAATTTATTAAAACAATTTGAATTATCCACACTGAATGTTAAAATACTCGGAGCACATGACTATTAGAATATATTATTGTTCACTTATGCAGAAGTATTTTATTAATATTAAAAGTACCTGTTTATATTCGAACACAGATATAACGTCTATATCGTATCGAGTATGGCACTCAACTCGAACAGCTTCATTTTGTTTTTGGCAAAAGTAGGTACAACAATGTAAAGGTTGACCTAATATGTGGAAAGGGATGTTATATATATCTTTCCGTAGTTTCTCACATTTTTCCTCCATAGTGTCACCTTCGTTTTTTCGGTATATGATGGCTTCTGTGATGGCATAGCGGAATCTCAGTAGGTTTTTCTGAAAAATATTGAAAAACTTCAATTTCCATATTGAGTTCAAAAAAAGGCTTGGATTGAAAATTGATGCAGACATTTCAGAAATTTCATTAAAATAGATTACTGTGACTTATCTTCTATCATACATACCTTTATTTCTTTTCTTAGTACCAAAGGACCAGCGTTGGTGTCTTTTCCTAAAGCTCGCATTTTATTGATATAATTTCTCAATAAGTTATTCCGACACTCAATCTTCTCAAGTCTTTTACGATGTTTATCGCCAGTTCGATAATTTGAACTCGACATGCTTGATCACAATATCACAAGTTCACAAACTAACAAGTGTCACTATCTGAATGCAATCGCACACTAACTAGCTTTCTGTTGTATGCTATACATGCATATCTGGCCGGTTCTTTGTCCATCACCCTCGCCGCAGCCGTTCGCAAAAAATGTTTACGGTTTTATCACCTATTTAATATTATACCTAATCTTATTCGAAAATGCAATGAATCCCTTTCGCAATTTCTATTGACATCATCACACGTGCTGAGATTGTTGGAATAGCTTCAGTGCTATTCATGGTTTTTATGAATGAAATTACGATTTATTCAATAATTCATAGTATCTATGTAAAAGTACTTATTTGGTGCGAGGGCGCTCGAATCAGTCATCAAAAATACTCCGTAATTGTGTTTGCAGGGGTTCAGCAAAAATCATTGCTGACCTAGTAGTCATTGATGGATCACGATAATTTTTTTTTTCAATAAAGACAACTGGGTAATTGAGGCATCTCCCGGAGTACTTTTTCGAAATACGATATATCTTGTGAGATAAAAGATAGTGAATATGGCCGATATTTCGTACTTTTTTTCTAGTGTTTTTTTCAAAAAATTAAAAAAGTACTCCAAGAGATGCCTAGATCCAACTTTTCACAAGCAGAAAGTGAAAAAAAATCTCGATTTTTTTGCGAAGTCCCAGTAATATGATTTTTGCCATTCCTTGTTTTACAATCAATCCCAAATAAGGTTAAACCCCTCTTAATGTTATTTGAGCTAAATCGACTTAAAATCATCTCTAGTAACTGTAGTTTTCGTTTGGCAGGAGAGTTTCTGTACACTTTGTATAAAGAGCAGTTTTTCTATATATAAATGTTCTATATAGGACAGTTGAGAGATAATTCAATAGTTTCGTCGAAGCGAGTGGCAAGCCGCTACTGGATTTATTCGGTATGTAACGAGTGACCGAATGTCCAGGTTGCTACTTCTTGCTGGTGACCGTCTTATATGAATGTCTAGGAGAAAGAGGATTTTGTAGAATCGACTGGTCGTTCTTCTACACTATTAGCACCAATCACGTAGCACCTAATTGGAAAAGATTCCGTAGGGTATAAAATAAACCCACACTTTTGAACCCTAGTTCGCTAATACTAATCATATCGACTTGAAATAAACGCCATTGTTCTTACAAAATTAAGTTGTATGTATTTTCGATAAAAAAATATACTATTTTTTATTTTCCAAACCCATTAAATATTATGTACAAAAACTCACCAATCGATGGTCGAGTTATGATGGTATGTATTTTCCCTTTACACATGTCATTTACGACTTGTTCTCCTAATCCTTTTGCAAAAGAGTAAGTATTGGCATAAGGATAAATATATTTTTCGGTCATTGTGTGTAATAGCTCTTTGTCGCACGTTTCTGCTAAAAGAATGGCGTCTTTCCAATTGGAGTGAGGTGGATAGACTCGTTCTTCAAGTTCATTTTGAAATATAATACAGAAAGCAGTAGAAATGTGTACTAAAGCAACAGGATTTTTCAAATCTAAAGCCAATTGTGCGATTTCCCTTGTTCCTCTTACATTCAAAATAATCGCGTCTTCCAGAAACTCATCGAAACGTACAGAAGCCGCTGAATGATAAATTATATTCACATTATCTACCAACAATTGTCTATCTGAATCGCTCAATCCTGCAATAAACAATTATTATATAAGTGGTTTACAAATAAGTATATCAAAGAATTTATCTACAAACCTAAATTTAAATCTGAAACATCCCCTTTAATGCCTATTACTTTATTAAGGACGTCAGGATTATTTTTATGGATTGTGTCAAATACCTGTAATTATCAAAGGTTATTGTAGTTATGAAATTGAATCGACTTACATATTTGTTGTTATGAATCTCAGTGTTTATAGAAATAATTTTTTGACTTTAACGGATCATATATTGAAATATGTATAGTCAATTTGATTTGATTTCTATACCTTACAAATAAATTTACGTTTTCAATTCACGCGTCTCATTTGAGCTTGCAATCAAAAGTTATAAACCTTCTCGTTGTATTGAATATGCACAAACTTACATTCAATTCCTTAAATTTTTCTAGCCTCTCTTCAATACTGCATCCTTTTTTGGATCTGAGTAAAACATAGATTTTTTCAATTCCTGGACATGACCTTAACAATTTCTCTATAAGAACCTTTCCCATAAATCCAGTTGCTCCTGTTACGAAAATAGTTTTTTCATCAAATAATTGTACCACGCCCATGGTAAACCAATATTTCAAAACTAAAACAAATTTTTTTTATCAATATAAGTTGAAAAAATAGCTATTTCAGTTTATTCGCGGAAAATTTATGGAACTGCATGTTCAAGATTTATAGCATGGAAGATGAAAGAAACTACTAAAATGCTGTCGGGTGGACTGAGTAGCTTGACAGTAGTGTAGCCCGCATAAAAGAGTAGGGTTCGGGGGTGAGGTTAGCTGCCTGCCTCTGGTAAAAAAGAAACATGCTCATAGAATCGATCATAAAGTCTCGGATATCGGACGGAAACACCAAAAGACGAACTCAGCAAGAAACAGGATTACGAGAAAGGATACGAAACTAAGAGTTGCATACAAGAACATTGGGTCCTGGACTAAACGAGACCAAGAGATACTAACAGAAATGAATTCCCAGAAAATCGAGATATGTGCCCTATCAGAAACCAGGAAGAAGGGAAAAGGAACATCCAAATATCAGAACTATCTACTTATATATATCGGAATTGACAAATGAGACTATGCAAGCTCAGGCGTTGGACTCCTGTTGCATGAAAAATTTGAGAATTATATAGAGGATTTCGAATATATCCATCACAGAATCTTGAAGACAACCTTAAAACTAGCAAACTGTAAACTTCATGTTATATCTGTCTATGCCCCAGACATAAGCAAACCGGAAAATGAAACGGAATATTTCTATAACTCGCTACAAGATGTGCTGGACAAGCTACAGAAGAACGATAAACTCATGATCCTTGGAGACCTTAATGCAAGAATTGGAAATAATATTATAGACAATATCAAACAACGATTCAACGAAGAAACAATAAATAGGAATGGTGAGCACCTTATTGACTTCTGCGCTCAAAATATTTCAAGAATAAACAACACGTTTTTCCCCCATAAACCCCAACACAAGTACACTTGGCAAAATATACAGAGACAACAATCAACTATCGATTACATAATAACTAATAGAGAGTGTTCGAATTTGATTTAATTACAAAATTCTCCTGTGACTTTTCATTTTCAACTTTTCCTGTATAACACCATTCAAACTTCATTTCATATAAAAAACCACAGATAATTGTATAACAATTTCTTTTCTCCACAAAACTACATGCGTCGGCTGAGTTTCAGCTGTCATATGACAGTTTCATTTAAATCTCTATTTTTTCCCATTGGTTACATTCTCACATAACGTTCCTTATTATCACCCACTTAAAACCACACATAAAAATATCCATAACAACATTTATTCAATTTTTAATCATTATACAAAAAACCGTTGTTAGTCAAGTTACAAAAAAAAAGCATAAAGAGACATAACACACATCTTGTCATGAATTAATCATAGAAAAGTAAAAGATATCAATTGTATTATATAATAAGCGGTTGTGATATTCTTATTTGTGACGCAATATGAACAAAATGTAAAACTATACAGATATATAGTAAAGGTGCATGTAATCATCGGTTATCATTTAATAAAACATTCAATTCATCGACGTGTAAAAGTATTTATTATCGTCACATTAAGGCGATTGGTACTTCAGAGCTCAGTACAATATAAGCGAAAACGACATTCCGCAATATTGCTTTTCCATCAAAAGAGGAAAACGCAAAACATGGTCCTTCGAGCAGGATCAAACCAGAAATAAGATAAACAAGAATTTAATCCTGAATTGAAAACAGATTTGGCAGTACAAATCCACAAGGAAAGTGAAATTCTTCGAGACTGTACGCAAGTTCGCAGTGGAACGAACAAGACAAATAAGGTATATATGACAAAAAAAAATTATTACATTGTTAATTTCAAATTTAGTTTAGACATTTAATGACATTCTTTCATCACAACTTTGGAAAATAATCATATAGATCATAAAATATTACTGAAATACCTAACATGACACATTGATTTGAATTTTATGTCAAATATTTCTGTCAAATAATTGAGATCTTTGATAAAATGGATTCATCAAAAACACAACGTGCTAGTTGTGAGGCAGCAATTACACGTATTCATAACTGGTTTCATAATAATTTGGAAGAATCAGAGTATGCTTTCAAATCACGCATAGATAATTTAGATAAATACTACTCTAAATATTCTGAAATTCAAGATCAAATAGAAATCATAGCCTTAGATCCTGAATTAGAATTTGATGATAGAAGCCAAATTGATGAAAAATATTATGTATTACACTCTAGACTACAAAATGCTTACGATAAATTGAATTTTAAATTTAATAAAATTACTCAATCAACCTTACATTCTCATAATGAAACACATATTAGATTGCCGTCAATAGAAATACCGAATTTTTCTGGAGACAGCATAAAATATAATGCATTTATAGAACTGTTCAATGCATTAATAGTAAACAATTCCCGGTTGACATCTAAAATTGAAAAATTTTACTATTTGAAATCATACTTGAAAGGTGACCCGCTAAATTTAATTTCTCAATTACCAGTAAATGAAACTAATTTTGATGTAGCTTTAGACTCACTAAATTACAAATACAATAATATAAGGCAAATTGTTACTGCCCATTTTAACCGTTTAACGGCCTGTAATAATATATTGAAATGTAACGCACAGCAATTAAGAATATTCACATCTGAAACTAGATCTTGTAATAAATACCAAAATAAGACTCATGGGGAGAACCATCCTGTATAACAAATTACTTTTTACTTTGTAACGTTTAAACTATAGAAACCGGTCGTTCACATTGATGAAAAGAAAAAACCACTCATCTAAGCGTCTGTCTGGGTGCAAGAATTGAAAAAAATATTTTAACCGGAAATAATAATTGCGTCAAAATAAAGAAATTTTGCGGAATCTAATAAATTCAATTGTTAATCGAGGTAAAAAACCTATTACACAATTACGTCGAACGATAAGTTCCACCAATCAGAAGCTAACAGGTACAAAGAAAATAAAGGATTGCTGAGCAAGGGAAAATTCCGAAACTTCGAAAAAGTAACAAATGAGGGGCAGTTGGTAAAAACTCGCGGTCGGGAACGGTCAAGTTTTCTTTTGGGGTTTCGCGAATAGCGGTTTTTTGAGGAGTCCTGAGTTATAGTAATTTATAATTAAAGTAGTGTTTTAGCAGTCAGGTATAATTATTTTTTTTCTCGAAAAGGGAAAGCAGATTACAAGGGAGCGTCTACTGTACGCGCTCTAAAAGGGTTTCTTTTTGTTCGAAACGCGAATCGTGTCCGTCGGCGTTTTGTGAACACCCAGTCCGGGAATTGGTAAGTCTGATTTCAAATTATACTAACAGTGTATTATGATTTTTTTCTGTAGTTTGGTCAGGTTATAAACATTGCCAGCCCGCTTTTTCATGATATTATGTTTATATAAGTTAATTGGTGTATGGTAGTTCATATCGCACACGAATATTTAATGGTGATATCTCACCGGAATCATTAGGAATAGGGAGCACATTTGAGGTTGAATATTAAATTGTTAATATCAAAATTCATATTCAGGGTACGCGAAACTATTAGGTTCTGACGATTATTTTTTTAAAAAATAACAAATTTCTTTTATTCTGCGAGTCATTCGCGTTGACTTAAAAGGGATATCTCAAGTTTTCTCTCGATCCTATCACTGGTTTTATTCAATTGTAGACACGGGACTCTATATACGAGTATTCCCGACGTTTTGTAAATTTGGTATAATTATTTTTATTTTTCTCATATTTTTTTATTAAACTCGTTTAAGAAATCATTGTCGGGTAATTTATTTTCTCAACCAGGAGAGCAGGGATACCTGACATATACACATAAGATCCACACCTAAAATTTTCCCTCAACACACCCCTCTTACTGACGTAACCCCCTAATACAAGACCTCTCATTACCAACGACACCCGGTAGCAGCGGAGGCCGAAGCCAGCTCTTTCGGACATTTCTTACAGGAGCCGTCGACTCCTGTTTCCCACGGAATCGTGGGTGGTGACAGCCAGCTTCGCTGCCTTCTCGGTCCATTCGGGACATTTTTGGACAGCAGAATTTTTTTTGGTTATTACAAGTGGTGATAGAATTTTCTTCATTTATGTGGGATCATAGTGGAAACCATTGATTGATTACTACAGTGGTGACAGCGGTTCCTAGGTTATTACAGTGAAAATATCATAGGTGTGACTACTGGTATTACAACTGGTGACAGCGGTTGTCGAACCGTACTCCGCGCATGGTGGTTTGTACAACCTCACCCCAGGGAGGGTGACAGCGGTTGTCGAACCGTACCCCATGCGAGGTGATCTGTGCAACCTCACCCCAGGAAGGATGACAGCGGTTATCCAGAACCATTTCCCCGTGGAAGGTAAAACACAGGAGGAGAAATGACGGTTCGCGACCAGGGTCTAGTATCGCGCAACATAGAGCCTTCGGGACCAGAGATTCTACTAGATCAAGACCAGTGTGCGTGGTGAAGAATCACATCCTGCATGAGGTGTCACTGCTGGCGCAGAACACACTGGATCTAGACCAGAGAAGGTCGACAAAAAATCCTTACTCAGGCAAGGCTTAGGACCTACCTGAGGTGAACATGCCGAATGGCGTAAAGGTGAAATACTTTGGTCAACTAAGCATTGACAACGGAGTTTTCTTTAACCAGGGTCTAGTAATTGCGCAACACAGTGCCTTAAGGACCATAGCATCTGCTAGACCAAGACCAGTGTGCGTGATGAAGAATCACACCCTGCCTGACGTGTAGCACAGCTACTGCAAAACACACTGGATCTAGACCAGACAAGGTGGAAAAAATAATCCTACTCAGGAACATCGGCTGAGTTGATAGCTGCTTCACCATGAGATTATCTTTCGGGATTATTACAACTGGTGACAGCGGTTTTCGGATTTTTCTTTAGGGTCGTCAGTTTTGGGTATTAAATCTTTCCTGAAGTGGTTTGTGCATTTTTTTTTCAGAGTCTTTGGGCCCGTCCATCATAATGTCTCTGTACTGAAGGGTTACGTCATTACTACATTCCTCATTTCCCGGCGGTAAATTAATATCGTAAAACGACACTACACACAGCTGTTTGTTGTTGGATTATCGAAATGATATTTTAATACAAAATATATTTATATACATATTGCTAGGAAAACGAAGAACAAGTACATATAAGTATCTGACAAATTTAGAAACTATTTAGAATTCAAAGTATAAATAACAATTTATATTGAAAGTGAAAATAAGAAAAAAAGTCTAGTAAGTTCAATTCTATTCACAGTTATCAAGTTACAAAACATAATTAGGTGTTATTTACCTACTACATTCTGTAAAATGCTACTAATAGGCATAATATTAGTAATTTGAAGAAAATATAACGACACAATTTTGATGTCTATCGTAAGAAAATAAACACAACAAGGACGTAGTAATTGTCATACAAAACCGAGCATTTAATAGTACAGAACCAGCTTCATATATTCTAATTAAGCAAATATACAAAGTTATAGAAATTAGATTCTGTATAAATTCAAAATACTTAAAAAAAAAAGTGAAATACAACTCTGAAGGTACATATCCTCAAAAACCGTAATATAGGCGAAACCCAACCAAACCAACTCACAACCCCCTTCTCCATATTTTTGATTTTTTTTTCAGAAGATTCGTCAAAAGGTAAGATAGTTTAGTGCTGTGTGCTTTTCAAAGTAAATATACCAAACTTCAAAAAAATGCCTACTAACACTAATATAGGTGCTAATCAACAAACTTCAGAAGCAGCCGTAAAAGTTGCAGGGGAAACTGCAACGGCTTCAGGACCACTGGTAGTGCAACTGCCCCCCCAACCATTAGGGGTTATTGCAGCAACATTACCTGATTTTAACGGCAAGGATGCTGTTACATATTTTGAAAAATTGGAGCAACGCTCCAGGCTAGATAACTGGCCACAGGAGAATACATTAAATATTTTAAAATTCAAATTAACAGGCGCTGCCTATCAATACTTTAAATCTGATACAACATTAGATAACTTAGATTACTTTGAACTTAAAGAAAAATTAATACGTAAATTCACTCCGAAATGTTTACCGGGTAATAATTTATTGAGGCTCAGTAGTTGTTACCAACGACACGATGAATCGGTAGCTGACTTCACTACGCGGTTGCGGCTTCTAGCGGCGAAGGCTCTGGAAGATGACCTGGTTGGAGCGTCACAGGACGAAATTCCAGGATTGAAAAAAGGAAACAAGGATCTAGTATTAAATCAATTTAAAATGGGGCTTAGGAAGGACCTGATGGAAGAGACAGGAGTATTATTATCAAAGAACCACATCTCGACTTGGAGAAAGCAGAAGAAATAGTGGCTCTACAGGAAATGACCCAAATGATGCTAAGAGGAAAAACAAATTCTGACACAGTAGCGTACATGGGACGAGACAAATGGTGCAACATATGTAGGGCAGATAACCACGAGAAAATAAATTGCAGAAACGTAAGAAAGCACAACCCACAAAAGAAATGTTACACCTGTGGCAAAACAAACCATTGGACAAACGAGTGCAGAGCAAAACAGCCCACTCAAATAAGGAAATGTCAACACTGCGGAAAAGCTTGATAGATACAGGAGGCTCCTATTCACTCATAAGACAGTCACTAGTGGAGCCAACGGAAATGTGTAGTGAAGACATTCAATCATTATGCTTAAGAGGAATCACGGGACATGAAATACGGCTACATGGAACAACAAAATCAAACATAGAAACAGAAACAGGAGGAGTCGGAACGTCATTCGAACTAATAGTCTGTGACGACAAAATGCTTAAGGACGTAGAAGTATTACTTGGGAGAGATTTCTTAGCTCAACAAGAAGCGGAAATATCTTACAAAAGAGAACCGTCGCTACTACTATGGGGACAAAAGATACTAATGAGGTCAACCAGAGAAGTAATGGAAATGATGTCAGTCCAAGATGATAAAGTAAGCAAAAATGAAGACTGGGAACAATGGTTGGATACAGTAAGGGGGTTCATGAAGCAAAAACAGAAGAAACAGTCACCCCAGCCAAGACAACAAAGAATCAACATCAGGAAAAGAATGGGAAAACTGGTTATCAACAGTCAAAAATTTCATACGACCGCATCAAACATCAGATGTCATGAAAAAAAACAAGAAGGGAGGCAAAAGCACCAAAAGCCAACAAAAGAGATATAAAAAAAACACAAAACAGACTTTATCAAGCCAATCTGCAGCAAATGAACAAAAAGAACAACTATCCACGAAAATAACAAAAAGAAAGGTTAATGACAACCAAAACAATACGGAAGAAAAAGAAACATCACGCACAGAGACGGATATAATTTTAGATAAGGCACTACTTATACCACCTAGAACTGAGGTGTGCACACTGGCAAAATTGGTAAAGGAGATCCAAAGCATAAACATTGTATGTGAAGCCACAAGGGCAACAGCTTTATACGCATGGCAAGTACGTTAGTACCAAACAAGGAAATGATTCCGGTGAGAATAATAAATACATCGTTTAATGAAGTACAACTAAGGAAGGGAGAGAAAATAGGTAAAGCATACAAATGCGAGGAAGAGCAAGAGCCAAAAATAAAACCACAAGTGATTGCAAAATTTGATGTATCAAATAATAGATGGATAGAGAAAGGCTTTGACATGTCACATTTGTCACGGGAAGCGAAAGAGAAGCTGACAAGCCTTCTAAGTAAATATCATCACTTATTTCAAGACGAAGATGAAATTCTGACAAGTACAACCAAAGTAAAGCATGCAATCGTACTAGAAACAGGAGCTCAGCCAATTTGCAAAGCTCCCTATAGAATTCCATATCAACAACGGGAAACATTGAAGACCGAAATTGATAGGTTACTAGACGGAGGAATAATCCGGCCATCATCAAGCCCATGGTCGGCCCCCGTAGTCCTAGTAGTAAAAAAGAAAGCGGATGGAACAGAGAAAGTAAGAATGTGCATTGATTACCGAGGCCTAAACGCGGTAACAAAGAAGGAATACTATCCGTTGCCTAACATATCGGACCTACTACAAGGCTATAAAGCAGGTACAAAGACACTTTTTTCAGTAATAGATGTAGCAGAAGCATATCATCAAATTGACATGGAAGAAGAAGACATCCCTCTTACAGGCTTTAGCACTTTCCATGGTCATTATGAATACACAAAAATGCCATTTGGCCTAGTCAACGCACCAGCGACTTTTCAAAGATTTATGAATACAACGCTAGCAGGATTAACCGGAACCAGTTGCATGGTATACCTAGACGATATTATTATCTTTAACTATACAGGAGAGCTAGAACATATAGAAAGAATAGAAGACATTCTGGAGAAACTTCAACTAGCAAATATAAAACTGAAACCAAAAAAGTGCAGCTTCTTACTACAAAAAGTGAAATATTTAGGACACGTAATAACACACGAAGGAATTTCACCCGATCCAGAAACAATTGAGGCTATACAAAAGTATCCCCTACCGAAGACAGTTAAGGGAGTAAGAGGATTCTTAGGATTGGTTAAATGGTACAGAAAATTTATTCCAAACATCACAGATATAGCAGCACCACTAGTGAACTTAACGAAAAATGACGTGGATTTTAAAATAACCGATGACGTACTCAAATCTATGGACGAATTAAAACAAATAATAACTACAGATAAATTATTAATATTTCCAGACTTTACGAAACCATTCATTCTATCAGCAGACGCATCAGGAATAGGCGTCGGAGCAATCCTAAGTCAAATAAGAGAGGGACATGAAAAGCCCATATCTTACGCAAGTAGAACGTTAAATAGAGCAGAGTTAAATTATTAAACTACTGAGAAAGAATTATTAGCCATAATATATGGTGTCAAAACATTTAGATGCTACCTATATGGTAAGCGATTTACTATAATAACCGATCACAGACCATTAAAATGGGTATTATCTCTTGAAGACCCCAGCTCGAGATTAACGAGATGGGCACTAACACTGTCAGAATATGATTTTGAAGTAGTTCACCGGCCAGGCCGTAAACACGGAAACGTGGACGCACTTAGCAGAATGCATGACACAACAAACAATTTCATAAACGTCGACTACAAGCAATATAAAGAACACATTGATAATAACGTGAGCACCGTAGCAACGAATGACCTTATAGTAGAAAAAAACCCTCTAACTACACCCCAACAACAGGCACTAGCACTATTTATACCAAGAAAAGGTCATCCAAATGACGCGTTACTGCGCGAGATGGCAGAAATAATGGGAAGGCCGAAAATCGACCTAGACCAACAAATACCAGGTATCCTAGAATGGAATACACCAGGGAAAACAATATATTACATAATAGAAAAATCTACAATAGAAGATCAATCCTCCTACGAAAATGTGTGGGAGTGCATCAAGCAACTCAAAGAAGGCTGCGAGGCAAACAAACAGCCAGCAGTAGCATTAGTGAAATCAAGTGGTCAACTCATGGGACTACAATGGGAAGAAGTGGCAAAAATGAGTAAATTCATATTTTTTAACTCTAACACAAAAATAGAAATAATTGAGGAAAAGCACAAGGGCAGTGACATCGCACAAATAATGGAAGAAAGTGCAGAATGGGAACCCATATGGGATAGAGCCATACTATTAAAAGAACAAAGGAAAGACAATTTTTGTAACAAAATCATACAACAAATAAATGCAAAGGATGAGGATACCACGACTTCATATTACTTAGACAAAGAGAACATACTATACCGAAGTGACAACAAGGGTTCTGACAAACTGATACTTCCTAAATCACTACAAGTAAAGGCGCTAGAGGATTTCCATGACACACCCTTATATTGTCATCAAGGACAACAAAAAACTGTGACGGCGATAGAAAAAAGATTTCACTGGCCAACACTAAAGGCGGACGTTATAAAGTATTGTCAAGAATGCGATTCATGCAACAGACGTAAAACGTCTCCGCATTTCAAAAAAGCACCACTACAGAAATTCACCCCCGTAAGCAAACCATGGGAAATTACGTCAATGGACATAGTTGGTCCATTAGTAACGTCAGATAGAGGAAACAAATATTTGCTGACTTTCCAAGACCATCTGCCAAAATATTGTGAGGCTATACCTATACCCGATCAAACGGCGCAAACCAGAGCCCGAGCATTTGTAGAGGAAATAGTGTGCAGACACGGTACTCCACAAAAATTACTCACAGACAGAGGTAGTAACTTCATGTCCAAATTAATGAAAGAAGTATGCGAAATTTTGAATATAAAAAAGATTCACACTGCAAGCTACGCACCTACATCTAATGGGCAAATTGAGATAATGCACAGAGTTATTAAGGATATGCTTTCCCACTACATTTCGCACAACCAAAAGAATTGGGACCAATGGATACCATATGTCCTTATGGCATATAGGGGCAATAACACATCAACCGGATACAGTCCGTATTTCCTATTACACGGTCGCGAACAATCGCTACCAATAGACAAATTTATCGAGCCGAAAAGGTAACGGTACGATATGGATGAAAACTATGCAGCCGAGCTAGAAGCCAGACTGGCACAGGTGTACGAAAAGGTACAAAATAATATAGATAGAGCAAAAAACGACAGAATAAAACGATTTAACAAATCGACAGAATATAGAGAATTCAACACAGGAGACTTAGTATACCTCAAAGACTTAAGTAATACGGTTGGAATATCAAAGAAATTACAAAAAAAGTGGATAGGACCATACATAGTTAAAGAAAAGGTGGGACCAGTAACCTACCTCATAAAATCGTATAAGGGAAAAAAGGAACAAGTTGTACATATTAATAGGCTAAAAAGATATTATGGAGATGAAGAGACAGAAAATAGGGACCTCGAAATAGAAGAAGAAATGCCAAAAGAAAACGCAACGCATATAGAGGACACAGAAATTGATGAAACGGGAGTGACCCCTGCCAGAGTGGCAGCACTACCCCTATGGGGGAACGCGTCGAATGCCAAACCCGTACAATCCATCACAAAAAGAAAGAGAATAAAAAGCACAACACTAAGTATACCTCTTTGGAGATCAAGCAGAATACGTCAACGTCACCATAATCAACCAGATTTCGTGTGCAGCGCTACGTATGCTTTTCCGAATAGTGGCGATAACCACATAATCAAAGGAAAATATAGAGGAGGATAGTATAACAAACTATCTCACTGTTTCCACTGTTTATACTTATACATGAAAACAAGCAATATACAGAAACTTGATCATGCAAAATTCTAATATAGGAGCAACGTGTCAATGAGTTGACAACACTAAAAACTAATTACAGGACAAATTATACTAAAGAGTAAAGTTCCTGTAAAACATTAATTATTATAGAAGGAAACCCCTTTTCCTCAAATTAGAGGACAGTATGAGATTAACGTGCAAAAACACGTATTATAAGGAATCGATAAGGTATAATAAATAATTATGATATTAATGCAAAAATAGAAGGCAGAAATGGAAAGAAGAATATACAAGAAAAATGAGTTGTACAGATAAAGTACAAACGTAAAAGAGAAGAATTAAAAGGAATAGCCGCGTGAGAATCAAAAGGGATTTGATATAAAACAATTATCAGCGGGCAATATGAGTATATATAGAGATATACATCAAGTCGAAGTATGCAAATCAAATATGAATAAATAGATTAATAAAATTTACACATTTATGAAGTTAAATGATTTTTTTTATGATGCACTAATAAATTTTATAGTTGTATGTCTCCGCATACCAACTGACGGTAGAGTTCAAGGTCGCAGAAGCAGGTGATATGAGATCAAATTTGCTGTGCTCCAATTTCAAAACAAGGGGATATTGCTTATGCAAAGTCAAGTAGGCAGGGCCTGACTTGAGAAATGTATACGAAACAGAATGTAGAGAACGACACAGTTAAGTTCTTTTTCAGTTAACTCTTAATGAAAGTGTTTTAATAAATGAGTTATGTCCACGAAAACGTGGCGGGAAAAAGATAGGAATATAAATAACAAAAAAGAATGGATCTGGAAATCCAAGTCAGTTTATGCAATATAAGCAGGAATATACATGGTTATTGTAGGGAAACTAATTGATTTGAAATATGTAGAGTAGAATTGATAAAGAAACATTGTAACCCATCCTTATCGCACAGAAACTGCAACAAACCGTAGTAAGTCAACGCTCTACGCACTAGCGCAAGGGGGAACTGCCAAAGTATGGTACAAATGTCAAGCTAAAGCATCTGCGTGACGCCCCATGGCACCCGAGCTGAAGTAGTGTTAGCAGCGATGACAACAGGTTCATTGTCTTGAAAATATGTTTCGATTTTCGGTACGAATGTGAGTAGCAAAGCGAAAAAAAATAGGGTTACGCGTCAAGTGTTTCACAAAAGTTTCAATTTCGCAACAAATTCCGCTTTTAGTGGAAATTCAAATCATGCGGTATAAATAACTATGAGGGAAAGGAGAAAGAAAATTTGTTGGACATTACAGTCCTACATATAGTACGGGGGACTAACTAACAAACAAATTAGAAATGTTACAGGGATACACAAAAGAATACCGTAACATTAAATCTTTGCGCAAAGTGTTTTTTTGTTATTTTTTCCTCTCAAATAATTTACTACCAGGTTGTAGGTAGGAATCCTTTCATAATTTTAATTTTTTATTTAGTCATTCAATGACATAAGAATCAGGGGTTTATTTTATTTAGGGAAGTCCATATAGGACGCCGCGAATAATTCAAGTTAAGGCTTATTATTAGTATTATTATTTAGTCATGCATGACATATGAACATAAGGGGTTTATTTAATTCAGGGAGGCTACAGGAAGCCATAATTTAAGTTTAAATGGTAGTACTAGTTATTCAACTGAAAAAAAGGTTATAGGAAGCATTGGTTGATATTAACGTACTTAGTAATAATTAGTTAATTATCAAAAAAAGGACAACATTAGGTTGATTTTATAATTACTATAAAGGATATAGGAAACCTAAAATAGATAAGACTTATAATAGCAAATATTAAGAAACATATAACGTGATTATAAGCCCCGTACAGTAGTATACAGGTACGTTATAAGACACATGTACACTGAGAATATAATTGCTAATTTTTAATCATTGTTCATTGTTAATTTTAGTCATTGTTCTTGTTTAATTTTGTAATTGCGTTCAACCAAAATAAAGGCTATAGGAAGCATTGGTTGATATTAACGTACTTAGTAATAATTATTTAATTATCAAAAAGGACAACCATATTAGGTTGCTTTTATAATTACTATAAAGGGGATATGAAACCTATGATAAGTGAAACTTATAAAAGCAAATATTAATAAATATGTATTGTGATTATGTCCTGTACTGTAGTATACAAGCACATTAGAAGACGCATGTACACTAATAATATTATGGTTCTTTGTTAATTTTAGTCATTGTTTTGTTGTTAATTTTGTAATTGCGTATGTAAAACAGTATTTTCGTGCGTAGCGAAATGGGACTTACAAATAGAACAAGAAGAAAACAAACCCAGAGACAGTAGCAGACAATGTTCACACAACAGCATACCATGACTACCCTAACACTAATCTTCGC
Organism: Galeruca laticollis; assembly: GCA_963921935.1. Taxonomy (NCBI): domain Eukaryota; kingdom Metazoa; phylum Arthropoda; class Insecta; order Coleoptera; family Chrysomelidae; genus Galeruca; species Galeruca laticollis. Next base: position 129,959,986 of record OY998177.1, read on the forward strand.
CATACTACATGGAACACATGGTTCAATAGCCTACGATTGTGCGGACGCGAAAACTAACGCAACGGTTTTATCGCTAAGAGACATTCAACCGTGCGAGCCTCCGAAAACGTCGGATGCAAGTGAAACCGTGTCAGTCCAAGTGATTCAACGAAATGAGTTGAGAACGCAAAAGGTATGGAGCTGCAGCGTCGAAGTTTCAAGGTTGATATTTCACTATAGTATGCACAACACACATCCAGAGTCAGTGATGGACTAGGCACAAGTAAATAGAAAAAGTAGGAGCAGAAAGCCTATACACACACCAAGAAATTCAGGAAGCACACAGACTACTAACCTTTGGCACAGAACGGAAAGTAGTCCTAAACATACTTATAAGGCGGACAGCAGGGTTACCAGCTGCGGACCAAGGCTACAGCGTCACCAGTATGTTCAATGAAAAGGAACTAAAAGAACTCGCGCACACAACCATAAACCATATATGGGGATGGTTTTCAGAATTAGGAACAGTCGTAAGGGGTCTCATAGGATTCTACTTCGTATATAAGATTCTGCATTATCTATGCGGAGTAATAATAAACAGTTTACGAATATATCAAACCATAGGCTGCGGCATAGCTATATTCGCAGGCATATGGTTAAGCCTAACGGCATGGGTATTACACAAAAATGATAGAAAGAAGAAGTCCAACGAAGAAATTGAGCTTACCCAGCAAGACGAGGAAAACGCTCAAGAAGTCAATGCGCAATCATCCAGTAACGTTCACTGGACTGACTCACGCGGCAGTATAAACATTCCGTAATAAGTGCAACTAAAGCGCGTGAAATAAACAGTTTCTTATGAATAAAAACCTTACTATAAGTATGATATATTAGTAATCAAAAACAATTTAAAACCAAGTGCAAATAAAGCGCGCGAAATAAACAGTTTCTTATGAATAAAAACATTACTATAAGTATAATATATTAGTAATCAGAAACAATTTAAAACCAAGTGCAAATAAAGCGCGCGGAACAAACAGTTTCTTAGGAATAAAAACATTACTATAAGCATAATAAATTAGTTAACCAATAGCAATTTAAAACCAAGTGCAAACAAAGTGCGCGGCAAACAATAAGCAAACGTGGAATCAACGACAATAGCCGAGAAGTCGGCAATACAGGAAACAAAAGGCACATAACGAGGGAGTACTTCGCAACAAGCAAATAGCCAAAATTGTGGTCCTTAGACCACCTCCAATTAATCCGATAAAAGCTTATCAAATTACAAATCGTCCTCGCCCCACTCCACGGGCACAGTTTTGAAGCCAAAACGGTTTCTCTCCCCATAATTCCGCCAAACTAATAAAGTAGCAGTACTATGGAAGGATATCTAATCTTTTACTGAACGACTTCATGTTCAAATACAAAAACTATCCATCTTCTTCTGGATACATAAACAAGTACAAACCAGAGAGGAAATTAGTATTGTACCACACCTAATAGAGGAAAAAGCGACATAGTGCAACTAGGGAGTCATAGGTATTGCAACGATGAACACAAACATGCAAGCAGTCAACAAGCAGTGTCTCAGTGCGGCATACAACGCGTAGTGCTCAAGGTGAAATCGCGGTAACATGTAACGCAGTGACACAATTTTGTACTAGATAAGTTTAGCATAGGGGATGCACGTAAAAGGTGTTGGACAGGTAAGTCCAACACTTTTTCAAAGGGGGTGGCAATGTAATAAATACCAAAATAAGACTCATGGGGAGAACCATCCTGTATAACAAATTACTTTTTACTTTGTAACGTTTAAACTATAGAAACCAGTCGTTCACATTGATGAAAAGAAAAAACCACTTATCTAAGCGTCTGTCTGGGTGCAAGAATTAAAAAAATAATATTTTAACCGGAGATAATAATTGCGTCAAAATAAAGAAATTTTGCGGAATCTAATAGATTCAATTGTTAATCGAGGTAAAAAACCTATTACACAATTACGTCGAACGATAAGTTCCACCAATCAGAAGCTAACAGGTACAAAGAAAATAAAGGATTGCTGAGCAAGGAAAAATTCCGAAACTTCGAAAAAGTAACAAATGAGGGGCAGTTGGTAAAAACTCGCGGTCGGGAACGGTCAAGTTTTCTTTTGGGGTTTCGCGAATAGCGGTTTTTTGAGGAGTCCTGAGTTATAGTAATTTATAATTAAAGTAGTGTTTTAGCAGTCAGGTATAATTATTTTTTTTCTCGAAAAGGGAAAGCAGATTACAAGGGAGCGTCTACTGTACGCGCTCTAAAAGGGTCTCTTTTTGTTCGAAACGCGAATCGTGTCCGTCGGCGTTTTGTGAACACCCAGTCCGGGAATTGGTAAGTCTGATTTCAAATTATACTAACAGTGTATTATGATTTTTTTCTGTAGTTTGGTCAGGTTATAAACATTGCCAGCCCGCTTTTTCATGATATTATGTTTATATAAGTTAATTGGTGTATGGTAGTTCATATCGCACACGAATATTTAATGGTGATATCTCACCGGAATCATTAGGAATAGGGAGCACATTTGAGGTTGAATATTAAATTGTTAATATCAAAATTCATATTCAGGGTACGCGAAACTATTAGGTTCTGACGATTATTTTTTTAAAAAATAACAAATTTCTTCTATTCTGCGAGTCATTCGCGTTGACTTAAAAGGGATATCTCAAGTTTTCTCTCGATCCTATCACTGGTTTTATTCGATTGTAGACACGGGACTCTATATACGAGAATTCCCGACGTTTTGTAAATTTGGTGTAATTATTTTTATTTTTCTTATATTTTTTTATTAAACTCGTTTAAGAAATCATTGTCGGGTAATTTATTTTCTCAACCAGGAGAGCAGGGATACCTGACATATACACATAAGATCCACACCTAAAATTTTCCCTCAACACACCCCTCTTACTGACGTAACCCCCTAATACAAGACCTCTCATTACCAACGACACCCGGTAGCAGCGGAGGCCGAAGCCAGCTCTTTCGGACATTTATTACAGGAGCCGTCGACTCCTGTTTCCCACGGAATTGTGGGTGGTGACAGCCAGCTACGCTGCCTTCTCGGTCCATTCGGGACATTTTTGGACAGCAGAGTTTTTTTTGGTTATTACAAGTGGTGATAGAATTTTCTTTATTTATGTAGGATCATAGTGGAATCCATTGATTGATCATTACAGTGGTGACAGCGGTTCCTAGGTTATTACAGTGAAAATATCATAGGTGTGACTACTGGTATTACAATCTATAGTAAAATCATTATTAAACTTAAACATCAGTAAGGAAGATTTATTCGATGCCTTAATTGTTCACATATTGAAAACCAAATTAGACTATAGTACTAAAAGATCTCTTGAAGAGAAAGAGATTGATCAACATTTAATTACTACTGATAATTTTTTTGATTTTCTGGAGAAAAAATGTACCGTTTTGGAAAACTTGTTGACCCAAGATTCTAAACCTGATACATCCCACCATCATCGTAAGCAGTCTTCTAATGTGACCACTCCACCCAACAGGGTAACCTTACTTTCAAATCAACACTCGCTTCCTAAACAAAACTCACCTCATTACAATGATCAACGCGATCAACCCTCGTTTAGTGCATATCATAGTTCCCCTTACCCATCTCCAACATGCTCATTTTGCAAGGAAACAGGCCATAAAATTTATGGATGTTCCCAATTCGGACGGCTGTCTATCCTCGATCGAAGTAAATACATTAGAGACAATAAAATGTGCTTTAGGTGCCTAGGCTATAAACACTTAATATCCAATTGTATTTCGGTAAAAACCTGTTCAATCTGTCAAAAACGACATCATACCTTGCTTCAATCAGACAACTCATCCATACAAAACTCGGATACAAGAACTTTTAACAGAAGTAATAACCATTCACATCCTACATTTTCAGGACAACGCAGCTACTCTCACTCTCATCCAGAAAATCCAACTGAAATAATTAATGACGTTCCTTCAACCTCCAGGAATAGTCATGTCTTTCCATCAGAAGAGAATAACACTTAACCCCTTCCTAATTTGACAATGCTCAATTTAAATGGAAGCCATGTGCTTCTCGCTACAGCTAACATTCTTATTTACCCTCAATCAGGCCCCGCAATTACAGCTAGAGCACTCCTTGACCCAGGAAGTCAAAATTCGTTCATTTTCTCCCATTTAGTTACTCAGCTGAATGGAAAAACATTTTAACAACCCCTCTGTGTATCTGGCATCTGTAATAACAACCAGAATATTGACTCAATGTTTAACTTAACATTTTACCCGACCACTAATGAATCATTCTCGTTTGAAACCACTTGTGCTGTTGTTAAGCAAATAACACGGTCCCTTCCTCAAGTCATGATCGATATACAGTCCTTAGCAATACCAACTCATCTCTTATCCTCATTAGCAGACCATTCTTTCAGTACCCCCTCCCAAATAGACGTTCTCCTGGGAGCTGACATTTATTATACATTACTAAAACCCCGCATTCACAAATTAGGCAAAAACTTACCTACCCTTATATCCACCTATCTTGGGTGGGTAATATCAGGTACGGTCCCCTACCACTTTCGATCGAAAACTAACTAAAAGACTGATGTTATACATTATATCCCAATGTTTCGACCCTTTAGGCCTGGCCAATCCTGTGATCGTTCAAGGAAAATTAATTATGCAACATCTTTGGCTACTCAAAATAGCATGGGACGATCCCATCAACGACTTGACACTCATAGAGGAATGGCATGAATTTGTAGAAAGCGTGACCCAGTTATCATCATTACATATCCCTAGGTACATATTTGAACACAAACAAATATCGCACATCGAACTCCACGGTTTCTGTGATGCCAGTTCATTGGCTTATGGAGGCTGTTTCTATCTGAAAACAATCTACACGGATTCTTCCGCATCCTCACAACTTATCCTTTCCAAATCCCGTGTCGCCCCTCTCAACAAACCAATTACAGTTCCCAAATTAGAATTATGTGCCATGGCCCTTGTATCAAAACTTTACACACGACTCCGCAACATCCTTGATCAACAATTAAAAATCTCATCGTTCATTTTATGGTCCGACTCTCAAATAGCCCTGTCCTGGATAAAAAGCATACCCACCAGATGGACAGTTTTTGTCTGCAACAGAGTCACTCAAATTCAACAAGCAACCCATTCAGCCACGTGGAGACATATTCGATCTCACCTCAACCCTGCGGACATCCTATCAAGGGGCAAGCCCTTAGAATTTCCCAGTACCAAGTGGTTCTGTGGACCTCCTTTTCTTTGGGAATCCTCCGACGACACGTCTTGTCACGATACCTCTTCCTGTCTACCGGACCCCCCTGAAGCAAATAAAAAGTCACTCGTCACGACAGCGAAACCAGCAAACCCCTTCATAGTCCTAATAACTCATTCATCATCTCTAACCAAGCTAGTCAGAGCAATGGCATACATATACAAATTTGTAAATATCGTCCGTCATCCAGCTACTACACAAAGAACCTTATCTAGACACAATCTAGACACTGCCTTACTTTTCCTTGTACGCCAGGTGCAAACATATAGCTTCCCAAACCTTTATCGCGCACTACAAAAGAATCAACTACCCTCAGATAAACGTCTTCTATCATTAAACCGTTTTGTAGACAACGACAATCTTATTAGAGTCGGAGGGAGACTCTCCCATACCCCCGTTTCCTATGAACAAAAACACCCAATTCTACTGCCTGCTCATTGTCATTTCACGACCCTGGTCTTACAACAAGAGCACGTACGTTTAGGACACAGTGGTCCTCAAAATGCTCTCGCCAATATCCGTCTAAAATTCTGGCCCATCGATGGCCTGCGTGAGATCAAGCGCATCATAAACAAATGTCTAATGTGTCATAGGTTCAAGGCCATAACGGCACAGCAAATCATGTCTGATCTACCTGCACGTCGTGTAACACCTTCTCGTCCCTTCCAGACGACTGGAGTCGACTTTGCGAGACCATTCTCAATAAAATCATCTCATTTGAAGCGAGCCCCGGTATTCAAATCCTACATTGCCTTATTCATATGCTTCTCGACAAAGGTAATTAATCTTGAGTTAGTCTCTGATCTGTTCACAAATTCCTTTATCGCTTCATTGAAACGTTTCACTTCTAGACGAGGACTTCCAACTGTGATTTACAGTGACAGTGAAACGAATTTTGTTGGTGCTAATCATTATCTTGCGGACGTATCTCACTTCCTGACTGAGAATTTTTTTCCCATACATGATCACCTACTCACATCATCAATAGACTGGAAATTCATTTCCCCCAGATCCCCACATTGGGGTGGTCTCTGGGAAGCTGGAGTCAAAAGCGTTAAAACTCATCTAATAAAATTGCTTGCTACCTCCACTTTTTCTTTCGAACAATTCAGTACTATACTGACTCAGATAGAAGCCATACTCAACTCACGACCCTTACATCCCCTTTCGACTGACCCTACTGACTTACTGCCATTAACTCCAGGCCATTTTTCATAGGAGCACCTCTAATGGCACTTCCAGACAAAGATTTATCCTCACTCCCTACGAACCGATTGAAATTCTGGCAACAATGCACTCATGCTCAACAAAACTTTTGGAAACTGTGGTCTGTCGACTACCTCAACCAATTGCAAAACCGTCCCATATGGACTACCCCATCTAAAGATCTCACTATAGGAACCATGGTCTTAATTAAGGACGATGACTCCCCTCCCTTGCGGTGGCCTTTAGCCCGCATAACAGATGTCACAGCTGGTAAAGACGGTAAAATCCGTTCGGTCCAAGTCAAAACCGCTTCAGGAACTTACACTCGACCAATTATCAAAATCATTCCATTACCCATGCCTGATTCCTCAGAAACATAAATAACAGAAGTCGTTAATACCTTGTCAACGTGACAAACCGCTATCGCTGCACAAATAAACAATCTTATACGTAAAGAAGATCTCTCTTACATTTACTCTTACATTGGTGGTCACATTACTTGAACTTATACGATCATGTCACTTCATTAATTATCCACACATTAATTTTTCAAGCATTGAAACATTACTCTCTTACACTCACCCTCACTCTACAATTCATTCCTCCGCGTAGAAAGGGAGTAGCGCAAGCTACATTGGAGTTTCCACGTTCTCCGAAGAAAAACGTTCCCTTTCTTACCCAGCACCATTCATTCTGATACAAAAAAAAAACCGGAAAAACACCCACATGAGCTTTCCATGCTCTCTCATGGAATTTCACACCCCTTCACAACTTGGTCCCCCTTTTTGTTTACATATGCTCGAGATTCCTAGACCGTTACTCCTTAAACAAACTGGTACCACAATTGCTTTAACCTAGAGTCGACGCTTGGCGTGACGTAAGTCGCTAGGCCCCAATCGGACCGGGAAGCCTCTGTCGGTGGCGAATTGCGCTGGTACATAGATTCAGTAGGTCCGAAAGAACTGCCGCTTGGCCCTTTCCTATCTCTCTCATCACTTCATCTCTCTTTCTCAATGAAACTTAATCCAACCCTCACTCACTTACGCTCTCTCCTTCCTTTTATATTACATACATTCTTATCGTTTACAACTCTAGTCCATTTCTAGAGTATATTGCATACATTCTTATCGTTTACAGCTCTAGTCCATTGCTAGAGTATATTGCATACATTCTTATCGTTTACAACTCTAGTCCACTTCTAGAGTATATTACTCACATTATTATCATTCACACCTCTAGTCCATTTCTAGGGTACATTGCAAACTTGAGTACCCTTACAAAACAAGAACTAGCATACATCTAGACCTCTTGTTCATTCGTCACATCCATGACGTTAGAGTCCTTACACCATTCTAACATCAAAAACTTATCATTTCTTATATTCATGATGTTAGAGTCCTTACAACACTCTAACATCAACCCTAAACATTAATTCGTTATATTCATGACGCCAGAGTCCTTATACCACTTTGACACTAACATTAAGTTATTTTTACAACCCTATACATTTATATAATTATTTACAATTATTCAATTTCAATAATAATCCTGTATCAGAGCCCTATGCACTCCTCACGCTATCTAATTCTTTCATTAACATCAGTATTTGATGTCTGATATCAGTCATCTCTCACCTTTCATCCATTCTTCCCGCGCCCCCAATATGTTCGAATTTGATTTAATTACAAAATTCTCCTGTGACTTTTCATTTTCAACTTTTCCTGTATAACACCATTCGAACTTCATTTCATATAAAAAACCACAGATAATTGTATAACAATTTCTTTTCTCCACAAAACTACATGCGTCGGCTGAGTATCAGCTGTCATATGACAGTTTCATTTAAATCTCTATTTTTTCCCATTGGTTACATTCTCACATAACGTTCCTCATTATCACCCACTTAAAACCACACATAAAAATATCCATAACAACATTCATTCAATTTTTGATCATTATAAAAAAAACCGTCGTTAGTCAAGTTACAAAAAAAAGCATAAAGAGACATAACACACATCTTGTCATGAATTAATCATAGAAAAGTAAAAGATATCAATTGTATTATATAATAAGCGGTTGTGATATTCTTATTTGTGACGCAATATGAACAAAATGTGAAACTATACAGATATATAGTAAAGGTGCATGTAATCAACGGTTATCATTTAATAAAACAATTCATCGACGTGTAAAAGTATTTATTATCGTCACATTAAGGCGATTGGTCCTCCAGAGCTCAGTACAATATAAGCGAAAACGACATTTCGCAATATTGCTTTTCCATCAAAAGAGGAAAACGCAAAACAGAGAGATTTTACCTGAGCAAATACTTGATGTAAGAGCTTTAACATCGCTCAATGTAGAGTCCGATCACAAATTGATACTGGGGAAATTCTCAATTAACATACCATTAAACAAGAAAAACCACCCAAATACGTGGAAAAGATAAACATAGAGTTACTAGAGGACCAGACCACAAAATGGCTATATCAGAAAAGATTAAAATAAATATTTGAGACACACCCAGTAACAGACGAGGAAAATTTGAATGAGATTTGGGCAAAAATCGAATCTAACATATTGCAAGCTGCAAAAGAAAGTATAGGAGTCAGAAAAATTTACGTAAACTCAACAAAAACATCGAGACCGTGGTTGACTAAGATCTAGTATATGGAAAAAGTAAAGCATATCTGCAATATTGCAGTAACAAGACAGCCGATAGCTTTCAACAATACAAAAACATAAGAAACGATGTAAACTCAAGATAAGAATCCTGAAAATAGACTATTGGACACGGTTTACCAAAGAAATGGAGCACGATCTATACGGATCGCAACGTAAAGTGTGGAAAGTCATTAAAGGCAGAAAAAAACCAATCAATGAATATAAAAGTCTTATTGAGATAGAAGGAGAAAAATGGACAGCCTATATTAGAGAACTTTATAATCAAGAAACGAATATACCTAGAAATAAATATACAGAGGAAGATGAAGAAGACCATGTCGAGGATGAACAAAACATAGATAAAACAGAGGAAGAACTTAAAAATGGCATAGAAAAATTAAAAAATAGAAAAGCCCCAGGACCCTTATAGTGATCCCTTAAGGACATTAGCTTAGAAATATGATTTGAAATTTTAGGTTAATATTAATTACAATATTTAGCGAGCGTTGATCTAGGAGGTCAATGTTAGTTATGTGTGGAAGCACGTTTTAGTTACAATGTAAACAGACACGTTCAATTAATAGACGAAGGTCAGGCACGGAGTACAGCGTGCGTACACTTCCTGTAAAATGAAAGTATAACGAACCAGGATTATTAATTGTTATTGATAGTTTGAATAAGTCAATTGATATTATATTTTGTGTATTTTCAACTGTATTAAACGAGCCCAGTGATTTTGTATAAGTGATGTCGTTTATTCTACTCCCAAATACCGGTTACTAAGTAAGTGTTTTCCTCAAAGATAATATGCCTTTATGGTAAACGTAAAGTATACGAGGGATACTTACTAAGTAACCACCACACCCTATGGTATACCGAACGATCTATTGAAATACGGAGGAGAAACGATAATGGAAAACATAATTACACTTTTTCAGAAAATCTTAGATAGCAAGAAGGTGCTAGAACAATAGAAAAACAGCATCACAATACCAATATATAAAAAAGGAAACAAGAATAAACCTAGCCATTATCGAACCATTACCTTGCTAAACACAACACTCAAGCTATTAACGAAAATACTCGCCAATAAGATCAATAAAGAATATACGATATCAGAAGAGCAACAGGGCTTTCGACAAAACAGATCAACATAGATGCCATTTTCATAGTCAGACAAACAGTTGAGGAAGCAATTGAATATAATAATCCTGTATATATGTGCTTTATAGACCTAACCAAGGCCTTCGACCGTGTCAAATTAGAAGATGTGCTAAAATTACTAAAAGCGGGAAACTAATCCAACACAATGGAAAAGATAATTAAAGACGTGAACACAAACAACAGAATTAAAATTGAGGTCGAGAATGAATTAACATCATGAATTAGACAGGGAGATAGCTGAAGCCCATTACTATCCAATCTAGTAATGGATAAAATAATAGGAGAAGTAAAAAACGTGGGACACGGATACGAGCTTGATGAAAAACAAATAAAAATTTTGTGCTATGCAGACGATGCAACCCACTAAACAAGAAACATAACAAGTCTTTTTTGTGATGTTCTTTTCTGAGACTTTTCGTGATGTTTATTTAAAACGTTAATAAGATATCTCCTAGATGTCTTAATTTTATTACCAACTCTATTAACATCCATGTCATGTGAATAAAACATATTTTTCTACTCCCGTATTATAATACGCGAATTAAATATCTGCTTCCGATTCAATAATTTTGTTCAATTTAACACGGATTTTCATTTCGATACAGATTTTGGCCAATGAAAATACGTACTTTTCATTATGGAACCAATAGAGGAAGCCCCAGATTATGATTATTTAATGATGAAGGTAAGCAAATCTTTATTTAGAAATTTTTTTCAAAAACCTTTCTGTTTATTTCTGCTTGATACAATGATCTAATTTGTATATGCATAATGTGCGTACTTTTTCACACAAGTCTTCGTAGCTTAGTTGGTAACGCTTGCGATCGTGGCGTATGAGTGCGTTGCAGATCGTGGTTCAGATCCTGGGCGGGTTGAAATTTTTTTTAGAATATAATGTAATTTCTTGAAAGAAAAACTAATTACATTGTTTGTTTATTTCTCTTTATCAAAGTGGAATCATTGCAATTAAATAATGCTATTTTTTTACAGGTTGCTTTAATTATGGGAATTATGGGAGCTTGTTTGAAATTAGTTCTTGTTTTCATTCTATTATTAAAATACTGTATGCAACTCTCATGTAATGGTTATTATTACACTCGTATAAACCATACGAAACTCGCCTTCGGCTCGTTTCGTATTCCGGTTAATGCTCGTGTATTAATAACCTTCATTACATGATCGTTGCATAATATACTAATTTTGATGTACACAGTAATACTTGAATTCGCAGTTACATACACATCCTATGAACTTCTTTTTAGTAACTTCCCATAGGAAACATTCATACGATGTTTATTTGTATACTTCTCACTAATGTCACATACAGAACGTTACTGTAATATTACAAATTAACATGTTTCTAAGATGATCACATGTTGCAGTTACTTTTACATCTTTCGAAATAATTTTAGTAACATCCTACTATTACGTCTGTATGATGTTAGTTCATAAAACTCTCAGTAATATCTCATATTAAACATCACAGAACATCAAAAAGGAGAAAACAGAAGAGGAACTCACGAACGAAACAAACAGTAGTTATCTGTGGAATCAAATAACAAGCATGAAATGGCGGATGGTTTTCAGTTATGTGTTATATTTTATTTGCAGGAAGCACATATTTTGCAAGTAGTACTTGAATAAAGTGGTCTTCGTTTTCGTTAGTTATTACTTAGCTACAATTTCTATACTTAGTTATAATGGACGAACAACAATTATTATCGGTAAGTACCTACTCCAAAATCATAATTATCAAAACTAAATACTCATTCAATACTTTAATCAACTATTATACATTGAAATTCCAGGTGGCGGAATCCCCATCCTTAAACCTCAAAAACCAAAATCAGACCCCCACTCCTACAGACCGATTTCTCTAACCTCGTCCACTTGTAAATTATTCGAAAAAATTATAAACCGAAGCTAAGATGGTTCTTGGAAAACGAACAGCTCCTGGTCCCCGAACAAAACGGTTTTCACCAGAACAGATCCACCACCGATAACCTAGTGGACTTAGAATCCGAAATTCATGAAGCGCTAATAAACAAGCAGCGTTGCTTGGCTGTTTTTTGTGACATAACAAAAGCTTACGATTGCACATGGAGATTCGGTGTCATCAAAAAGCTACAATCCTCAGGCATAAACGGACATTTACTAAAGTTCATTCAAAATTTCCTTCAATTTAGAACGTTCAGAGTACGATCAAATGGAAAAATATCAACTCCCAGAATTCAAGAAAATGGAGAACCTCAAGGATAAGTTTTGAGCACGACTTTATTTTTGGTAGCAATCAATGACATCATGAAACACTGCCACTTACCAGTAAAAGGCAGGCTTTATGCGGAAGACCTTGTCCGTCTACTAAGGAGAACAAACCTAAAATCCACCCAACGGATTTTCCAAGCCACACTAGATGACCTCCAGAAATGGTCACACACAACCGGACTTAATTTCTCGACCGAAAAAACAAAATGCCTCATTTTCTCAAAAAAAGAGACACGAAATTACCCAGTATTAGCATTAAATAGGACCTAACTTTTCTTACGGTGTGATGATCCCGAAAGGACGGTAGTGTTGAAAGGACATTAGCATAGAAATAAGATTTAAATTAGGTTAATATTAATTACAATATTCAGCGAGCGTTGATCTAGGAAGGTTAATGTTAGATATTCGTGGAAGCACGTTCTAGTTAAAAATGTAAATAGCACGATCAACTAATAGACGAAGGTCTGACACGCAGGACATTGTCCGAAACGCTTCCTATAAATTAGAAGTGTAACGAACCAAGAATTCAATTGTTATTATTAGTCTGAATAAGTTAAATGATATGATATTATATTTGTGTATTTTAAATATATTAAAAGCACAGTGATTTTGTATAAGTGATGTCGTTTATTCAACTCCCGAAGAACGGTTACTAGGCAAGTGTTTTCCTCAAAGATAATATACCTTCATGGTAAACGTAATGTATACGAGGAGCACTTACTGAGTAACCACCACATGGCGATGCTGCAAACTAATTGGACATGGTAATTGTAAAATGGTTATGGTAAATGATCCTGCAAAGTTAATAGTATAATGGTAACAAATGGTTATGGTAAATCATCCTGCAAAGTAAATGGTAAAATTGATCCTGCGAACGAAATAGTTATGGTAAAATTAATGGTATAAATGATCCTGCAAAGTAAATGGTAAGGTCGAGTGGAACTATATGGTTTTATATCCAAATTTGGGACCTTGGAGAAGAGAAACAATGGGAGGTTCATCAACCAAACAAGAGGCAAAATAAACGGGAATTGTCAACAATACTTTTATGGTACAGCAAGACAGTTTTGCGATGCACATAATGGTTCTATTATATATTATAACTGTAGCTTCCATCTTGAAATTCATTTGGTCATTATGGAAAACGCACCGAAGAGCGTTAAAAAGGGACATCAACCGAAGTATTGCAGCAAAGCAGACGACAGGAACTCTTACTGTGTAAAAATAATTGTAAGTACTTATGCATTCTATTCTTATGAACGAATTTATAAATGTCAATAACGTGGGAAGATTTTGAAGATAAGTTACGATTAATTGTGGAAGAAGTTTATAAACAGGTAAAAAGGATTTTGGAAAAGAAAACTCCTGAAAATCCTGTTATATGTAATAAATGCGAATAACAAAAAGATAAATTTATTGTAGAAAATTTCAGAACACACGGTAAAACATATTTTATTTTGAATCATAATAAAAACTGGAATTCTAGCCACATTTTGTTTAAAAAAATAATACGAAGTCAAAACAGAATAGAAAAAAATAAAACATATTACTGTGTCAAAGCAAAATAATTGTTTTGAATACAATTATTTCGATAACGAAAATTAGCACGCTTCAAAACACAAAAAGTGGTTTTTGCAATTCGACAAAAACCCCAAACCGAAGTCGGGGGAAAAGAAAAAACGGGTGTAGAGAGCAGCAGCGGCAGAGTGCCGGTGGAACATGCGAAGGGAAAAGTCCTTCCCTTGTCACGGTAACATACTAGTTTTTTTTAGTGTTAGCGGTACCAGAGGTAAAGTTCTCTCCGTTGTGTCAGGATGTAATAGGGATACTGAGATTATTCCTTGATGGTGAACACTGTCCCCCGTTACGATACACAAACGGTAGAATTACCCTCTACGCTAAATTCTTTTCAACATAGCACGATACCGTTTATTGGCACAACTCGTGGTGACAAAAAGATAGCGAAAATCCAGCAGTATCCAGGCTAGACGAAGGAAGTTTGCCAACGCAGTAAGTTTTTGAACAAAATTTAGATTGGGATGATTCTTTTCACTAGTGAGACATTTATTCGTTATTATTTGCGCTGGATTCTGAACTTGGGAGTATATTTCCATTTGCGGTACATAAGGAGTAGCGATAGCAAATATATTTATTTGATTTTTCCTGATTTTTCAAAGGGACTGGACACATTTGTTCATTCCCAGTTAAATTTTTCGTCCTGATAAATATATAATTTACCGTGTGTGCTGATATAGTTAAATTTTGCAGAGTTTCGCCAACCTGACAAAAGTTAGGTTTCATTTTTTAATTAGGAGTTATTATTTTGTAGTGCCGCATATTCTCTTCCACCGCATAGGTAGCAAGGAGATAGAAATTTAGGCGAGGTTAATTTTGTACATGGTAACACAAAAGCCGGAGCGTATGATTTTCTATATTTCGTGGGTTTCAGCGAACTTGCACTGATAAGTAAATTAATATAGAGAAAATTGTTATCATTTTTTTGTTCAGACGTGATTCGAAAATTTCTTAATTACCAGTGAAATGCATAAATTATCGTAGGTGATTTCATTACTGGAAATTTCGCAACTTGTAACGCCAGTGTCGATAATTAATTTTATTGTTTCCTAGCTCAGCAGAATTCTATACGAATAAAATTTCACTTTCATTTTCTCAAGGTCAATGGCGACCAAACCGACGTAAGCTAAAACATAATTACGGCGAAAAGGTAATTACACATAATATTTTATTTATTGTCTCGACACCGGTGACTAGAAAGTTTGAAACAGAAAAAAATAAACCATACGCCTCTCATGCACTTTTAAAGGCCAAGCCGATAAAGGGGGTAGTTTAGTCGTTCCATCGCAAAAACGAGACCTCTGTCATAACTGTTTTTTTGCGGAATAGTCATATGATATACAGGGGTAGGATTAAAAGACACAATGTATAGATAAATGTATAGGTAGGCTTATGTTAAGGTTTATATATATATATATATATATATATATATATATATATATATATATATACGTGTATACTCAGAGAATTTATTTTTTTATTATAGGTTTTTTTATACAACGTTGTGGTTCTACCTTATTTTTTTTATTTATCATCTCTACCCCGTAATTCCCCCTCTGGAGAGTGTAACAACCGTGGAAGTGAGACAGAACCGGAAGAACAACCCTGTCCTGGCAAAGGAAGATCAAACCGTTCTAAGACCAGGCGAACCTAGCTCAAAAATAGGACTGGATTCACCTTACACGCTCAGCCGCGCATTGGGGACAGAAATTGGTGACTAGAAGGTCGGGATCGATATAGAGTGAAGAAAAGGGAGGGTTCCTTTTTTAGTTCAGGTGGTGACAATTCCACTTAAGGAGGTTTCTTTACATCTGTTGACCGTAGATATTATTACACTGGTGACAGCTTTTTTTTTATTAATTAACAGCTCTATTTTGAGGAGGTCAAATTACATTTTGGTGACAGCAGTTATTACAAGTGGTGACATAAATTGTTAGAGTGGTGACAGTTGACTAGCTACCTAGATTATATTACAGTTAAATTAAGGTCTAGATATTATTACATCTGGTCACAGCGGTTTTCCGATACAGGGTTGTTTGGTAAATTCTTCGCAGCGGTTCCCCGATACAGGGTTGTTTGGTCAATTCTTCGCAGCGGTTCTCCAATACAGGGTTGTAAGTCAGCAGGGACGCCAGATCTTCACACAAGAGATTCCTGTCAGGCCAAGATTATATGCTAATCTTGCTACAGCACAAGAGAATACAGGGAACGGTGAAGCTGTATGGTCCGTAACCAGAGGCTGCAAAAGGCAGGTAACGGGGCATACAGGAGGGTAGAAAGGTTGGAAAATATAGAGAATTAGCCGATACTCCTCCACCATCATCTCAGTTATCCATAGGTACAACAGTCGTCTATAAGAACAATTATACAGCATTCTGCTACAAATTAGTCTAGTTTGTCACTCCGGCATACAATTGATTTTTTTTTGTTTTGTCCTTTCGTCTTCAGTTCCTTTCGTTACAATAAATCATATTCCCTGAAACGACGTAAGCTTCAATTTTACAAAGGGGGAAGTTAACCCATCCTCAAATATCCTATCCGTGCACCAAAAGCTATCCATCTCAGGCGTCGTAGAAGCCAGAAAGGTAGGAGTTATATAAGTTGATAAAGTTAGAAATTTTCATTTAATAAAGATAAAAAATGTCCAAGTTCAGACAGCGTTATGCCACTCGATTCGCAAAATAGGTAAGGTACAGGCAGTCAAGGAGGCCCAGAAACTATGGGAGACACAAGCAGTATACCGCCCACATTGAGGGTAGCACAGGCACAACCATTAGGGGTCATAGCTGCGTCTTTAGCCGATTTCACAGGTAGAGATGCGGCTAGATACATAGAGAAACTCGAATTAAGGGCTAAGTTAGACGGGTTCAACGGTTTGTCTATGATTCCTTTAAAAATCCTATCATACCAACGATCTCCGGTGGAAACAAACAATGGCTCAACCAAATCCAGAACAGGAACAGATCGACTGAGACAGTCCGGTACTACGTGATCTTTACCCCGACGATGTATAATCTTGAAATCAAATTGTTGAAGTCTCACCGCCCAACGCGCCAGCCTTCCTGTAGGATCCTTCAAGTTCTGTAACCATACTAACGCAGCATGATCTGTCACTACGGTGAAAGGTACTCCTTCCCAATAAGGACGAAGTTTCTCAATAGCCCATAATACTGCTAAACACTCACGCTCAGTTGTCAAATAATTTCGCTCTTGGCGAGTAAGCGACCAACTCAGATAGCTTATTACACGATCACCATCAGGAGTATTCTGAATCAAAACAGCACCGACTCCAAAACCAGAACTATCACATTGGACTACGAAGGGAAGACTAAAGGTCGGACAATTAAGAACGGGAGCAGACACCAAACAATCCTTGATCCTTTCAAAAGACTGCTTACACTCAGAGGTCCATACAAACTTCCGGTTCTTCTTCAGCAATGCTGTAATTGGAGATATAAGAGTCGCAAAATCCGAAATAAACCGACAGTACCATGAAAAGGTTCCGATAATGCTCCTAATCTCTTTTACAGACTTCGGAGTAGGAAGATTGACAACATATCCCAAATATTTCAATTCGGAACGACAGAAGAAACTTTTATTCCAACTGACAGTCAAATTGGCTCCTCGCAAGCGCGTAAATACATCATCGAGAACTCTCAAGTGTTCCTCAAACGATTCAGTCACAATCACGACATCATCGAGATACGAAAATACATTCGGTTCAAGTTTAGGTCCCAAAACGCGATCAATGAGTCTCTGCCACGTTGCTGGTGCATTGTGAAGCCCGAAAGGCATACGACGAAACTGAAAAAGACCTCGTCCAGGAATTGTAAAGGCGGTAAACGGACGAGATGTCTCAGAGACAGGGACTTGCCAATAAGCCGACTTAATGTCTATCATCGACAAATAATGTGCGTTCCTAAGTTTATCCGATATTGAGGAGATATATGGCAAGGGATAACTATCCCTCTTCGTTACTGCATTGAGTTTACGAAAATCAACGCAAAACCTTTACGTTCCATCCTTCTTTTTCATCATAAGAATCGGCGAAGACCACGGACTATTGGACTTCTCAACGACACCTTGAGACAACATTTCATCTAGCTCCTTGTCTATGTGATTCTGGATAACAGGTGAAACCGGATAATACCTCTGTTTTATCGGAGTCGCATTGCAAACGATAACATATTCAGCGACAGTAGTACAACCTAAACTAGCCCCCATAAGTTCACGATTTCTTTCAACCAAGGTATCCAATCGAGTCTTTTGAAGGTCCGACAACACAGCTTGTCCTCGAAGGTGATCTACCATCCCCAATGATACAGGTAATTCAGAAAAATGCCAATCATTATGCCGCAAATCTGGAACAATTTCCATCGCACGCCAGAATTGTAATCCCAGAATAAGAGTATGAGGAACTCCCAAAACAACTAAAACCGGTAAAACTTTCAAACGATCCTTCAACAAGAATGATACCAAACATTCGCCACTAACCTCACATAATTGACCATTGGCAACTCGACAACTAGATTTTTTTGATGAATCTTTTTCTAAACCTAAACTTTGAAGTAATTTCCAACCGTTGCTTCCAACAATAGTCCTTGAAGCACCAGAGTCCAAAAGGCCTAATACCTCAGTCCCTAAAATTCCAACTTTTAAATACGGTCGCTCATCATTCACTGCATGCTCGAGGATAAAATCGAGAATAGGTTTAACATTAGTCGTAGTAGGTACAGCATCACATATCCGACCACTTATGTGTGCTGAGAGCCGTTTCCCTGTTTGCAATTAGGGCAGTTTCTGACCGTAACTCCCTCTTTCTTACATTCAAAACAGTGCAATTTTCTAGGCACCGCACAACCAACAGCTTTATGTCAAGGTTGATTACAACGAAAACAGACAATTTGTTTCGCAATCGTTCCCTGGCTTCAAAACCTGTGGCCTTAGGTTTAGCCGAAGAGGTAGTTGCTACATCCACACTATTAAAACTCTCAACATCAACAAAATCCAAGTCCTTTTCCACAATATTTGTCCTCTTAGAACTAGGTTCGACATAATTACGAATACAATCACGCCTACTTTCCATGCCACGACAAATAATTCTAAGTTCCTCTAGTGTAGTAGGTAAAGGATCCCTCAATCTGTCCTGATAAAAAGGATGTAAATTATTTACTATAATGGCTAACTTAGTCTCCTCTGCTACATTGCAACGTAAACGATTAAAGTATGTGTTCATTATGGCCAGATAAACACCAATTGACTCCGATGGGTGCTGAGTTTTCCTACGAAGTTCTTCAAAAACTGCCTCACTATGAAGAGCCGACAAATATTCCTTACGAAACTCTTCCACCATTTCTGACCAAGTACTCACTCGCATGCGAGCATCCTTATAAAATTGATACGCCTTCTCCGAAAAAAGATCAAACCCTGACTCCAGTAAAACGTTTTTGGGCACATGTCGAGCCAACCTAAGTTCCTCTATCATTTCAAAGAAAGCAGAAACAGACATACCTTTTGAAGATCCTGAAGACTTTCCATTACCCCACTTATGAGGTGGTATCATCTTATTTGTTGACACTGGAACGACACCACCGGTATCCCTATTAACTCCAGATGCACTAGGCGAAAAACCATGTGCTTGAACTTAGCCGGTCTGAAAAGACTGATTCAACCCCGAATAAATATTTATCTCTGCTGGTACATGAACAGCTGATGCTGGATAAAGTTTCCCATGTAAAGTATCAGACAAGGCTGAAATTGTCGCTAGCACATTTGATTTAGCAGCAAAATCCGCATCTCGAGAATCTCCCGTAGATGGTCTCATACGATCAACCCTACCCAACACATGATTAATCTGAGTCTTAAGCCTAAAAGCATCTGCACTTGCCGGTGTACCTGAAAAATCTCTAACAGCAGTAGTCAATTCCTTAAGTTTGTTTGTCACAGCTACTTGGTCCTCAGTAAACGAGAAAGGATAAGTAGGATAAGTAAAGCTTTCATTATTAGTCTCACGTCTAAGTGTAGCAGCTAGACTAAACCGTATACTTTCAACCGTACCAGTTGCAACACCTCGTAATGTAAGTTCATATTCAAGGTCCTCTTTCTTTAAATAATTCACTATAATTTTACCTGGCATCTTCGAAAAATAGATATATACAAAAAGTTTTGATCAAAACAAAAGTCAAAGTATAAATATAATAAGACACAGGAAATGTTTATTTTATCAAAGTGTGAAATAAAACTCAAATTTAAAGTCACTAATTACTTTGTTCACCATTGACAGACACCCCAAACTAAAACATTTCAAAATATTTCGATAAAAAAAATTTTTTTTTATCTCAATGTTGATGTTCCAATAATCTTCAATTCAGCTCAAACTTTTTTCCCTTCTTAAAAATTAACTTACCAACTTTAATACCACAGGACCCTTTCTTTTCAACTTTTTTTTCTGATATAATTATGACACTTTCAATATTCCAATGTTTACCAAAAAAGATACACAAAATTCTAGCACAAGACACCTACCCACAGGCTAGCAAAATAAAGTAAACAGCAGTCACTAATGGTCCACGCTAGTAGGCTACCTTACAATTAGATAAAATATATCTCCATCACAACAAAGATTTCTTAACATCCACGTGCAAACGCAATATAGAATAATCTGCCGTCCCTAAGATCTACGCCAATGGATACCACAAAATGCCCAGTAGTTGACAACCTTGTTACCTAAGTAGTAACACCACTAACGAAATTATCTCAATTACGATAAAACAAATACAAGGCCAAAATTAGATCAGAAAAATACAAAATTTGAAATTCCTAACATTTACCTACATTTCGGAGCAATAATAAAAAAATAGAAAAAACTGTCAAAATACAACACAGGGCCCCACGTTGCTGCGCCAGTTATGTAACCTATAGTCTCGCGTTATTCACTTCTACTTTAAAACTGGAAATGATAGATTCTTCGGTTGTCCCGGGTCTTCAACCTTTACGGCCTTCGGCTAAACTCATATGGAGACGGTGGTGGATAAAACAAATTCTTCCCAGAATTCCACAAAAAAAAGATGGTCTAGGGCGCCAGCTAGGTTTCTACGCCTGGCCTAAATCTGCTTCCAATTTCCCCTAACCCAGCAAGAGAAAAACAATAACAAGACCAACCTTCAAACTTACCAAGTTTATTTCCAGAACAACTATGTTCAAACAGTATAACTCACGATTCAACATAACAATGTTAGACTAAAGTATTTGACAGATTATTACTAGGTTCGCATTATGTAAAACTTTTGAATTATTATCCGTTACATCCCCCCCCCCCCAAATTAACATGAAGAAATGAAATGGTTAAATGTTAGGCTAGAAATTAAAAATAAATATATGTAAAGTGTGACTGTGTACACACAATGTCGGTGACTTTCGTACCAAGGTAAGCGACACGCTTAGGAAACGAAAATTATAGAAGAATAATTTGTACCCTTTACAATCGCACTGGCAAAATTAAATAATAATACATAAATACCTGTATAAACTCATAAAGTCGGTAAGTTTTTTGAAAAAAAAAACTAATATAACTACTAAGAGTTCATCTCAGATGACATCATGATTCCCCGAACTGGTGAAGGTATAACCCACGATCTTGAGCAACCTCATTTTTCTCAGGCTTACTTGCCCACAACCAAAACCCTACAATACATAAATTCCCCAATTACTATTTACATTAAAATGAAAATAAAATCCATTTTTTTATTGGAGTAGACTTCAGCAATGTATTTACATGATTCTCTTAGAAGTATCTGTGTAACTAACAACTTAAATTTAAGCAATAAGATTGAAAGTTCTCAAAACTACATTAAATCGTCGATTTAAATCATATAACAGAAATTAGACCTAGAGTAGTAGTAAGTACTACATCATTTTGTAGCCTCGAGACTAGAACTCTCTAGTCCGGATAGTATTTTTTTTAAACAAATGTATTTACAGAAATGTACATACCTTCTTTCCGAAAGGTTAACATCAAGGAATCGTAAAAGGAAATTAATATCCTCCAATGGGATAAAATGTGTAGACGCGTGTCTTATATTTAATCCCTCCAATGTAGGATGCTGCTGGGAGTTAAAAAAGGAAATCAAATCCTACCAAATACCATCGGCCTCTAAATATCGGCTCACTAACATCTGCTACCACAACCCAGAGCTTCACAGCACAGAAAATTTAATCCCCTACTCGGGATGTCCAAGATATCCTCTGGATCGCCAATATTTCTGTCTGTACCTGTGACCACGCCTAACTTGTCGTGTTCAACCCAAGGAAAAATCCCATCCGGAAGTAAAGTTACCAAGGAACTGTCCCCAGCACTACCAACTTGGCAGTCTATTTTTGGTACGACCCCCGGTATCACTTTGATAAATTCAAACTAATCAATCGAATGAACCGTAAAATCGTTAAATCCGTGTAGTCCATGAAAGTCAAATCCAAAATAAATATAAATTATATCCCCTAAATTCACTTATAATTCCATATTGTGAAGACAGCTATATGTGTACCGATCAACGATGACGTCATAAGCAAGAAACATCTAAAATTTCTCAACAATAGCTATCTCGCCAGAAACAACTTAACTTCTCGCTGTCGCTCACTGACACTGACAATTGATTCTTTACTTCACACCAAATAGTAAACAAAACATTTTGAACCACTAACAATTACTAACTTTATCAACAAACTAAGATGGATAACAACAGTATAAGAGAACGAAATATGTCTTCAACTAATTATATTGTATAAGGACCACAGAAGGATTGGATAAATTTACAAACACCGAATAAACTGATAAATTTCATAAGTCAAAACATAAAGATGTTTAGTGTATGTATTGTATTAAAGGTGAGTGTTCCATTATAAACATATAACATATAACTAGACACGATAATTACTATTCTATAAAGTCCTCCTGTACTGTCAATAAGTATAACTGTTGAGTTTTAACAAAATAAGAAGTGATATCTTGTCACTTTCTGATTCAAAACCTCACTTTTCAGACGGATCGTTACACAGTGTTATCCTGATCTGGGTGACATTCGTCATGTGCGGGCTACATATAGCAGACGAACTAATCGCGTATCAGTGATATCGCAAAAAGTCATTCAAAAGTGCGCGGAAACAAAAAAAACGCGAGTGAAAAAATGGACATACAAGTTATTCAACGGAACGAGATTGGACTGCAAAAGTATGGTCATGCGAAATAATAGTAACAAAATTCTAGGAGTATGGCAAACATAGTATCCATGAATTGTCATAATACTTCAAAACACACAAAAATTACATCCGACAATGCCAATTCTAACACAAAATGTCGATCTAATGAATTATGTAAATAGTAAACTACTCTATATTAAAACAAGCAAATAAACGAGACGTAAACATGCTTTAAACAGATACAATACACCGAAGATACTTAACGAAACGAGAAATACTCAAAAACAGACTGCTAATGACACATACACTACTTAATGCAGTCAGCCAACTAATGGAAAATGAACCTGGACACATAGGCAGAGTATTAGGCGAAGTACTTTATATCATAAAATGTATACCAGTAACAGTCGAGATAAGACGAAGAAACAGATGTTACAACGAACTACCAATAAAAGTAAACAACGAAACAAAATTTATGGCTCCACTAACCAGAATAATACAAAACCACGCAGAAGAGATAGATTGCAATAACATGATACCACCACTTTATTTTATAGAGGACCAATGGATAGGTCTAACGCCACATCCCACAATGCCAACCAACCAAAAACAATTTAAGTAGAAGAAGAAATAAACCTCCATTTCGACCCCATTCAACCACTATCAGCGAAGGGTTTGTACACGCAAGAAGAAGTCAATGCAGCACAAAGAGCCCTCACGTTCGGGACAGAGAGAAAAGCAGTAGAAAACATAATTACTCGCAGAGCAGCGGGAATGAATGCCAATAGTCAAGGCTACACCGTATCAAACATATTTGATACAAAAGAAATCAAGAACCCCGCAGAATCCACCCTAAAACACACATGGGCGTGGTTCACAGAATTAGGTTCAGTCATAAGTGGAATAATTGGAATATACTTCACATTCCAAACCATTTAATATATAGCAGGCACCATACTAAATAGAATCCGTATCCACCAAACAATAGGATGCAGTATAGCACTAATAGGCAGCATATGGGTCTCCCTAACGGCATGGATAATTCACTCACATCAGACGAGGAAACCAGAGGAAGAAACAATAGTGATGGACCAAATAACGCAGCAAGAGACGAGCCACCCAAGGTCACAGCATTGGACAGACAGAAGTCGTCAGATGAACGATTTACTGAGCAACAGTGTCGCGAGTGTAAACGGTCGCGACCTAGGTCAGGGATAAAAAGGGCAATAGCGGAAAAAATTACCAAATACAGTGCCGATCATAAATAATGAGAAAATGTAACATAAATATATAAAATGTATAAAAAAATGTAACACTAATTTCAAGATTATAGGCCACTATTGTAAGCCGACGGCCACACATAAATTAAGGGTCAATATAGTTGTACAGGCATTTTGAAGAAAAGGTATTGGACCAGGGAGCTCGCAATACTTTTACAAAGGGGGAAGTAATGTAATGAATGCGAATAACAAAAAGATAAATTTATTGTAGAATATTTCAAAACACACGGTAAAACATATTTTATTGTAAATCATAATAAAAACTGGAATGCGACCCACATTTTGTTTAAAAAAATAATACGAAGTCAAAACAGAATAGAAAAAAATTAAACATCTTACTGGTTCGAAGCAAAATAATTGTTTTGAATACAAGTATTTCGATAACGAAAATTAGCACGCTTCAAAACACAAAAAGTGGTTTTTGCAATTCGACAAAAACCCCAAACCGAAGTCGGGGGAAAAGAAAAAACGGGTGTAGAGAGCAGCAGCGGCAGAGTGCCAGTGGAACACGCGAAGGGAAAAGCCCTTCCCTTGTCACGGTAACGGTACTAGTTTTTTTTAGTGTTAGCGGTACCAGAGGTGAAGTTCTCTCCGTTGTGTCAGGGTGTAATAGGGATACTGAGATTATTCCTTGACGGTGAACACTGTCCCCCGTTACGATACACAAACTGTAGAATTACCCTCTACGCTAAATTCTTTTCAACATAGCACGATACCGTTTATTGGCACTACTCGTGGTGACAAAAAGATAGCGAAAATCAAGCAGTATCCAGGCTAGACGAAGGAAGTTTGCCAACGCAGTAAGTTTTTGAACAAAATTTAGATTGGGATGATTTTTTTTTACTAGTGAGACATTTATTCGTTATTATTTGCGCTGGATTCTGAACTTGAAAGTATATTTCCATTTGCGGTACATAAGGAGTAGCGATAGCAAATATATTTATTTGATTTTTTCTGATTTTTCAAAGGGACTGGACACATCTGTTCATTCTCAGTTAAATTTTTCGTCCTGATAAATATATAATTTACCGTGTGTGCTGATATAGTTAAATTTTGCAGAGTTCCGCCAACCTGACAAAAGTTAGGTTTCATTTTTTAATTAGGAGTGCCGCATATTCTCTTCCACCGCGTAGGTAAGAAGGAGATAGAAATTTAGGCGAGGTTAATTTCGTACATGGTAACACAAAAGCCGGAGCGTATGATTTTCTATCTTTCGTGGGTTTCAGCGGAGTTGCACTGATAAGTAAATTAATATAGAGAAAAGGTTATCATTCTTTTGTTCAGACGTGATTCGAAAATTTCTTAATTACCAGTGAAATTCATAAATTATCGTAGGTGATTTCATTACTGGGAGTTTCGCAACTTGTAACGCCAGTGTCGATAAATAATTTTATTGTTTCCTAGCTCAGCAGAATTGTATACCAATAAAATTTCACTTTCATTTTCTCAAGGTCAATGGCGACCAAACCGACGTAAGCTAAAACATTATTACGGTTAAAATGTATTTACACATAATATTTTATTTATTGTCTCGACACCGGTAACTAGAATAAACCATACGCCTCTCATGCACTTTGAAAAGGCCAAGCCGATAAAGGCGGTAGTTTAGTCGTTCCATCGCAAAAACGAGAACTCTGTCATAACTCTGTTTTTTTTGCGGAATAGTTATATGATATACAGGGGTAGGATTAAAAGACACAATTTATAGATAAATGTATGGGTAGGCTTATACCAGGGAACTTTAGTTATTTGGGTCATACGGGATTCTATTTTTGTGTTTATATAAATATATATAAGTGTATACTCAGAGAATTTATTTTTTTATTATATGTTTTTTTTATACAACATTGTGGTTCCACCTTATTTTTTTTTATTTATCATCCCTACCCCGTAATTCTCCCTCTGGAGAGTGTAACAACCGTAGAAGTGAGACAGAACCGGCAGAACAACCCTGTCCTGGCAAAGGAACATCAAACCGTTTCAAGACCAGGCGAACCTAGCTCAAAAATCGCACTGGATTTGCCTTACACGCTCAGCCGCGCATTGGGGACAGAAATTGGTGACTCGAAGGTCGGGATCGATATAGAGTGAACAAAAGGGAGGGAGGCTTTTTAGTTCAAGTGGTGACAATTCCACTTAAGGAGGTTTCTTTACATCTGTTGACCGTAGATATTATTACACTGGTGACAGCTTTTTTTTATTAATTAACAGCTCTATTTTAAGGAGGTCAAATTACATTTTGGTGACAGCAGTTATTACAAGTGGTGACATAAATTGTTAGAGTGGTGACAGTTGACTAGCTACCTAGATTATATTACAGTTGAATTAAGGTCTAGATATTATTACATATACATATCGAAGTAATTCATAGTATAGTAGGTCTTTATAATAATTTTGCTAAGTTAATAGCCAAAAATTGGAAAAAATTAAGTTCAGTACAACAGGAGACTTGTAAAGAGTATTCAAATAGGATAAGGGATGAAGCTGATAGGGAATTTCAAGCATTAAATTGTATTGCTAAAATACCTACCTCTATATTTGAGGAAATTGACACTATTGTATTACAAACAATAAGCAAACAGTTAAAAATGGCGAGAAGTATGAATGACTTTTTTAATTTTGCGAGTAAAGTTTTACCAAACGAATTTAACGGCGAAGCAACCAAATTACAATCATTCTTAGACTCATTATATTAACTACAAATAAACGCGACAGGTAACGAGGAAAATGCTATTCTACTAATCAAAACGAGACTAACGGGAAAAGCCAGAAGTTTAATCACGACGGAAAACTCAATTACAGACATCAAGAATAAACTAAAAACGGGGATAAGAGGAGACAATCCAAGCCTTCTCTCAGCGAAACTTGGTAAAGTAAGACAAAATGGAAAAGATGTAACACAGTACGCAACGGAGATAGAAAAATTAGCGGAAAGATTACAGGCAGCATACATATCGGAAGGTATGCCCGAACGACTAGCCGAAAAATATACTAAGGAAGCAACGATTAAGGCAGTAACTACGAATGCCACAACGGATGCAACCAAAACAATAATTGCAGCGGGAAGTTTTGAAACTACACAAGAGGTATTATCAAAATTGGTTTCAGTAGAAGGTATAGTAGGACAACAACAAGTTTTACACATGAAGGATAACAGGAAGTCTAACTTTGACGTTAGGAATAATCATCAGAGAGAAAACAACAGAGGATTCCATAACGATAATCATTCAGGAAGGACATTTCGACAGTATAATCAAGGAAACAATTATGGCAGATACGAAAATTTTAATAAAGATAGGAAATTCAATAGGAATGGAAATCACAATAATCGAGTCAACAATAATTTGAGAATATGCAAGATAGAATATAAAATTGAGGAAATGAGTAGACAAATAGCACAAATAAAGAAGGAAAACTATGATTTAAGGATGGAAAATAAGGAACTAAAGGAAAAAACAGAATTTTTGCAAGGAAATATGACAGATACTCAGAAAAATTTTAAAGAGAAGAATTTAATAATACATGATATAGAAGAAAACAAAGAAGATGAGGAACAACTAGAAAACAAATTAGATGATGTTATGAACAAGGTTAATAACACAGTAGATGCTAAAACAGATATTTTGAAATGTGAAAGATTAGGAAACAAAACCAGTAACAAAAATAGGCCAGTACTAATAATGATGAAAGATGTGAATAAGAAAGTGGAGACTTTGAACGGAACGAATAAATTAAAAGGAACGAAGATATATATTGATGAAGATTACTCAAAAGATATATTAGAACAGAGAAAACAGTTAATAAGATACATGAAACAGGCGAGAGAAAGTGGAGCTAAAGCTAAGATAATTAATAATGCATTAACGATTCATGACAACGTGTACAGTTTAAAAAAACTAGAAGAAAGGAAGAATGAGTTTGAAATACATACAGGATGGAATAAAACAGCATATAAGGAAAATAACGAAACTAATCCGAAAATTTTGGATAAAATTTTCAGCGATAAAAGTTTTAAGCAATTAAGAGGTAAATACATTGCCTAGGAAAGATTTGAAATTTGATCGATTTGGAAGAATACGATTTTGAAATATAGTATGTTAAAGGTATAGCGAATTACGCGGATAGCATATCGAGAATATCCATCCAACTCAAGGATTTATATATAAATAATTCACATGTCTTTGCAATCACAAGAGCACAAACGCGAAAAGAAAACGCTCAAACAGAAAGGGATCTGAGGTTTAATGAAGAACCAAAGGAAGTAAGAATACAAAAACTTTCAGTAGTAAAAGTTTTAAATAATCTTGAGGCACATAAATTACCAATTTTACACTTTGAGAATAACCGTATCTCACTAAGGATTAGCATTCGGATCAAAAATAAATTGAAATTTAGTGAAGCCTTAATTACCAGAATACACAACTTCGACCTAGGACGAACGTTGGAAAAGCTTGAAGAGCTATCGGTAAGAAATGAAGTAAAAAGAATGAAAATATATACAAATGATGATATATTCAAAAAGTGCACAATAGAAGAATTTATAGAAGTAGGGAATCAAAGGTTAAAAAGTATTCAAGTATGTATATGCGAAGTACCAAAAACCGTACAGCAAAAAGAAGAGATCCAAAAGATATTAGAAAGATACCACAACGATCCAATGTTTGGAGGACATGTAGGAAATAATAGATTATTGAAGAAACTAAGAGCAAATTTCAAGTGGAAAAACATGGAGAAAGACGTAAGGAAGTATGTAAAGAATTGTCATAAATGTCAAGTGAATAAAGCAAAGCTTAATCATAAACAAAAATTTGTTTCAACAGATACATCTATAAAACCGTTTGATATTATTTACATAGACACAATAGGTCCGTTCATAGAAAGTAACAACGGGAATCGTTATAGTATTACAATATTATGCGAATTAACTGAGTACGCAGTTATGATACCGGTCAAGAATAAGGAAGCACACACAATAGCAAAAGCAATATTTGACAATTTTATACCGAATTCCGGACTGGTGAAGGAGATAACAACAGATCAAGGGACGGAATATAAGAACGAAATAATGAAGAACTTAGCGGAACTTTTGAATATAAAACATAATTTTTCAACATCACACCATCACGAGGCCATAGGCAGTTGTGAAAGATTACATAGGACATTTAATGAATATATAAGAAACTTTATCAACGATTCTAGGGATAACTGGTGTGAGTTTATAAAAATGTTAGCATATTGCTATAATACAACACCAAACACGTATCACGGATACAATCCTTTTGAGTTATTATACGGGAGAAAACCCAATTTACCAGAATTTTTAAATGTAAAAATTGAACCTTGTTACAATCTTGAAAGATACGATAAAGAATTAAAGTATACGTTACAATACGCAAATGAAAGAGCCAAACAGTTTTTAATAAATAACAAATTAAGTAGAGTCAGTAATAGTGAGAAGGATTCTTCACCCGTAAATTTTAGAATAGGGGAATTAGTTATTTTAAAAAACAAAGGGAGAAATAAATTTGATCCACATTATTTAGGTTCGTTTAAAATAACGGGAATAAAAGGCGTAACTTGTGAGATTACATCTCCGGACAATAAACTACAGACAGTTCATAAGAATCGTATGTATAAATACAACAGCCGAAAACAATTGTAAACAAGTGAAGAGTGTTTATTAACGAAAAAGTAGTGTTTAGTAAACAAAAACAATCAACAAAAACTGTTATAGATATAGGTAGTATCGAAAAATTAAAATGATAATTCTTCTCTTCCAAGAGGGGATGATGTCATGATCCCGAAAGGACGGTAGTGTTGAAAGGACATTAGCATAGAAATAAGATTTAAATTAGGTTAATATTAATTAAAATATCTAGCGAGCGTTGATCTAGGAAGGTCAATGTTAGATATGCGTGGAGGCACGTTCTAGTTAAAAATGTAAATAGCACGATCAACTAATAGACGAAGGTCAGGCACGCAGGAAATTGTCCGAAACGCTTCCTATAAATGAGAAGTGTAACCAACCAAGAATTCAATTGTTATTATTAGTCTCAATTAGTTAAATGATATGATATTATATTTGTGTATTTTAAATATATTAAAAGCCCAGTGATTTTGTATAAGTGATGTCGTTTATTCAACTCCCGAAGAACGGTTACTAGGTAAGTGTTTTCCTCAAAGATAATATACCTTTATGGCAAACGTAATATATACGAGGGGCACTTACTGAGTAACCACCACAACGGAAACAGAATTTCTCGGTCTAACTTTTGATAGCAAACTATCCTGGAAAAGCCACGTTACAAACCTCAAGGGCGCTTGTCACCAAGCCATGAACATACTACAAGCTCTTTCAAATATTTCCTGGGGAAGCGATACATCAACTCTATTAAGCATATACACCTCTTTAATAAGGTCAAAAATCGATTACGGTTCAGTGGTATACCACTCAGTTTAAAAGTCCGTCCTAAAACAACTAGACGTCATTCAAAACACCGGACTACGTATTGCACTAGGAGCTTTTCGTACAAGCCCCACTCTTAGCATGTGTTGTGAAGCAGGTCAATTTCCCTTAGACTTCAGGAGAGAGTATCTAAGTAAGTCCTATGCTAGCATGTGTTGTGAAGCAGGTCAAATTCTCTTAGACTTCAGGAGAGAGTATCTAAGTTTGTCCTATGCGAGCAAACATTTAGCGACATCTGAAAACCCAACGTATCATAATGTCCATAGCAACCATTTCAACTTGTACTTCTCAACTCACCCCCGATACCATCCGCTCTTTTACGAGCGACTCATCCGCTTACTCCACAAATACTCCATAAACTTTCCATCAATTTACTATCCCAGCAAAAACTTACCCCCACCATGGACTATAATCCAACCGCAAATAATCACAGAACTATCGAAATTTAATAAACACGAAATCTCAGCAGCCGTTATACAAGACCACTTCAGTGACATAATAAGCAAATTCAACGACTATTACCATATTTAC
Organism: Galeruca laticollis; assembly: GCA_963921935.1. Taxonomy (NCBI): domain Eukaryota; kingdom Metazoa; phylum Arthropoda; class Insecta; order Coleoptera; family Chrysomelidae; genus Galeruca; species Galeruca laticollis. Next base: position 129,991,643 of record OY998177.1, read on the forward strand.
ACTGACGCTTCGAAAGCAGCCGAAGGAGTAGGAGCAGCAATCTTCTCCAAAACCCACAACGCCAATTTCAAACTACACAATAACTTCAGCATTTTCTACGCAGAGCTCTACGCAATCCTAGAAGCCCTGAAATTCATTAATAAATCGAACCAAAACAAATTTACAATTATATCGGACTCAATGAGTGCCCTGTGCGAGATCCAACGCATGTATCCCAATAACCCTATACACAAAGAAATTAACAGCGAACTCCAGTACGCCAGAGTTAGACGAAAAGAGGCAGTATTTATCTGGGTACCCTCACATATCGGAGTCAGTGAAAACGAGTCAGCGGACCATCTGGCACGCGAAGCAGCAACAAAAGACGTTCGCGTTCAAATAAACAAGATAGTGCTCAGTGATCTAAAATCGTGTATTTTAAAATGTAGTTAGCAGTGCGTGGCAAATCAAGTGGTCGCAGTGCTCCGAGAAGCTAAGTGAAATCAAAGAAAACGCGCTACAACGACCAGTCTTTCTACCACCTAGGGATAAGCAAGTGACACTCTCACGCCTTCGAATCGGCCACACTCGCCACACACACCTCCATCTTATCACAAAAGAAAACATCCCTTATTGTGATACATGCCACTAACTTAACAGTAAAACATATTTTAGTGGAATGTCAAAAATTCAACAACACCAGAAATACATTCAACTTTACACAGAACATATCTGACATACTCAGAGACAATAGCAACATGGACAACATTATTAAGTTTCTTAAGGAGATTAAATTTGTAACGAACATACCTATATATAATGCTAATGTAGAAAATACACTGTATATTAACGTAAAACATAAGTAACTTCCATTAAGAAATTATAACTGTTGTCGCTTATAACCTAAGTGGTTCGGGCGACATTAAATAAATATAAATCAAAAAAATAATAAATTCATACAGTAAATTTAAATCAGAATGAAAGTAAATCAATAGTCATGCATATTAAAGCAAAGCACTAACAAAATATACTATTCTGGCCACAGCAGGATTCCTATACAGACTTATCTACTTTTTCGCTAATATAAGCACTTATTCAACTTTATTCTTGCGAATTACAGAATTCACTAGCGGCCCTCCACAGTATTTGATTATTAAAAGATACTACCGTCCGGTATAAAGTAATAAGTGAGTAATTTCAATAATCACAAACAGTAAATTTAAAATATAAACTCAAAAGAAATTATTTATAGATACGTGTCAAAATACATTGAATAATAACAAATAGTATTTGTGACAGGGATTAGTTATTAGTGAGTAGCTCTAAATATAACATACATTGACTAATGTTTGGCAGGACAATGTCTGCCGGGTTAAGCTAGTATTGTATAAATTGATTGAACAAAGGTTAGAGTATATACAAATTAGTTTCTAATGTTGATAATTTCTTATAAATCTTAATTATGGTATTTTTCTTAACAAAATTAATATATTTTGTATAATATATATGAAAATTACGAACTTACTCTCAAATTTATTATGGAGAACCAGTCAACAATAACGTTCAATGAACAATGGCAATGTTTCCTTCAAATGCAAAAATGTTTACCTTGTTCAAAAATACGTACCAATTGGTTTATATAAAAAATGCAATTACAATGAAAGTCATTCAAATGAATGCAATAACAGCTTGAACTTTGAAAATTCTACCTACACAATAATATCTCATTAGCAATTGAAAATACCGGTTAGTTTTCATCAATAATATTACGAATGATAGAAAAGAAACTGATTTTGTATTTTGGTACAAGTGTTTAATGAGCAGAGAACTTTTTGTTTATTGACACACCATCATCAGTGCTTTCTGTATGAGTAAGAATTTTTTTTATTACTATTAACGTGCTCGGCTACAAAGGCCACTCGCACAGGTACAGTAAAAGTATACAATAAATATATTATATTTTGTGGTATAGCTGTACATCTTTCAGGAACTGGAGAACGGAGGGGACATTATCTGGATTTCCGAGTATCTCTTGGAGACTTCCTTTGAGGTTGAGCTGTTGTCTTCTAGCTGTGTGCTGTTGGCATTCTAGAATCACAGATCATATAACTACTATTAAAAAAAGAAGATAGCTCACTTGAAGTAGGCCTTAGTTACGACTAACAACACGAACGCGCCCATAGTAGTGACATAACAGAACCTTTTGTTCTGTGAGTGACATAGATATTGTCATTGATCTCTGGCGGGAATATTTAAAATTTTAAAATGGCGAGTATATCTTTCAATTTTGTTTCACTAGTAGTGACTAGCCTCCAGTTATTATATGAGAGGCAATAGAATAGATTTTCTAAGATCGTGAAAAATACTATACAAATCAACTGGCTATATTGCATATTGAGAACATTACTACTAGTAAGTATATGCACCGTTTTCACCGTATTTTTGTACTGGGAATTTAGTTCAATATAAAGTAGGAACATAGTGATACATACTATTTTCAGAAAAATGTATTTGTAAATTTTACATAATTTTTAACTTAAAATTATAATCCAGAACATAACCATTACATTTAAATACGAATACACACAAAACAATTCTAGTATTACTTCCAGATATTTATTATTTAAAAAGAATTCATCTTTTTCTGTGGCCCATCCAGGAGACGTAAGTTTTAGACTTCAGGCCTCATTAAGGTTCTCCATCAAAGACAGGCCTACCTTAAACACTTATTTCAAAGTTAGTTGAAACAGTCCTTTAATTCGTCATGTGGCTTCGCAAACAAATTACTTTGGAACAAATCAAAGAGGTTCTTTAATTTGCCAGTGATCTGACTTAGATTAGTTTCCAGATCACTATATCAAAGCCGAGATCTTTGAAGGCTCTAAAGCAACAATAATGACAACTTTTTTATGTATTTCCCTGACTAGCCACACAACAATGGGTAGACATACTCTTACATTCACTTACCTATGATACAATAAATACGGATTCAAAAGAGCTTACTTATTTCTAAATCAATTAACAATAATCAACAAGAATATCTATACATCCACTACACAGTTTGACAACATGAAAAATTAATTCTATTCAATGATTAAAATGTACAATAAATTACCGAAGATGAAGCTTACAAAACATTTTAACCTTCATAGGACTGGACGGGGTCTGTTTGTACCCCATGACGTATGTTTTTGCTGTATCTTTGCAAACGCAAATTTTTAAACATTGATCTTTCATCTAGCTGCAGTTTATGAATTATTTTGATAAAATATGATGTATTTAGTAGTTTTTATTGGCTGGTATAAACAAAAAATAGTTTTATATTCCAGGGGTCTCTTCAGACCCCGGTCAGCCTTTTACGTCCGATAAAATAATCCCGATAACTGTTAGTAAAATCGAAGAATCCCATACATTTAACGTTTGTTTACTCACAGGGAATTTACCCATATAATTGTAAAATGTAAATTACCACTTCAAATGGGGGATTCCCCGCACTGCGATATAATTTTTAGACTTGAATATTCGGGTTAGTCTCTTGTTATATTTCGAGTAGGGTACATCGTTTTAAAAATGAGTCAATTTTTATTTAGAAACAATCGCAAGGGGCTTACTGACGATGAGATGTTACGTATACTTGAAAGTGATGATCCAGAGTTTGATAGTGTTATCAATGAGGAAACATCGAGTGACTTAGAAGATGAAGACATGGTCACAGAAGTAGAGGAAGAAAATGATGTAATAGTTGTTGATCAAAGTATAGAGAAAACGAACCCAGAGGAACCAACAGTTAGTAACAGCCAGGGCATTCCAGTATATAAATCTAAAGATGGAACTGAAAGACGCTTTTCTTCTCTTCCTATCTCCGGATATTCTGAACATAATAGTAATCGAAACAAACGGAAAAGCACACACATTTTATGATAAATGGAATATAGAAAATCCGAATAAAATTAAAGTTTTTGTACCTGTTGATTCTACAGAGATTGGAGCTTATATTGGACTGTTGCTTATTCTTGGCGCACTTCACGGATTGAAAGAGGCTATCGATATGCTCTGGTGTCAAGATATTTCTTACTGTCGTCCTATAATTCCTGCTGCAATGTCAAGAGACAGATTCAAACAAATTACTTCATTTATACGCTCTGATAATTTTCAAACAAGACAAGAACGAAAATTAGTAGATAAGCTAGCTCCGATAAGAGATATATTCGATATTTTCACTTCTAATTGTAAAAAATCACTCAATCCTGGCGACCATCTATGTGTAGATGATCAGCTTGTACCATTTAGGGGTAAGGCACCATTCCGAGTCTATATGAACAGTAAACCTGATAAGTATGGAATCAAAATATGGGCTGTTGTGGACTGCACCACTTCTTATATTGCAAACATGCAAGTTTATTTGGATAAGTTATTTGAAAAGCAATATAGGCAATTTTTATATTCCTATGTATCTATTAATTTTTAGGAAAACAAGGTAACAAAGCGGAAAAACGTCAAGGTCAAAGTGTTGTCCTAGATTTGACACACCATTTGGAAGGCGGATTTGGAATAACGACCGATAACTTTTTTACTAGTTTAGAACTTGCTGACAAGTTGTGGGAAAAAAATGTTACTTTATGTGGAACCCTCCGGAAAAATAAAACATCTATTCCCAGGGAACTTCTACCGGCATCGTACAAGAAAGAGTTTTCAAGTATCTTTGCTTTTAGAAATCAAAGAACGCTAGTATCCTATGTTCCAAAACAAAAACATGCTGTCATCTTACTTTCAAGTGAGCATACTGATAGTAAAGTAGCTGGAGAAGAACAGCACTAAAAACCAGAAATTATTCTTCATTACAACAAAACAAAAGGTGCTGTCGACACTTCAGATAAGTTGGCCTAAGAATATACAGTGTAGAGAAAGTCAAACCGCTGGCCAATGGCAATATTTTCGCATCTTATAGATATCGCAGGAATAAATGCTTATAAATTGTGGTTACTGCAAAACCCGGATTGGCGAAAAAACAGTTTGGATTAACGTAAAATGTATATTTTGGCACTAGGAAAAGAACTCATAAAGAAAAACGTTTTCCGGCGATATAATAATACATTCAGACGAATAGAAAACGGCATATGACAGACGTTTTTCCCGAACTACTGGATGCAACAGAACATAGAGTTGAACAACAAAATATTACCAGGGGGCGCTGCCATATGTGTCAAAGGGGAAAAGACAGAAAATCCAGAAAAGTATGTATTAGGTGTAATAACTTTGTGTGCCTAGAACATTCAAAATCGGAGATAGTTTGTAAAAAATGTTAAAATGATATGTAGCTAGTAGTATTAGTGATTAGGGTATTTTGTATTGTTTCGTGATGATTTTTGACTAATAAATGGTTAATAGTGAAACTTTAATAAAACTTCTTTCCTATATACTCGTATTTAATTTAAAGAAAAATACAGCATTTCTGCAATTTTACGCATGGGGTCTTCTCGGACCACAGTTAGTCCTTTTCGTAAAATTTTGATGTCCGTCCCATGAAGGTTAAAACTAAATAGAACAATAAAAAACTTCTTTTAATAAGAGAAGGTCGCTGCCAGTCTCTGAGTTTTCATCTATATCCGGCTCAGGTAGGTTATCCCTAATGTCGCGGCTTGTTTTTAAAGATTTATAAAAATTATGATAAGCCCTAGGAATCGTTAGGTCTTCACACATTTTTTGTAAATCTTTTTTCTTCGCTTCACTAATAGGTAGGTCAGTTGCATAAGCTTTGTTTATTAAAGCTGTTGTAGGACGACCACGGTTTTTAGTTTTGCGGCAGTCTGTTTCAGTAAAATCTTCAGAAAAAACAGTTTTGTAATAAAGTTTTGATGGCTGCTCTTTCAAATAGCGTAGCCAGCAAATTCTTCTCCAGGGAATGTTAAAACTAGTAGAATTATTGCTTGAAAAAGCTTTAAAGTCAAAAAATTCATCAAACAACATGTTTTTTACATTAAAAGGCTGCGGTGATACACGCGCATCTCGTATTAATTGTGCCCAGCCATCAGGTGTATACACTGGTACATACTTTGCCTTCCGTTCAACTTTGGAATGAATGGAGTCACACTCCAGTTCACTGTGACTAGTTTCAAAAAAACGGTAATCAATAACCTTTAAGGACTGATGATTGATAAGGAGTTGCATACACATAGAAGCAAATATAGAACTGTTTTGCTGTCCGCCACATCCATCTGACATCATACGAACGGATTTGATTTCAGAGTGCGACATGATAAAATCATACACACAAGAGGCTATGTCACTTGCCCCTCGTTTACCCTGCGTTTCATCCCAGAGATAGCATTTAACTTTTTGATTACCCAAATTGTACATTTTCAGATTGTAGACTGCTAGCTTTCGCAAATAGAAAATTTGACCTGCCGGTCGTTTCGGAGTACTAAGAACAGCTTGCAGATGAAAATTAAAAGCTAACACTTGAGGATCTTCTTTGGCAATAATTTTGTTCACGGGCTGCTCTTGCGGCGGTTTTTCTATCTAAATGTTTTTTAAACTCATCTTCCGTTTGCCTTTTTTCTTCCTCGGTTAAAGAGTTTTGCGCCAAGCATCTTTTGCATTGGTCTTTTTTTGGTTTGGAAAAACCTAAATTGTATTCTTGAAATACTTGCCGGCATTTTTCAAAAGTAACCGGTTTAAAATTCTTTGTAATGCAAATTTCCTCATACATTCTGTGCATTATCGATAAATTTAGAGAAGGGTCTAGATATTTTTTGGTACTAGAAGCCCGGCAACAATGCGACTCTACTGATGGGAAAGAAAGGATGTGTTCTCGTATAAACGCTTCAGCATTGTCGGATAGCTTATTAGATGGAGTGTGTTTTCCGCGCCTATCATTATCCAAAAAACCACTAGAAGAATACTTTTTTAAAGAGCTGCGGACTAAGGCATCCGTTACATTCAATGTAGCCATATAAAACTCCCTGCATACATTGTGTTTTGTACCATCAACGGTAAAAAAATATTTGGACGTGAAAGTTTTTCGGGAATTTTCATTATTTCGTGTTGTGCGTTTTTTTAAATTTTGTTCTATGTGGCTTCTTATGAATTCTCGCTGGTGATCAATGCATTTTAAACTACGAAAATCCATATAAATTTTCAGGCGATTCTCTTCATTAACAAGTTGAACACATTTGTGTTTTAGTTTGCCAAGGCACGGAGTTGGTAAAAGAGGACGAGCAGGCTTCTCAACTCCTCTATGTCCAGTGTAGGATTCACCCTTCACTCTTTTCATCTCCCTTATATTTTTTTTCCACGACATCTTGTTGATTTTCCTTTTCTTTACAGGTTTCTTCTTTGACGGTTTTTCTGTCCCTTGGATACTTTGGGATCCTTGATTAAGACTATGATCAGAAGAATTAAATGAGTCGCTGTCTGATCCACTTGTTGATGGTTCATAATTATCCGAGGAGGAATCGGAAAGTTCTAAATAATCTAAAAGTTCTTCTCTGGATATCGCCGAAAAAGTTGTAGGGTGCATAGAAGAGGTAGATGGCGGTGGTTCGTTCTCAACAAATTTTTGTTGCAACTCTGCAATAGTAGAATGCCCATTACTTGTGTCATTCACAAAAAAAAATTTGATGAGAAACTGTGAAGTACTTAAGACCAATACACGGATTAGATTAGTTATTTTTTTAATATACAATAAAATTTAGTTACAAACACACATCTGCACTGTAAAGTACAATAATTTACACTCTTTTGATAACACATTTGCGCATACTCGCGCGGATCCACCCATGCTTGCAGACAAACCCATTATTATTACTATTGTTCTTGTTATTAATATTATTACTATACTTGTTAATATGTCTTATTTTGCTTACCTTTTGAATCCAATTTCCTACTCAGCTCCAATATTTTTTGCGTACGAGAACTCATCTTATACAAATAAACAATTTCACCAATCTTATAATTTTTTTATGCCGAAAACACGAATGTGGCACATTCACAAACTCACTTAACTTGCAATGCCAAAAGTACCAATGTGGTACATTCGTGCCTTAGGTATTGAAACAACTGCTAAACTCCCACTTTCACAAATTAAACATCGGACGTAGAGGGCGGTTGACTCGCGATGCACATTCGTGACTTTGGCATCGAATACTTTCAAGGTTAAGACGTCTGCTAAAGCACATAGGCGAAAAAAGCAGAATTTGCACATTCGTGGTTTTGGCATTGTACCGACGATATTTAATAATTAATTTTGGTAAGACCAAGAAGTGACCTACCTTGTGATAGACTTTATATATATATACGAGGCATGTTTTTTAAGTAAGTACCGTTTTGGAATTAAAAAAAGACGTGCAAAGATATCGAAATAATTTTACTTTTACATGAAAGCCTGTACCTTAATATACTTTTCTACTTAATTTTCGTGAATATTGAGGCACTTGTCATAACGTGGCACCAGTTTTTGTATACCCTCCTCATAAAATTCTGCTGCCTGACTTGTTAACCACTGTATCACAAATGTTTTGACTTCGTTATCGTCTTGAAGACGCTGACCGCCCAGGTGTTTCTTCAAGTGCAGGAACAAATGGTAGTCGCTGGGCGCCAGATCAGAGCTGTATGGAGGATGATCTAGAGTTTCCCATTGAAAAGATTTGATAAGATCTTTGGTCCGATTAGCCACATGTGGACGGGCATTGTCATGCGGCAAAGCGATACCCTTACTCAACTTGCCACGTCTTTTGTTCTGGATTGCACGACGCAGATTGTTCAATGTCTCACAATAAGACGCTGCATTGATTGTCTCATTACGAGGCAGAAACTCCACTAGCAATACTCCTTTTTTGTCCCAAAAAACTGTGCGCATGATTTTCCGGGCAGAAATTGTTTGCTTAAATTTCACTTTTTTGGGTGATGATGGATTGTTGTTTCGATTCTGGTGTGACGTAGGCCACCCATGTGTCGTCACCAGTAACAATTTGGCCTAAAAAATCTTCACCTTCATTGTGGTATCGCTCAAGGAAAATCAATGCACTGCCTAATCGTTGGGTTTTATGCAAATCCGTCAACATTTTTGGAACCCAACGTGAACACAATTTCCGGTAATTCAAGTTCTTGGTCACAATGCGATACAAAACACTATGAGAATATTGAGGAAAGCAGTCGCACAATGATAAAATTGTAAAGCGTCTGTTTTCTATCACTTTTTTTTCCACTTTCTGCACCAAATCTTCATTAACGACCGAAGGACGCCCACTCCGTTCTTCATTATGCACATTTGTGCGGCTATCTTTAAATGCTCTCACCCATTTCCTTACCATTCAATCACTCGTAATGTTTTGTCGGAAAACTTCACAGATCTCACGATGAATATCGATCGGTTTCACGCCTTTAGCACTAAGAAATCGTATAACAGCCCGTACTTCACAATCGGCGGGACTCACGATTGTCGGAGGCATCTTAAACACTCAGTAAACAACGTATACAAGGAAAAATCAGACTGTAATGCGTCAGTGCATAGACAAGAGATGTAGGTAACCAGCGCGGAAGCGGAATCGCAAAACGGTACATACTTAAAAAACATGCCTCGTATTAATGGAAAAAATAAAAAGATATGATATTACAAATATCAAAGCTTAGATATTATTAGCCCTATGGAGATATCCTGGATATCTTTTTTGTTACGAAACTAGCAATAATTAACTTTGTTTCATTTTAGTTCTTCACGTTATTGCCTATTGCTTGCTGCTTTGCGCGACACTGTATATCGCCGGAGTCAATTAATTATTCGTTGAGAATCCGAGTTCGTTTAGACCGCATGTGTTCCCAGAACTGGTTAAGAAGAACAGTCGTACCTTACCACAGGTTAGTGGGCAAACTTTAAGGCAGCAATTAATTACAGTTCATTTGTCCTTGTAATTTATATATTTTTTTGAGTTATTCGTGATATTTGATCCTTCGAACCCTATGAATTTTTGACATTAATAAACACTGAATTAGGATATGTAGTTGGTGGACCTATACCCTCTCAAGTAGTTTGTAATTTGGCAAACACCTATTCAACGTCATCATCCAAAGACTCATGTTTTTCACACAAACTTCTCTACACCAAAAAATCTCAAAATTTTGCACTATTGAGAATCTCAAGTAAACTTATCTCTGAAAAGCCCCACTGAATATTTGAAATTAGGTACTTCATAGTACTTGGCAGAAAAGCAATTTTTATCTCCAGTAAAGAAATATATTAGAAGTAATGAACTGTTTGAGCAATATAAAGCATTTATGGATGAATATGTATCACTTGGACATGCACAGATAATCCCTCTTAGTTGAAGAAATTAACATTCTGAAAATAAATATTTTTTTGTCATCATCCAGTAATCAGAAGTGATCACTCTACCACTAAACTTAGAGCAGTATTTATTGGAAGTGGGAAACCATCTAGCGGTATTGCTTTTAATGATACAATGCATAAAGGGTTTACAGTGCATCCAGAAGTTTTGAATATTATGTGTGGATTTAGGAGTTAAAATATGTGATATACAGAAAATGTACAGGCAAATAAGGATAAACCCCTCTCAAACATTCTTACAAAATAGTTTATGGAGATATTCTGTTAATGAACACCTACAGTGTATTGAACTATTAACTGTTAGTTGTTATGGCAACAACAGTGCACTGTTTCTACTAGAGCTGTAAACTGGTTAGCGACCTCTAACCCCCATTTGAATTTAGCCTGTAAAGCTCTCTCAGAACAAACATATGTCGATGACATTCTCTCTGAAACAGACTCTCTTGAAAATTTGAGAAATTTGTATACTCAATTAAACTTATTGTTAAATTCAGCCAATTTCCCTCTCCACAAATGGAATTCTAACTCTCAACTCTTTTTATCTGAACTAAGTGACTTTCCACAAGCCCAAAATATTTTTCTTGAAGATATGCCTAATGAAGTACTTGGAATTATTTGGAACTCAAATAGAGATACTTTTCGCTTCGTATTCCTGATATATCCCCTATAATTAGTTCAACTAACATCACAAAAAGAGAAGTTTTGAGCAAAATCTCAATGATGTATGACCCTATAGTTTGGGCAGGTCCGATTCTGGTAAAGGCTAAGAAAATTATGAAACAGGTATGGTTAAATAACATAGACTGCGATGATACACTCTCACTTGAACTTCTTAACGAGTGGTCAAATTTCTATAATACTCTCCGTGTTCTAAAACAAATGAAAATACCTCGCTATATTTTAGATCATCTCAAATTTGCAACTGTAGATATTCAAGGATTTTATGATAGCAGCATGAAAGCCTATGGGGCTTGTATTCATTTTGGAGCCATTCAACTTGACCACACTGTAAGTTGCCATTTAGTAGCCTCTAAGAGTCGCATAGCTCCCATTAAAACCACCACACCGTTTAGAACTTTGTAGATTTACTGTTTTAAATGGAACTTCTGTTTCCAGTTAATTCCACAATATTTTGAAAAGATTTGAAAAATTCTAGGATAATTGACAATTGTTTCGATAATAAATATCATCGTGAGAATGGCAGAAGTTACATTTCTTTTGAAGCCTATCTGATGTTTATTAATTATTTTGGCTAGACCAAGAAGTAACCTACCTAGTGATTGACTTAAGAAGACAGTTTATTAGTGGAGAACTCCCTAGATTCAACTGTTCATTGACAACTTCATATTGTGGGTTTTTTAAATGTCTTCTAATTTCCAGTTCTTCAAGGAAGTTCAGTTCTTGTTTCTTTTCACAAATATGCAGCACTTCTACTTGACACCAATCATTCATTCACACCTAACACAGAACTAGAAGTGCTGCATATTTGTGAAAAGAAACAAGAACTGGATTTCCTTGAAGAACTGGAAATAAGAAGACATTTAAGAAACTCACAATATGAAGTTGTCAATGAACAGTTAAATCTAGGGAGTTCTCCACTAATAAACTGTCTTCTTAAGTGATAATTGTAAAGATCAGCATATATAGTTTTCCTGGTTTTCTATATCATTGCACAGTTATACTGGTCTTAATTGGAAGAATGATATCCAGGATATCACCATAGGGCTAATAATATCTAAGCTTCAATATTTGTAATATACCATCTTCTTCTTTTTTCTATTAACATATATTAAGCCAATCACAAGTTAGGTTACTTCTTGGTCTAGCCGTAAATAACTACTAAACATCAGGTAGGCATAAAATGAAATGTTACTTCTGTCATTCTGACGATGATATTGATTTATCGAAACAATTGTCAATTTTTTAGAATTTTCAATAACTTTTATTATATTGTGGAATTAACTAGAGACCGCGAGTTTAATTCAAAAACATTGATAATTGTTTACTACTCTCTCAATTATTACAAAAAACTCTCCAAATACTTGTAAATAAATTCTCATTTTCCAGTATTAATTTGTGGTCAGATAGTTCAATCACTCTAGCTTGGTTTTCTTCAAATAATCCATCTCGATGGTCTATTTTTGTGTCTAACTGAGTTGTTGAAATTTTACAACTCACGGAAAATGCCACTTGGAGTTATATCCCATCGAAAGAAAACCCAGCTGATTGTTTATCTAGAGGCATGTCACCTACTGGAATTTTAACCTTTGATTTATGGTGGCATGGACTAGAGTTTTCAACTCCTCTGCAGAAAATTTATCAGAAATATTTCTACCACCGGATGTAACTAATTTAGAAATCCCCGAAGAGATAAAAAGTAAACCTATTTTACATTTAGTAGAGGAGTCTCGGATAGATCAATTATTCGCAAGATACTCATCAATTAGGGGAAGTGTCCTTAAAATGGGATAGTAATCTAAAACGGGATACCATCTTTTTTTTGTGAAACGAGTGTTGCCATCTAGCGAAATATTGCCCAAGCGCAAGCTGTACTGATTTTAAATTTGCTAACGGACTTTCAGTTCCATAGTGAATGTGATTGTTGATACACGTAAGTTTTCATGTTTTTCAATATTTTTATGTAATATTATTAACTCATAATAGTAAGGATTGCTTCTTTATTTGTGAAGAGAATATGTTGATAATTTTTAAAGAATCAGATAAGATGTTAAACGTTGATATAGTCATGAAAGTTCATCAATATATTTTAAGGTTAAGTTTGTAAAATTCACGGAAGTCAAATGTTGAGGTATAGATAAAACGGGATATGTGGCATTTGTTTAAAATGAGATATCTCATTTTACCTAAACTTTTTTTTTACCATTTTTTACCTGCTTTTTCTTTGTTGCAGTATCAATAGATACACAATATGGCGGGTGCATACTCAAGAAAAACCAACCGACAGGAGTGGTCTGAGGAGAACATGAAAAAAGCAATAGACATGGTATTAAATCGAGAATGTGGTTATATGAAAGCGGCAAAACTTTGCCATGTACCAAAGAGTACTTTAGAACGTCGTCTTAAAAGAAAAAACAAATTAAGAAAAGATTCTCTCAAAGGTTAAGGTAGCAGACTTGTTACGTTTAACGAGGCGCAAGAAATGGACCTTGTTCGGTTTATTACCAACATGGAGACATTGATGTTTGGGTTGACCACTGATTCCGTGCGACGTTTAGCTTATCAGTTTGCTGAACAGAATAACATATCGCACCACTTCAGTACCGTTAAGAAGAAAGCTGGTTGGCACTGGTTGCAAAATTTCCTTAAAAGAAATAGACTATCACTTCGAATTTCAGAAGCAACCTCAGCTGCACGTGCCAGAAGTTTCAACCGAATAAACGTTTCCAAATTTTTTGACCTACTTGAACCACTTCAACAAAAACATAATTATTCTCCATCAAAAATCTACAATGTTGTTGAGACAGGGATCACCACTGTACAGGGACGTCCCTCGAGGGTGATTGCATTGAAAGGACGTAAGCAAGTAGGGTCACTTACTTCTGCTGAACGTGGCACTTTGTGTACCGCAGTTATTTGTATGAATGCTGCTGGCAGCTATATCCCTCCTATAATTATATTTCCACGTGTTCGCATGAAAGCAGAGTTTCTAAATGGTGCGCCTCCTGAAACAATTTGTGCCTGCCAGCCCACAGGTTATATGCAACTCGATTTATTTGAGACGTGGTTTGATCATTTTTTGAAGTTCTCTGGTGCATCCCAAAACGCCCCTACATTGTTGATTTTAGATGGACATAAAACACACACACACAAAATTTGAACGTTATAGAAAAAGCCAGAAAGTATTCTGTCACTATTTTATATTTACCTCCGCATTGTAGCCACAAAATGCAACCCCTTGATGTGTCATTCATGGCTCCCCTTTCAACTTTCTACAATCAACAAGTTGAATGTTTTCTACGTAATCATCCTGGAAGAGTAGTCACTATATATCAAATTGCAGAATTATTTGGTAAGGCTTATTCGCGAGCCAGCACTCCTACAAACGCAATAAATGGTTTTAGGAAGACAGGTATACACCCAGTTGATTGTAATGTATTCACCGAAGATATTTTTTCTGCTGCACAACCTACTGATGTTCCCGAAGAGGTTCCCGTTCACAATAACATTAGAGAAGTTGCGGAAACTGGTTCACATCTCGATGAAAATGATAACGTAGATGAGGTTCAACAAGAAGTGCTACCTGAAACACCAGCAAGACCGTCGGGAATATCAAAAGAGAAGACCCCCTACACTCCTCAACCTTCAACGTCGAAAGGCCAAAAAGAAGTTATGAGCGAGACACTGTACTTCTCACCGGAAACAATTCTACCTTATCCCAAAGTGACTAAGAAAACACAACAGACCTCCAAAAAGAAAAAAACTGGTAAAACTGTTGTTTTAACCAGCACTCCTTACAAAACAAAATTAAGACATTCATTGGAACAAAAGCGATCGAAAGAAATCAATAAACGTCCTAATATAAAGAGAAAAATTGGAAAAACTAATAACAAAAAGAAAGCTGTTGCCAAGATTGAAAAGGACGTGGATTTAAGCATATCTGAAGACGACAGTGACCCTGAATGCTTTCATTGCGGAAACAATTTTAGTGAGAGTAAAAAAGGAGAAGGCTGGATCCAATGTGTGGGTTGTAACCGATGGGTGCATGATGCTTGTTCCGGAGCAGAGGAAGACGAGGAAAACTTTCTCTGCGATTACTGCATTTCTTCCTAATTTCTATTTTTGTTTGTTTATTTTAATAGTGGATCGCTTCTTTTGTTTATTTTAATATTTTTATGTCCAATAAAACATTTTTAAGTAAAACCTTGTTATCATTTTGGAATAAGTTTGACAAGTAAAAAATTAACATATGAATTACTATCCCATTTTAAAAATATAGGGTATCCCATTTTAAACATAATACTCCCTAAAACGGGACAGTTGCACTTTTTTTAAAAAAAGCATTATATTTTTGATATTTATAAGATGTTGTAAAAATTGTTTGGACATATGATGAAAACACTTTAGAGAACATGTTTGTAAATATTTGGCGAAATTTTCTTGATTTCTCGATTATTTATGGCTACTCAAACCTTAAGTATCCCATTTTAGGGACACTTCCCCTATCAAACTTCAGCACGTATTAGCATTTTCTTTAAGATTCAATAATCATTGTAAAAGGCATTCACTAAAACTGTCAGGAACCTTAGAACAACTTAAAAATGCAATGCTATTTATAGTCAAAACTACTCAAAGAAAAGCCTTTTTGTCTGAACTAAAGAAAGTACAATGTGGAAAAATGTATCTCCAGGAAAGTAATTCGTAAATGAACCCATTTGAGAATTTTGGTATTTCTCTTGTTGGAGACAGATTGTCATTTGCGATGTTGCCATATGAGCAGAAGCATACAATACTACTCCCTCCTAAAAATGCACTTGTTAATCTTATGTTACAAAATGAATATATAACCCTCAGACATGCAGGTCCACAGACAGTCCTATCTCATTTCCGCCTTAGGTTTTGGCCTTTAGGAGGTTTACGTGAAGTCAAAAGACTTTCTCAAAAATGTTTGGTTTGTTATAAATTCAAAACTCGACCGTTTAGTCAAACAATGTCAGATTTGCCAATAGTAAGAACCAAACCTGCTAGACCTTTCTCCAATACCGGACTGAACTTCGGAGGTCCATTCTTCATAAAATCTTCGAACCTCAGAAAGGAACCAATAACAAAAAGATATATTTATGTATTTATATGTATTACGGTTCACATAAAGCTTGTTTTGGACTAATCAACTGAAGCTTTTTTACTGTGTTTAAAACGATTTATAGCATGCAGAGGTGTACCCCATATTATTAACAGTGAAATGGTGGTAACTTCTTAGGGGCTAGAACTCAATTACGTTAGCTTTACTTATCATTCAAAAAACAAAACACTCTAGAGAAAACTCAGAATTTTCTATTTCTCAAAGAAATAAGTTTATACCACTATTAAGTCCACATTGAGGAGGTATTAGGGAGAGCGCAATAAAATCCACAAAATGCCATTTACATAGACTCATTGGTAACTCTAAATTTTCATTCAAAGAACTATATACAATTCTCAGTCAAATTGAGGCTATACTAAATTCTAGACCAATCACCCTCCTTTCACTTGACTCATTTGATTTAGTGTTAACAGCTGGTCACTTTTTAATAGGTGAGAGTTTAACCTCTTTTCCAGAAAGAGATGTTTCAGAAGTTCAAGAAAACCGTCTAACACGTTGGCAACGCTGTACTCGTGTTCAGCAGTTATTTTGGAAGCGCTGGTCAGTAGATCACTTAAATCAGTTGCAATATAGACCCAAATGGTATCCCCAAGAAAAAAAATTAAACTTAATGATCTGGTACTAGTAAAGGATGAGCAGACAAATCCCATACAGTGGCCTTTAGCTAGGGTAACTGAACTGAAGTGATTTATGGATTGTGAAAGGTGATACTTTCTCAAAACTGTCTTATTTTCTGGTGATTATATAGAACTTTTCATAAAATATTCGGTTTTCATTCATTTTTTATGAATATGTTCGAGGTTTCTTTCGGAAAATTTTCAGAAAATAAGCTCATAGATTGATCCCACGAGTAGCCTAGGAATTATTCGGTACGTCGAAGCAGAGCCTGGATACCTCGATAAGGCTAAGTTTCATCCATAGGGTGCCCGGAATCTGGAGGAACCGTTTACGACTCACTCGGCAGAGCCATGCATCCATCGGCACGGTGTCTCACACTTTGAGATTGCCAACATTTAAGGACAAATACAGGACGACACAGACGTGACTGGGGTACTTCGGGAGTGTCAATCCGGTGCCATTATTGAGAAAAACTTACCTCTCAGGCCCCCTTATAGATTAATTAAAATAACAAATTAATGAAAAAAAATGTATTGTACATTATCTAATAATTTAATTTATTTTCTTTTTAAAAACATAAATCTAGATATTTTCGATGTAATAACTGAAGTAGTTTATAGACGTTCTCAATAAGTCCCATTTAACTAATAACAACCAACTCAAAAATACGAAACTAATCGTTTTTAATAAAATATCTGCTAACCATAACCTGAAAAATACGAAAAATTAGAAAATAGCTAATATTCATGAATTTGTTATTTAAAAGCAGATTATACCGCAATCCAATAAATTAGCAGTGAAATAATAGTAAAAAATAATGAATTCACCTTCTAAAATTTTTGAATTCCTTCCGTCCAGTAGGATCAATGGGCTCTTTTAGAACATACAAACATATTCCGGTCTTGGATTGAATGATATAAGAAAATATTTCTTCTTCGGTTAATTCATGGGGATAATGAAAATCTCGTTCGTCATCTTTCAATTTTTTTTGCATTTCGATCATTTTGTCGTTATTGAATACAAAGTTTTGTAATGTGAAATATCGTAATATATAAATGGCTATAAACATTTTCCTCTGCAATCGAACAACCCTGGAAAAAACATTTCCATTAGTCTTTCGTATCATATAACATTTCGCAAGCCTAATATTAAGAATGATTATTTTCGTTGCAGCAGTTGACGACACAAATTTGTTGTTACCCATCTTAAAAGAGAGATTGTCAAACATTTGATAAAATTTACTCTGCAGCCAGCTGCTTTCATAAAAGATCTTTTATTGAGAGAATATTTTAAAAATTGTGTATATTATACTGTAAAATTTTTCATCATATATCTTTGTTAAATATTTTGATGGTGAAATACTGGCCTTAGGCTCATAGCTTTATTGTTAATTTCTATGCTCGACTGTTCCTTGCTATTAGCTTCCAGTTGGCCATATGTTCCTCTCTCATGTCTTCAAGTATCGCTTATAACGTTAAAATATTCCACGCGAGAAATGGCCAGATGATAGGTATTTCCTCTGTTGGTTGGTGTTAAAACTGACTCACGATAGGGACATCTACTGATACGTCTCAATTTTGTTTTTGTGCGAATTCAGATACAAAAACTTTAAAATATGTTTCTTCATAGTGTGTGGGCCGCCTAAAGTATTCACTTTGATTGTCATTAAACTGTCAGTGAAAACCTCTTTAGAAAACTATATTTCAAGGATATCTTTAAACATAAATGATTTCACAACATATAAGCCATTATTTTCGAAAATGTATGCAATAAAAACGTTTGTTTGAAGAATAAGGTTAGGTAAATTAAAACTCTTTTCAATTAGAACTAGAGGTCAAATTCAAGAAAAAACTTAATAGTCTACTAGCTAAAAATTTTACACCTAGTAAAGTAGACCATACACGTTAAACTCTTTAAATTAAAATAATTTACAATGAATGAGGCGATAATTAAAAAGTTAATAGGAGAGGCTATGAAGAAAATATTAGAAGAATTAAACAATACAAAGAAATAATTAAAATGAGCTCTAGATGCTACTGAAAGGAATTTATTAATGAAAATTGAAGATCACAACAAAAGATTGAATGCCTCACAAAAAGAGAACGAAGACATCAAACAGAGATTAGAGCAAATCGAGAAAGATAAAAGAGCAAACAATATCGAGATTTTTGGCATCCAAGAAGATAACTATCCCATCGAAGTAGGAGATATATGCAACAACCTGAACAGAAATCTAGAAATAAACCTCAAAGAACCAGATATAAGCAACTTTTATCGTTTGGGAAAGTCTGATACTGCTCTAGTAAAACTAGAATTCACTTCTCTTTTAACGAAAAAAGAGGTGTTTAAAAACATCAAAAAATTAAAACGTACTGGATTGGCTATTTCTAACGACTTGAGTAAGGAGGAAAGGGAAGAGTACAATATCCTTAAACAATATCTAATCCGCTACCGGAAGTCAAGAGATCCTATACAGTGCTACATACGGGGAAGTAAATTAATATTGGACGGAAATTCTTATAATCTTGAGCAATGTTACGTTGAGAATTTGCACTAGCATTGTTCATCACTTGGCCTAAGTTTGAACACATTTTTAGTTGAATATTGCTACCTTACCTTAGTTTAGCTTCTGTTATTGGATTTATGCTTTTAGATTAGAACTTGTCTTTCTTGTTTTGTCATTCAATATAATTTATATCATTAGTTGTTTCGAGAATACCTACAAGTGATTGGGACATTTTATTCTGAAAGAATATTAGGGCGGCTATGTTTCCTTTAAATTCTGATGATAAAATTCCGATTTGGAATGATAGTATCATCTCACCATAAATTCTAACTGATTTGTTTGAGAGATCATATTATTGTAACAATGTGTACCTGCCTATAGTTTCTGATGGTTATGAAAGGAAGTACGAACCATTCGTTTTTCCATTTTAATTTTGTTTTAGTGATATTTTATTGGTATTATGGACTATTTTTGAGCAACTCAGTGTATTTTGTTTACATTCGAAAACAGGTGGTTCTTCATACGTCAAGTAAAATGACAAGAAGATAGAGACAGTTATTGTTTTGTCTATGGACAACAAGTTTCTTCTTTGATTAATAGTTTAGGTACGTTCGTTGTGTCAGCGCTACTGGTGTTAGTTTAGCGATCAGTCGGGGATTGTTTGTTGATGGGGTTGAATATTTCGCTTTGAATAATAGGTCATTGGAAGTCGCGTTGTAACGCACTGTTCGGGTATAACCTGATGTAAATATTTCATGTATAAAACATGTGAATGTCAAATCGCGCATGGGCGACAGTTTAGTTGACTTTGTATTAATGTAAATTTTGGGGGATTTTCAATAGGATGCGAATTCAGATTACTGTATTAGACGATGTCTAATATTAGATTTGGGGTAGAGAATGCGTTGTTATCTGTTCATTTTGGGAACCGTACATGGCATTGACATTTGATGGTTGACGTGCTTTCGGCTAGAACAGGTGGTTTGTGACATTACTGGTGGTGGTTCGCTAGAAAAGTCACGTGCGTGGTGGGTTAAAAATAATTTGAAGTTTTGGGAAATTACTTTCCACCCTCCGAATGGGGGATTTTGGTCAGATTGACCCAAGGTGATGTTTGGTTGGACTTTGATTGTGCTGGTTTAGTTGGGAACCAAACACTTTACAGTTGATACACCGGATATTCACGCACACTCCACAAATTCGTCGAGATCGGCCATTTTGGCTATCAGAAAATCAAAGGTACCGAATCTTCAGGAATGCTGGACTAGTATAGACGATATATACTCACCGAAGATCGTCGTTGTTTGGAGTGGTAGAGGCCACACCGATATGAAGAAGATAAACCCTGGGGATAGAGACCCTTCGTTTTTTTTATGGATTTTTTTGGACGGCTGGATCCCGAAGCTCCGCATCTGATGGGGATGGACAGTAGTCGCCGCTGATAGAATTAAGTGGATGCTGATTTATTTTTTTTGTAAATTGTTCAAGTAACGTTTTTGTATATTTTTCATGAGCAAGTAATGACATTTTCTTTCTCTTATATTATTTTTATATATATATATATATATATATATATATATATATGGTTAAAAAAATAACCTTTGATATATAGTACAGGGAATATTGGGGTTAATTTTTTGTATATATAATGTTCAAGTAAATTTTTTTGACATCTAGAGTTGGAGTTAATGGGTTTATTTTTTTGTACAAACATTAGTTAAGAAATTTGTGATATTTGGGACGGGGCATAATTGGTTTTCACATGTTTGTACATTGAATTAGAAGTTTCTGATATTTGGGATAGGGAATAATTGCCTTTCACATGTTTGTATATTGATTAAGAAATTTCTGACATTTTAACTATGGGTGAATCCTAAAGTTTATGGCATAATGGTAAGTTGGTACCACGTATGGACCTCGATACGAATTACCAAATTATCGTATTTCAATATGTATTCATTTACAACTAACGGCTAAGGTTGAATAACTGTCGTTGGTGTTACTCTAGTGAGTAACAATCATTTAATTTGGTAGTACATTTATTTCCGTTATATGATAAGTAATCAAACACTTATGAAAATATTGTAATCCCCTCAGGCGTATGATTGTATTTCAGACACCTACTGATTTTATATCTAATTTCTCATATTAATTAATATGTATCATCAACCTTTTTTTTATCAACCGTTGTAACTTAAGGTTTTAGATAAAACTTTGCCTAAATTTTGTGTTAACTAACTCATTGCATTTAGTTTGGACATTGTCAACTACCGTAGCTCATTATTCTTTTGGTTAACTTATATTTCAATTTATACTAGATAACTTTTATAACTATCACCCATATTTTTCAATTTGGCTCTCGGGCAATATGGTGATTTAAAAATGTGTTTTGACAACCACTCTTCAGCTTAAACCTTACAATGTATTAAACGTTTATTTATAACAGGACTCCTGAATAAATCTGTGCTAACTGTCTGAGGTCTTTGAATGACTGAACCTGATTTTGGTAGTTTAGTTGGGTAGAGGTCTAGATAAACTGGGTACGTCATTGGGATATTTTGGACTACCTGGCGCCCGTATTGAATCATCTTCATATTAAGCCCACTCCCTTCTTCGGCGTTGAACAGCCGGTGACGAAACCCAATTGCGACTAGCAGGAGGCGTTGTAGGTGAGTTCGGTAAGATGTTGTGGAACTGCAGAGTGGTTATTACATTTTGTGACAGACATCTGTCGTATGGGTACGTCGCAGTTGGTCATCCCTCGGGGAACAAAGGTGGTCTGTTATTTTGGCAATACACCGTTACCTTTGGGGCTGCATATTACCCTTACAAAGAAGAATCTCTACATTGCTTTTAAACTGGCCGAAAACCGGCGTTCATTGTGTACTAATGAGACGACTTGTAAGCACTGATTTTCGGCGCCGAATTTAGGCGCTGATTAACCTACTTTCTTTGTGTCCGTACCCTTGTCAGGACATCTTCAACTGGGGAGGCAACTTCCTCCGGCAGTGAGTCCGCTGTTGGTATTAGCTTTCACAGCCAATTTTCAGACATATTGCCAACATAAAACACCCAAAATGCTTTTCAAACGCTTCCACAGATCCAACAGCGCACGCAAATCTGTTACTGACTCTCTACTTTCCGAAATGGAGGAAAATGTCCGACAAATCGAAGAAATGAATCTCCTTGAAACCAGCCAACAATCCTGTAACTCAACCTCCTCAAACTCTCAAAACACCTGCAGGTCTCACTCTTCCTCCGTAAGATCCCAAACCCCCACTACCTCAATTGTATGATAACCATCCAGTCTCGGCGAGAATGATTTCACCCTCGTCGGGAAAACAAAATCCCAATCTACCCCAGCTCCTACCCCCCCCCCCCTCAACAATCCCACCAACAACACAACATTCACACAAACCCTCAATCTCAGAAAACTCTCAACCCAATATTCAACCCAAAAATCTCTTTTCACCCTTTTAAACACCCTCGAACTTCTCAACGGACACATTCTTTATCTGAAAGCAAATTTCAATAGAACAGAGCCCTTCTTCCTCGATGTCAGTCTCAACAATCCTCAGAAAAATCCAAATGTCCACTGGTGATCCCAACATCACCATAAATATTAAAATCCACGCAATGTCCACCCCAACGAGCCAAAAGTCTAACACCCTCTTATTCATTCGTCTGCAGGAATGTAGATTCAACGATTCGAACAAATTCTTCACGATCAGCAACTCCCTTTCGTCACCCCCTTCCACAAACAAACCTACATCGATGTTCCGCATCATCACACAATCCGAAATCCATTACCACCAAGCCCTCACCTCCGGCATCTCATTTTATGGTCTCCCACGCGAGTGCGAGCCATCAAACGCCAACCCGCTGCCCCCAGTCCCAAAATACTGTAATCGATGCACTAAAACCGGACATTCCTCTGATTCTTGTCGGTCTAAACCGATATGCCATTCTTGCGGCCAAACTGGCCATCACACCGAAAATTTCCCCAAGTTCGGTACTTCTACCTGCACAAATTGCGGCGGACCTTACGCCGCCCTCCATCCTCGCTGTCCCCGTAGGCTAACCACGCCAAATACCCATAAAGAGACTGCCCCAGTCACATTCGAAAAGCCACCAACTCCCTTCGATCTCTCAACTGACACCAAAATCATAATAGAGATCCTTACTGTCACCCTAATGAACGCCATTCCCAACTCGAGGGACATCAAAGCCGACACACTTCGTGACTTAATTCCGTCCATATATCGACATCACTGCTCTATCACAAACATAGGCAGGCGTGCTCACTTCGCTTCTACTCCCAACAGGAGTGAAAGTACTTCCACTAGAATCCGCGAGCCCAAACCCTTCCGTTGGTGCTGCAGGTTTACGTTTTACCGTGGCATAGTGAATTTATTTACTATCCAAATGGTCAAACGTATCGCCGAGATTTTTGGATTTACTTGATGATGATACCAGCCATTCACTTAATTTCAACACAAACTAATAATTAGCTACTCAAACTCAACTTTACCTTTAACCAAATTCAATAAACTGTTGCTACTCCTCGAATTGTTCAACTAACCACCCAACCCTCTCAATCACACACTCAACCCGCCACCCATCGCCAACCCCCACCGAACGCGCACTCAAACCTCAATCTAAATATGCCTAACCTTGCCCTGCAGAGGAAGCGCATCCTATATTAGGGCCTTATCTCAAATATCTCCATATATCTAACCATCAAAAACCAACAAACCCAACCAAAAAAATTCTCGAACATCTCTCTCTCTCTCTCTCTCTCTCTCTCTCTCTCTCTCTCTAAATCGAGGTAGTTCAGCCGTACAGATAGGTGGCTGTAAATTTCACTGTAGCATCACCTCAGCGCCTGAAGTCAAGTGACATAATTACTTCGTGATCGGTGAACGCGTTCCTATCTTTTCAGCTATTTAAAAATTGACATTTTATATGGAAAAAAATACTGTATATCGATGGATTAAACTGTAAACCAGCTAACTCCAAAGATGCAAATTTTACAGGAGATAATAAAAACTATTTTTCACAAATATTTATAATAATAAAGTAGTAATTAGGGACTCTTACTGTGATTAAATACCTACATATTTGTTTATATTTTGTTTTTCATACGCAAATTTAGGAGACAGCTGTTTTGTGTAAAATAAAAACAATATTCACTCGGAGTTAGAAGGTTTTAATTTAAATTCTCCACTACAAACTACAATACAACATTCATACTAATCTCAACAAAACTTTTCTAAAAATATTTAATCATATTTACTAATTATGTAATAATATAATTAATTCACAAATGGAATATTGTTATAGAACTCATGATAGTCGGAAGGGATTACTTTCAATTCTAGTAGATCCTCAAATTTTTTCTTTTTTATTTTACGCCGGGTTGCATAAAAGCTTGGAATTTCATTCATAACTTTCGTCGTAACTTTATAATCTTTTCTTTGTGGTAATGTGACGCAATCATCCCTGAATCTTAATTTAAACAAAATGTTTCCGTCGGGATTGTATTGCAGGGCACGCAAATCCGTAACCCAAAAGCAAAAAATTCATCTCAGAGTAAATAATTACTAAGTACAAAAACTACAAACCTTGGGGTCACCTTTCATTTTTCCAGGTCTGTTTGACTTAAAAAAATTCACATCCTTGAGGTTTTTGAAAAAGTCATGGGTAAGATACTGGACAATATAAGGCTCTGGATTTTTCCTAGCTGGTCTGCATACTTGAATGTACTCGGCCGGAACGGTAATTATTTTGTTGTTTAATTTCTTTTTCAATGGATGCGTGCATACTGTCGGCTTCCATTTGCGTATGCCCGACTTCGAAGAACTTTTGTTCGATTATTATATTATTTTACATAGCTAAATTTAATAGTGCATTACTCATAGTGACATTCCTATTTTGGTAAGTGCATCCGTCACTGTAGAGAATAATTCTTCTATTTTCATTGGTTATTTCCTCTTTCAATTGTGGTATTACTTTCTCCAATAGAAATGTAGTCACAATCAAGGCAAATTCTTCAGCATTAAGTCCCCCTTCTGATTCATTCCATAAATAGCATGTTCCCTGTAGAGTTGTTAGGTGAAATAAACGAAAGTTATAAACACAAAGTTTGGTTCTATAATACAAACTAGACACGTTGGATCGTGGTGCTAAAAGGACAGCTTGCAAGTCCATGGTAAATGTGTATTTATTTCCTTACTCTATCCAAATATTTTTTTCTACGCGCTTCTTCTTTTCTTTCAAGATGTAAAGCATGTTCCTCGTCTGTATATTTTCCTAAAACAAATCTGACATTGATCCTTTTTTGGATGATACAAGGACATATTTTTTAAATCCATGGCGTTATTAAAAGAGCATACAGATAAAGCTTTAACGTTACGTTCTTTGCACCAATTATTTACATAAAAATTGTAAAGGGCTTTTTTAGACGGCCAATCGGGTAAGAGATACTTTTTTTCAGTCGATTTCCTACAGTAATGTGACTCCATGGTAGGTAAGTTATCAAGAAGCTCATTCATAGATTTGTTTTACAGCTCAAATGGATTCAATTTTTTTGATTTTCTGGATTCAGAAGAGGTTGTTTGAATAGAGTTCACTTCCTCCTCAGTTTGAATTTCATTAATATTCTGCTTTTGCATTGTCTCCTTCCCGTTTAAAATGGACCACTTGCCAATACATAAAGTATTTGAAAACATTGTCTTGCATACTCTTATTAACTCTTCTCCTTTTCTCAAATTATAATTTACAGAAAATTCTATTCTTGACACCTTGTCATATTTTCTGTCTCTGTGACGTTGGGTTTGTATAATTTGTACTAAAGCATCTATATAAATTTTCTTTTCCCCCCAAGTCATTTTCCAAAAGTTAGTAAAAATAGTTTGTCTATCTTCTTTTGTTATAAGAAAACATTGAATTTTACACTGTTTATCTCGTGTCTTACATTTACATCTTATCTTGAGAGCCCTAGGAGGTTTTTCAACTCTATTATTCCAACTGTTGTTTTGCTTCTTTCTTCCAAAATATCTTTGACCTGATTCTCTTTTCTTTGTGTTTTCTTCATAGATCCAAGTAGATTTATCCACTAGGCATCTTTTGTTTCTATTTTTTTTGACAGGCTCCATTGTGTCAGAGTGGTTGTCAGAATCAGAATTCTCAGAATAGTCCACCAGACGAAACCCTTTGTCAGATTCATCACTAAAACTGTATTCTGAGATTTCAGCAGATCCATCATTGTTTGATTCATTGACTGTATTTACAACAAAAACGTTTTCTGAGCCACGTAAGGTACTAGTATTTTGGGCAACTACTATATTTTCTCCAACACATTTGTCAGAGGGTTCGTCGTTATAATCCATTGAAGTGGAAGGTTCCAAATTATGAAGTGAAGTCGATGCAATATAGCAAGATGATTTAGGAGAATTAATACTGGCAGACGAAGAAATCTGATAAGAGCAGTAATTTGAATTATTCATACCATAGTCGTCTATTTATTCAACAACAATATTATTTTCATTTATTTGGAGTTCATGAATAAGAAAATCATTTTGGTTATGTTGAGAAGACACATTTTGTTGATCCGAAAGTAATATGAGTAATTTATTGAAAAAATTTGAATCATTTTCTAACTGGTCCTTCAAATATTCATTTTTGTCTTGTTTATATGATAATGCATTATCTTTATTTTCTGTTTAGCATGCCAAGGCCAAAATTTTTTTGGAACGGGCGGACATCTAATCCAAGGGCCTAACATTTTAATTTAGCTCAATGATAATTAATTTTATTTTTTTTAAATACATATTATTTGTATTAAGTAAGTACTGTAGCTATGAGAGTGTCAACTCACTACTTCGAGAAAGGTCCGCTAGGCGACGGTGGCGCTGGTGTCGGTGGCGCTGCGTTGGCGCTGTCGGCGGTGTCGTCCATTTTTTATCCAGTCGGCCATTTTTTATCCGTCTGTCATTTTTTTATCCAGTAGATTTCGCTAGATGGCGCGCTTCAATTTTGCAGATTTCTTTTTCTTAGATGTCTTTGTGTCGTCCATTTTTTATCCGGTAAATTTGTGCATGACGTAACCGAAAAAAATTTTTGCGCCGATTGAGATTTGAGCCCACGACCTCATCGTTCCCAGCCTACACCGCTACATGTATGCTATGAGGATTCCTACGTATTTTGTTTTTGAAATTTACCAGTATAAGATATTATTTTGAAATCTCAAGGATTTTTACGTAGGTAATAATAGAAAAATCGCTTATTATTTTTAGTGACAATCTCAAGGTTTTTGATTGGGACATCTAAATTTCAGAATGAAAAGTGGTGGCTTCGATCAACATACGAGTGTAAAAGTATATTTCTATCTCAATATTATACAAAAGCACCCTTGTGCAATCTATTTATATACATGGTGTAGTCATAAAAGATGCAATTTTATACAGGGTGTAGTCATAAAAGATTTGATTTCACACAGAGTATAGTCATATAGATACCGCATTTTTTATACGGGGTGTGATCATAAAAGATGCCATTTGTCTTTATATACAGGGTGTAGGCAAAAATATGTGATGTTCGTATATACAGAGTGTAATCATAAAAGAAGTCATATATACAGTGCGTAGTCATAAAAAGATGCGATTTTATACAGGGTGTATTCATAAAGATACCGTATTTTTTTATATACACAAGTCGTAGTCATAGAAATACCGTATTTTTTCACAATGATGCCACAGGGTATATAAAGATAAGGGCGTTACAATGAATCTCTGCTATTATTGCTGAAATTTTCATTGAACAAACCGCATTGGTAGATTATTTTCACATACAGGATGTAACTAGAACGACAACGACAACGACGACAGCGACAACGACAGCAAAAACGGCGACAACGACAACGACGACAACGACGACAACGACGACAACGACGTCAAAGACGTCAACGACGACAACGACGACACCGACGACAGCGACAACAAAGACAACGACAGCAAATTAACTTTATTCGACAGCAGAGGAGACCCAAAGCATTTGCATGCTTGAGATTTGTTGCTCGTACAACTACATTATAGTAAAATATGTTGTGACTCATTATATTATTAGACGGATAACGCACATCAGAAGTCTATCAGACATATAGCAGAGGGGTAACAGAAAGGATAACAAACACACCCCAGACTCACATCAGAAGTCTGTTTAACAGTGCTAGTACTAACAAATTTACTGCAACATTCAGTTTATATGAATTATTTTCCAAGAAACCAACGAAAGAGCAACATATTTACAGATACTGGTTTTAACGGATATCCATCTATCCATCGTGATAGAACAGGACATCCAAGACATCAGGCTTGCACCCAACTAAATTAATATAATTAAGCTGCTCTTCAAAAAGAATGCCACGCTAATAGAAAAATCTTGAAGCAATGATTCCACAACTTTGTCATAAACTGAATGTCATTTTTATTATAGATGCGGTGAAACAAGAACCTACTTTACAACTCAAGCTATTCTTAAATATTGGTATAATTTGAAACGTTAATAATAAACCACCGATTATTATACCAAAATGTGATAACACTTCCACAACTTGATTATAAAAATAAGAATTTTACTAATGGAACCCACAAAATGTTATTCAAATATTGTGATTTGTCTGTATAAGAGAGAGAAATTACGGTTGACGGGCAGGTAACATTCTATCTGAAAAATAACAATGACATTCTCGGGGTTCAAATTACCTGTTGTGTGTTACATAAAATTATGTTCATAACAGTATACTAAGATTTCTTCAATACACGATGTTAAAAATATATTTGCATCATTATTCTGTGGGGGATATCTACGCAAATATACGAGGTATGTTATGATTGAAATTGATATATACATGGGGTGTTTGTAATTATTAAGACTGTAGAAATATGTAGATACAAAAGTTAATGACACACACACACACACAGTTTAGTAGTAGTATTTTGATTGGGGCGTCTACGTAAATTATAATAAATATATGTCTGAATATGATACTGAGAAATCATCTACGTGCATACTCTATACAGAAGAGAATAATTTGTATGAGGAGGCGATGTATGAACATTTACAGTACGATGACCTCGAAAATGATATTGAAAAATGATATAGAGTTTATAAAACCCATTACAGATGATTCTCCAGACAGTTATATTCTCCAAGTTGATTTGACGTATCATATCAATTTGCATAATCTACATAGACTGTGATCCGAACACCGCAAACCCCACGGCTCAAAATTAGCAAATTAATGACCACTGTACACGATTAAAAGAGTGTTATAGGTACTTTACATTATAGGAATTTAAAGCAGACATTAGAACATTGGTTGGTATTGAAAAAAGTTCACAAAGTTTCGAAATTTAAACAATCCACATGTCTAAAACGATACATCGAATTAAACAATCAATTGAGGACTTAAGCTGTGAGCGACTTTGAAAAAAGATTAACGGATGAACAATGCTGCGTTAGAAAATGCATGGAATGTATATGCAAACATAGAATTCCCATGATGGTCGTTATGGTGCTAAAAATCTCATTTCTAGTCTGCGTTATCGCAATAGAACAATTTTCAATGATGATCCTACTCTAAGGACAATTAAAAAATCTGCATTTTCAATAAACCAATGTATGTGGATATGGAAATTCTCGATATTTCCAAAACTGGAATGTACGGCTTTCACTATAATTTTATGCTTCCAACAATGGGTGTAGACAATTGTAAGCTATTGTACACCGACACTAACAGTTTTGCTTACCAACTTACTTGTAACGATGCATATAAACATTTAATTGACGGAAACATTGACAAATTTGATACATAAGACTACTACACTAATAATCCATACAATATACCTAGAGTTAATAAAAAGTATTATGCGTAATGAAAGATGAGTCTAATGAACAAATCATCACACATTTCGTTGGTCCAAAATGTACGGGTACAAAGTTCAATGTGGGATTAAAGTCGTTAAAGGGTATTAAAAAATGTGTAGTAAAAAATAACTTTTGATGATTATGTCGATTGTATGAAAAATTGGAAACAGATGACAATTACTCAAAATACGATACGTTCCTTTGCCCATAATGTGTATAGTGTTGAACAAACCAAAATCGCGTTGAGTCCTCACGATGATAAAAGGAAATTACTTCATAATTCTTTAGATACACTTCCGTGGAGAATAAAATAATTTTTAGGAATGACTAAACTAACTTTTATAACTAAAGTTCATTTACCACATAATTTATTATTAAAATACCGCTCATCATTGAAAGAAGCAGATGATGATTTAAAATTTTGTGATTGGTTTCACCAGCATCATATTGGAAATCTGATTCTAAGTCAATGCTGCTGTCATATCGTTAATGAGATACAGGGCATTGAATTGTTATTTCAACTTTAATGTTTCATAACTCGGTTTGCAGTGCAGGAGGAGCAGGAAAAGTTTAATATTTTGGCTTTCAGTACTTACAATACTTTAAACATGGACGAAATGTTTTATAGCCAGATGATGACATTTTTATATACAAGATATGGTCATAAAGATGTTGCTTGTTTATGTAGAAAATCAATTTTAATATGTGTGACATCAGAGCGGGTACATTTTGCATTAATATTTCAAAATGTGTAACTTCACAGTGACAGAACTTTGCAACAAATTGATGAAATCATAAATTCCTTAAACAAAATTCAAACATTTTCAAACAAAATATGAAGCTTCCCTTGATAATATGCATCTTAGAAATTTTTCAAATTTTCGGTAGGACAAAAGCATAAAATTCATTCAAAAATAACAACACACATGAAGCGCATGAGATGTTTAATAAAAGTAGGGTATGGGGAGAAACAACATGTCATTGATGTTAGTAGAGAACTTAAAAATCTAGTATTAATAGAGTCCACTGGGAAAAACATGAATGCCGCCTTTGATAGTAGATTAAAAACGGGGATTATCAAAAACTTGAATCATAAAGATATTAATTCATTCTTTACAGACGCTTCTAAATTTTTAAAAAGAAAATGTCTGTGGCTTTCAATTGGATGTCATGCAGAATTTTTTGGTAGAATCTCCCCTACCTTGGAGTGTTACCAAGCAAGTCACAAAAAATTTTCTAAATATAAATGGGTTTTTTTAAATAGAATAGTTCAAAAGATCCATCACGCTTTGACAAAGATCTTATTAACTTTATTACTTGCTCACAATTCATTCCATACAATCTTAGAAATGCAGTACTTGCTACATCTTATTGGAGGAGAGAGGTATTCGAAATAAACTTGAATATCGCGTAGGGTCTAACTATTATAGAGTTGATGGATATAACATATGTGTTTGATAGCATTACAACATGTTATAAAATAATTAAAAAATATTTTTTAGCAATCAATGATCATCATTATAACGTTTACGAATCAGAATCATGATCTTTATCACAATAGACATTTTTTTGGTGTCAAAGATGCAATCAAACAGTAATTTTTGAAACAAAATATCAGGAATCTTGTATTTCCGAATTTCATTATGAATCACCTAGAGCTAAAAGATTTAGAGGAACGTAGATGCTGATATCAATATTGATAATTTTGATGAACAGTTTACTGATTTTCAATTTAATCTCGTTATTTGTATATTTATTTAATATAGTTATATGCTTTTCGTATGTGTGTATTCTTTAAATTCAACCGTTATATGCTTTTCTTCGTCTTCTCTGTTCTATTTTTCCGTATTTTATTTGTAAATTAAATGAATAAAACAATATGTATGTTGTATTAAGTTTGTTTATTAAAAAATCATCCTTAGAATCCGCATGACTATAGGGAGAAGAGAAAGAAAAATGAAACGCAAACATTTCAATCAAATCAATTCATTACATTGTTTTCATCCAAACCGTTTGCAACTTTTGACTTATAATAATTCTGTAAGTACAACACTACTACTACAATAGATCTAATTTACTCAAATTTCAATCATTTTGAACAAAATTCCTGGTTATATCTACAATTTTTTTTCAAATATTCACAAAAACTTGGAGATTCTAAATAGGCGAGTCGGTGTGAAATGAGACAATGATTGACATGTACAATTTGATGAACATCTTCTCCACATAAAAGGAAGCTGATGTCATGTTTTATCACTTACAACTATTTAACATAATCAGATATTACTTGTAGAATGGTGTAGTAGTCCCCACATGGCATCGTCTCGGGATCATATTCTTCGTAACATGCTGGAAGTGATGCACTTATAATTGAATTTTCATTCAAAATATCGGTTAGCGTAGCTCATTCGTATGTGCTGAAGGAGATTTTCGCTGGTTTATCAATGTATGATTTTTTTTCCCCACGGAAGTGTATCTAAAGAATCATGGAGTAATTTCCTTTTATCATCGTGAGGACTCAACGCGATTTTGGTTTGTTCAACACTATACACATTATGGGCAAAGGAACGTATCGTATTTTGAGTAATTGTCATCTGTTTCCAATTTTTCATACAATCGACATAATCATCAAAAGTTATTTTTTACTACACATTTTTTTAATACTCTTTAACGACTTTACTCCCACACTGAACTTTGTAACCGTACATTTTGGACCAACGAAATGTGTGATGATTTGTTCATTAGACTCATCTTTCATTACGCATAATACTTTTTATTAACTCTAGGTATATTGTATGGATTATCAGTGTAGTCGTCTTATGTATCAAATTTGTCAATGTTTGTGTCAATTAAATGTTTATATGCATCGTTACAAGTTAGTTGGTAAGCAAAACTGTTAGTGTCGGTGTACAATAGCTTACAATTGTCTACTCTCATTGTTGGAAGCATAAAATTATAGTGAAAGCCGTACATTCCAGTTTTGGAAATATCGAGAATTTCCATATCCACATACATTGGTTTATTGAAAGTGCAGATTTTTTAATTGTCCTTAGAGTAGGATCATCATTGAAGATTGTTCTATTGCGATAACGCAGACTAGAAATGAGATTTTTAGCACCATAACGACCATCATGGGAAGATACAAATTCCATGTTTGCATATACATTCCTTGCATTTTCAAACACAGCATTGTTCATCCGTGAATCTTTTTTCAAAGTCGCTCACAGCTTAAGTCCTCAATTGATTGTTTAATTCGATGTATCGTTTTAGACATGTGGATTGTTTAAATTTCAAAACTTTGTGAACTTTTTCCAATACCAACCAATGTTCTAATGTCTGCTTTAAATTCCTATAATGTAAAGTACCTATAACACTTTTTTAATCGTGTACAGTGGTCATTAATTTTGCTAATTTTGAGCTGTGGGGTTTGCGGTGTTCGGAGCACAGTCTTTATGTAGATTATGCAAATTGATATGATACGTCAAATCAACTTGAAGAATATAACTTTCTGGAGAATCAACTGTAATGGATTTTATAAACTCTACATCATTTTTCAATATCATTTTCGAGTTTATCGTACTGTAAATGTTCATACATTGCCTCCCCATACAAATTATTCGCTTCTGTATAGAGTATGTACGTTGATGGTTTCCTAGTATCATATTCAGCCATATATTTGTTATAATTTACGTGGACACCCCAATCAAAATACTACTACTAAACTGTGTGTGTGCGTCATTAACTTTTATATCTACATATTTCTACAGTCTTAATACTTACAAACACCCCATGTATATATCAATTTTAATCATAACATACCTCGTATATTTGCGTAGATATCCCCCACAGAATAATGATGCAAATATATTTTTAACATCGCGTATTGAAGGAAACTTAGTATACTGTTATGAACATAATTTTATGTAACACACAGCAGGTGATTTGAACCCCGAGAATGTCATTGTTATTTTTCAGATAAAATGTTACCTGCCCGTCAACCGTAATTTCTCTCTCTTATACAGACAAATCACAATATTTGAATAACATTTTGTGGGTTCCATTCGTAAAACTCTTATTTTTATAATCAAGTTGTGGAAGTGTTATCACATTTTGGTATAATAATCGGTGGTTTATTATTAACGTTTCAAATTATACCAATATTTAAGAATAGCTATTTTAACGAAAAGTAATAATATTCAATAAAACTGTACCTCTAAGTTGTGTAATTATCGCTTCAAGATTTTTCTATTTGCATAGCATTCTTTTTGAAGAGCGGCTTAATTATATTAAGTGATTAAATTTTAAATAGCTATAATGTCTATGAAAATTATCAATATCGCCATCAGTATCATACGTCCCTCTAAATATTTGGGGTGATTCATAATGAAATTCGGAAATACAAGATTCCTGATATTTTGTTCCAAAGAGTACTGTTTGATGCCAAAAATGTTAAACGTATAACGGTGGTGCATGTCCGGTGCCTCTGTGGTGTATATGTGCTAACCCTGTGATGTGTGTCTGCTGTCCCTCTGCTTGAGTTGTAAAGTGGGTTCTTGTTTCACCGCATCTATAATAAAAATGACATTCAGTGTATGACAAAGTTGTGAAATCATTGCTTCAAGATTTTTCTATTAGCGTGGCATTCTTTTTGAAGAGCAGCTTAATTATATTAATTTAGTTGGGTGCAAGCCTGATGTCTTGGATGTCCTTTTCTATCACGATGGATATCCGTTAATACCAGTATCTGTAAATATGTTGCTTTTTTATTGGTTTTTTGGAAAATAATTCATATAAACTGAGTGTTGCAGTGAATTTGTTAGTACTAGCTCTGTTAAACAGACTTCTGATGTGAGTCTGGGGTGTGTTTGTTATCCTTTCTGTTACCCCTCTGCTATATGTCTGATAGACTTCTGATGTGTGTTATCCGTCCAATAATATAATGAGTCACAGCATATTTTACTATAATGTAGTCGTACGAGCAACAAATCTCAAGCATGCAAAAAGCTTTGGGTCTCCTCTGCTGTCGAATAAAGTGGATTTGCTGTCGTTGTCTTTGTTGTCGCTGTCGTCGGTGTCGTCGTTGTCGTCGTTGACGTCGTTGACGTCGTTGTCGTCGTTGTCGTCGTTGTCGTCGTTGTCGCCGTTTTTGCTGTCGTCGTTGTCGTCGTTGTCGCTGTCGTCGTTGTCGTTGTCGTTCTAGTAACATCCTGCATGTGACAATAATCTACCAATGCGGTTTGTTCAATGAAAATTCGAGCAATAATAGCAGATATTCATTGTAACGCCCTTATCTTTATATACCCTGTGGCATCTTTGTGAAAAATACGGTATTTTTATGACTACACCCTTTATAAAATCGCATCTTTTTATGACTACGCACTGTATATATGACTTCTTTTATGATTACATTCTGTATATATGAACATCACATATTTTTGCCTACACCCTGTATATAAAGACAAATGGCATCTTTTATGATCACACCTCGTATAAAAAATACGGTATCTTTATGACTACACCCTGTATAAAATCGCATCTTTTTATGACTACGCACTGTATATATGACTTCTTTTATGATTACACTCTGTATATATGAACATCACATATTTTTGCCTACACCCTGTATATAAAGACAAATAGCATCTTTTATGATCACATCTCGTATAAAAAATGCGGTATCTTTATGACTATACTCTGTGTAAAATCAAATCTTTATGACTACACCCTGTATAAAATTGCATCTTTTATGACTACACCCTGTATATAAATAAATTGCACAAGGGTGCTTTTGTATAATATTGAGATAAAAATATACTTTTACACTCGTATGTTGATCGAAGCCATCACTTTTCATTCTGAAATTTAGAAGTCCCAATCAAAAACCTTGAGATTGTCACTAAAAATAATATGCGATTTTTCTATGATTACCTACGTGAAAATCCTTGAGATTTCAAAATAATATCTTATACTGGTAAATTTCAAAAACAAAACACGTAGGAATCCTCATAGCATACATGTAGCGGTGTAGGCTGGGAACGATGAGGTCGTGGGCTCGGATCTCACTCGGGGCAAAAAATTTTTTGGGTTACGTCATGCACAAATTTTTCGGATAAAAAATGGACGACACACAGACATCTAAAAAAAAGAAATCTGCAAAGTTGAAGCGCGTCTCCTTGCGAAATCTACTGGATAAAAAAATGGCCGACGGATAAAAAATGGCCGACTGGATAAAAAATGGACGACAACGCCGACAGCGCCAACGCAGCGCCACCGACACCAGCGCCACCGTCGCCTAGCGGACCTTTTTCGAAGTAGTGAGTTGAAACTCTCATAGCTAGACTACTTAAGTAACACTGACTTTAACCTTAATTAACTTCCCATAACGTTTTGATCAAATTAACATCTTTTCCAACTATGGAAATATCAAGAAAAAAATGTTTTTTCTTCTATTTGATCGGATAAGTACGGAAATACTCAATTATACTTTTTTTTAACTAGCGAGCTTAATAATCATTGCATTTTAATATTGATTTGAATACTACGTGCAATATTATATTACTTATGAAAAAACCGCTAACTCCAAATTAAACATATAATTTATTTTTGAAAAACCGCTAACTCCCTATACCAGTTTTTAAGGTTAATAATTCTGGCATGATTAAAATAGGCATTTTCTAATCAATTGATATACTTAGTCTAATATCACTACACAACTTTATTTATTATTTAATAAACTATTTTTCAATTTTAAAGTAAAATCTGGAGCAAAATGCGGAGAGTCTCGTATCACCTCGACTTACACTATTTAAAATGGCTACTGACACAGGAGTTAGAAGTTTTGCATTGTTGATATTTGATGCCACGGAGATAGCTAGTATACATGCATCATGAATTAAAGAAAACTGGAAATTTAAAATATTTTTTACGTGAACTGATTATAGATTTCATTTTTCTGTGGCAGATGGCATTAAAATCTTAATTTCATTAAAAAGTGGAGATAGCCGGTTTACAGTTTAAGCCATCGATATATAGGTTTGATTTACATGCCGTAGAGTTTGTATTGCGTTCTTTCGGCGTGGTTGGTTTTTTGGGGGTGTCACTACCGTTATCTGTGACCTAAAGATCGCTGAGACTACGTCCAGGCCAGACTAGATTCACAAACGTTTATCTTCTCAGTAAGTATCCTAAACCAAAATCTCATTATTGCAATGAAATGTTCACCGTGAAAAATGTACCTACAGCAACTAAACAAGAGGTTCCTCCCGGCAAACTAGCCGACATTTTAGGATACTCATGTGATGAAGATAATTTTAACAAGTTTATCAAATCGATAGATGTTCTAAGACACATATAGACATTACTCATATACAAGACACTTTCCTTTAGTGAAACTCAATGACATTGATGACGCACGCGATCGATGCGTAATATTGAATAAAAAAAAATTGTAAAACTAAACAATTCGCTTATTTTTGATTCAAAACAGGCTATATAGTGAAACGAATGAAATAGAATTTTTCATAATCGTTTAAAATAAATTACCAAGATTAATTCAGTCATAAAGTACATACATCGGTTTCCTTCCACTTAATCTTAGTAAAAGATCCAACACCATAGCCGGTAGCATGTGTAAAAGAAAAACTTTAATGTAATAATTGTAAATACAAGCAGTTGCTGCGACATTCGGATACATAACTGCATTTGGCCACGGTGACATATGAGCCACGTCAGCGGCAATTTCCAAAAATTTCTCTTGCGTTGTATTAATGATGCGTTGAGTAATATTGTATACATCAACATCCTTCTTATTGCTGAAAGTAAATTATTCATTTCAATTATGTGATTATATAAACGAATATTACTTTAAAAAAACCATACGTACTTTTTTATGGTACTGTTATATGTAGATAAAATGATGCCTTTTATCGCAATATCCACTGGTATGTAGTTTACTCTACATTTGTTTTGACTCAGACCCACTCTTACGAGCCCTTAAGATAAAAATAGAATATCAATATTTTATATTTTTTAACATTTAATTAAGAATTTTTTGTCTATTCACCAATTGATCAATTCGTATAATTCAAAAAAATTATTAACAAAATTGGGCAGGTTATCTCAGGAAGTTAGAGTAATTCTGTAATCATTTTTTGAAGTTACACCTCTGCCGGCATGTGAAAAAGCGACACCAATTCAGTAATTATATATATGTATAAATATATATATGTATAATATATATATATATATATATATATATATATATATATATATATATATACATATATCTATATATATATATATATATATATATATATATATATATATATATATATTATAATACAATAGAATTATCCAAGTGAGTTCTTAGCAAACCGATCTGTTAAAGGTCGTTAAAAGTGGCACCATAACACATGCTCCCTGAGTGTTGGTAAATATGATGAAAAGAACAATTGTCGTAGGAAAACTGTGCAATCTACTATTTAATAAAAATTATTTTCAACAGTGAACAAAATCCTCACAACAATACTGCAGAAAATCACGGAAAAAAGAAACAGACATTTGAACCATAACAAATTTTTATATAGTTAGCTAATATGTTATTTAATACAAGAGACTTCAGGAATTTTTAATAAATATTTATTTGTATAACAATTTATCAAAACAAAATCTTCATCTATGTATATTCATTGAATTTTTATTTTAGTCCATTGAAAGTTAAAACATTATTATAATTCCATTGTTACATATGATCACAATAATTTTATAAATAACAATGATTCGAATTTTCTGATGTGACAATACTAAAATGTTATTTCCATGATTCGTATATGTCTTAAAAAGTAATGGTTCATTCTAAGGTGCAGAGCGAATCGTCGTCAAAGACATTATGTTTATATAATTCATACTGCATAGACAATGTTTCACTAGCAACGCTTAACGTTGTTGATTATGGATGGAATGAGAAATGTCAGTGAGATTTAAAAACGTCAAAAGAGTGACGTGGTATTAAAATTGATTTCAAAAAAAAGGACGAGAAAATACGTTTGCATTGAACAAACAATGAAAATTAAACCAATTTGATAATCGTAATAAGAATATAAAAGATAATTGTGTATTCAGTTGAAGAATATCTTAGTCTGGGTGTGTAATCGAGAATAAGGTTTTTGGACAATGCAGCAGAAGGAAGTTTAGAGTGAGGATTGGTTTAAAAGGTGACGGAAGCTTGGGAAATAAAAGGTACCTTTTAGAACATTTTATTAGAGATCTCTAAAATACTTTAAACCTTTATTTACAATTGAGGAATGCATTCATATTCAAACTCATTGTCATAAAAATTGTATTTACCTAGACATAGTACATGCATACAAATTTTCTGTTAAAAATCTTTCATTATTAAAAAAATTATTCCTGAAATCATCAATTGCTCATTTCAATTTCACGATCCAATCATTAAAGCCATCTAAACCTATCAAAGTTAAATAATAATCTAGGCAATAATAAGAAATAAAATTTTCTTGATAAATAAATTAATATTGAAAATAAGAATACATTTGCTATGATTAAATTATAAATTCTATTATAATAAAAGAAAACCAAAGCAATACAATATATATATATATATATATATATATATATATATATATATATATATATATATATATATATATATATATATATATTGTTATCGTCTCGTTTTTCTGTGTGTGTATATGTGTTTCGTAATGGTTGTCAATTTTTATGTATTATATTTATGTGTAAGTTTAATACATGAGTGTACATACGGCGAATATACCTATATGTCCTCCCCGTATATTGTTAAACGCATATTTAATATTCTTACTTCATATCATGATAAGGTAGGGCTTAAAAATTAACGAGAACGTAACAAAATTTAAAGAAAAATGAACTTTTACACATAGTATATTTATTTCAAAGAATTCTGTATATTTAATATTCTTACTTTATATCATGATAAGGTAGGGCTTAAAAATTAACGAGAACGTAACAAAATTTAAAGAAAAATAAACTTTCACACATAGTATATTTATTTCAAAGACTTCAATTCTGTATATGGTCGTAGATAGGGTTGCCTACCTTACTGCAGATTTTTATAAATCCACAGTGAATAAAACATTTGTCGTCTTCTGATTCCTGAAAATTGGGAAAATAACCGACACACTAATTGTAAATTTATACAAATAAATATATTCCATTCATTGAACATTCAAAACGTTAAAATTCCTCCTTTAAATTCAGACCAGACCAGTGGATGTATAACTTATATGTATATAAACTGAAAAACTGTTCTCTGATATAAAATTATTTAGTAAGGTTATTTTTATGCAAGATTTGAAAAGAAACGAATATTATTTGTTAAATGATTGAAATTAATATGAGAATATTGAAATACTTTCAGTATTATAAGGATAATCGTTTATATGAGCTCATATTTATGGTAGGTAAGTTGATTAAATTATTTCTTATTATCTACAATTTACGATTATAAAATTCATCAAAAAAAATTTAAATTATCACCAATAACACAATTTCTGTCTCTTTACAGTTATATGGCTTCGATACTTTATTGAGTTGAATGTTTGTAAGTACGGAAAATGTTCTAAAGATATGCACTTCCAAGATGTAATGTTTAGTATGGAAACAAATTGACTCACAGTTTAGTCCTGGTTTAATTGAGGTAAGTTCTGCATCTGTTATGTGGTTTTTATATGTAATTTGTTAATTTATCATGTTTTTCTTGCTCATACTCCAAGTTTTCAACCACTCTCTCCCGTAATTTCCAATATGGCTTTCACTATTTTAATTCATTTTTCCTTTTTCTTCCAAAGCATTCTATCTAGTAAATTATTAGGACACAATTTTGTACATCTCCCCTTGACGATTCAAATATATTAAGCCATTTGTCAAATCTTACACAGGTTTATATAGACCTTCCAAAAAAGCTCACTTGATTTCATGAAATTTAATAAATTTTCTGTCAATCGCTATCTACCAGGATGATCAAAAAGTTACATAAGAACTATTGAATTGAATAAAATTATTCCAATCATGAGTAAATTCCTTGTAGAGTTCATCATGAATATAAATTGTCAACACATTCAAAATTTTTCTAAATCTATATTTAAATAATAACTATATTAAAATTCATTTTGAAAGTCTTCCGTTTGTCCATTAACTGTTCGGTTCATTTTCAATTACACTCTTATAATCAAATTTTAACATTTACAATTAAAGTCTGTTGATTGTTATTATGTCTGAATGTTTTGAATATTAAATGATTTATATTTATTGTGAATTATAATCCATTGTGTGTCACTGTGCACTGACAATATCCTGTTATATCTCATCAATTTTCTCGGCTCTTGTTATAATGAAAGTATCATTTCTACTATTTTGTTTATTATTTCTACTTATTGTTTTAAATACCATGATTTTTTCTATTAATGAAAGCAAGTGATATATTAGTTTTCCTTAGTTATCTCTATTTTAATCCTCTCAATGTGTGATTAATATAACCTCACTTGGATTACATCTCAATTTGTAATATTTACTATTTCTTTCGAGTTTATTTTTCTTTTCTTCGCATTAATTATGTTATTTATTTGCTATTATACTTTTGCACTGTTCCAACATTCCCTGAACTTTTGCAAATATAATTCTAAGTTCTTCTGAACTCTAGAATTTGTTTGTAAAAGTTCATAAATTAGTTCTTTGAATACCTTATTCTAATTATTATGAAACTGATTCTAACTATGACTATTAATTTCTCATGTATTCTGTTTTCTAAAATGCTATCCTAATAATATATTCAAACTCTATTCCTATAAATAAAAGTTTCTATATACACTTGAATTATCTAACTATTATTAAGGTTCCATTAGGGTGAGGTGTATCTATATAGTTGTGTCACGTGAAATATTCCTCGATTCCTTCCTGAATCTGGATACTGCTACTTATAACTATTTATACCGTTTTCATTGGCTATTGTATATGGACCTTCATAAATTAGTTGTAGCTTCTCACATTTGTTCTCTTTCTTGATAGGTTTCCTATGTGCTCTTAGTAAAACATACTCCCCTTTCTTAAAAGATACCTTTTTCTTTTTCTTATTTGCTTTTTCAATATATTTCTGCGCATTATTGAGAATTCTTCCTTTTGTGATCTCTATAAGTTTTTCATATTCTAGTTCTAATGTGTTTATCCAAGGTCTATTTGCTGGAATATTCTTCATGATCTCTATAGGTGCTCGTTGTGTTACTCCACTTGGTATGTTGTTTATACAATCTATTATTTCATTTAGTTTCTCTTCCCATGGTATACTACACCATCAACAATAAATGCTGTATATGGACGACTTCTTTTATCTAATGGAATCAACCAGAAACTATGCGTCAAATCCAGTTTCGTGAATATGTTAGTTCTTGTAATCCTACCAAATATCCCCTCTACATTTAAAGGACTCTCATATTGTTTTTTAGTATATGAGTTGATATTTCTGGCATCCAGACATAATCTAATCTCACCTGACTTTTTTCGGACACATTTTATCGCACTTATATATGGAGAGTTGGATCTTTCTATTATACCATCTTCTATCATCTTTTCTAACTCCTAGTATACTTCATTTTTCAGCTTATAAGGAATGGGATAGGTTTTTATCTTGAAGTTACTAATATCTTTATTCATTTCCAACTTATGTATATACTTTGCTGCTATGCATACTTCTTTGTTGAAAAGTCTCCCATGTTTTGTTAATAACTCATCAATCTCTCTTCGATATTGTATGGGACAAAATTGTTCTTGTAGGTCTTCCATAATTTCTATTTCGTTTATTTTACATTGTCTTTCCTCTACCTCTTGTTCTTCCTTTTTGTCGAAAGTTATTATATTACCTTCACATACCATGTACCCCTGTTTATAATCAATTATCATCTTGTGATTGCTCAATTCATCATTTCCCAAAATTACGTCATATTTTAAATTCTTAACTACCAATAATTAATTGTATCTTATAAGCTATGTTTCTCAAATAAAAATCTGTAATTATGGTACTAATTGTATAATATAAATTTTTATCATTCGCCCCTACTAATGATAGTTTCTTTGTATTTATCATCATAATATCATCCTTATTCAAATTATCTACCATATCATGTTTAATAAATGTTACCTCTGAACCCGTATCTATTAAAATTCTACAAAAAATATTTTGTAATCTACCCTGGATAAATATTAAATTAGGTTTTTCTACCTTTTTACTATTATTTTCATAATCTATAATAAATTCTTGAGGATGTTCATATCGCGATGAATAGATGATATTATTCACGTAAGGACGATTTAAACAAAATTCGCTATATTGTTTTGTCCAGGAATATATTCTTCTACCTGTATCTCCTGTCTGACCATGTTTACTTGTCTCCTATTGTCCTCATCCCTGTTTCTGTTTTGGTCTGGATTATTTTGATTTTCTCTTCCGTTTTGCCAGTTTCTTCCTCTATTATTGTTATTATTCCGATAATGATTTCTTCTCTCGAAATTATTTTGGTTTCTATAGTTCTCTGGATATCTGTTTCCATTATTCCTCTCT
Organism: Galeruca laticollis; assembly: GCA_963921935.1. Taxonomy (NCBI): domain Eukaryota; kingdom Metazoa; phylum Arthropoda; class Insecta; order Coleoptera; family Chrysomelidae; genus Galeruca; species Galeruca laticollis. Next base: position 130,035,447 of record OY998177.1, read on the forward strand.
CGATTTCTATTTTGCTCCCCATTTCCTTGATATCGTCTATAATCAAAGTTCCTATTTACATAATTTCTATTCCCATTACCTTCATAATAATCTCTCCTAAAATTACCATTTCCATTTTGCCTTCGGGTATCGTTTCTTATATTTCCATTTCCTTGTTGATATCTAAGAAAACCATTTCCATTTTGGATACTTCCTTCCACTCTCTGCAAATATCTAGACCAATTGTCCATTGTTTTTATATTATAGAGGGCTATTGTTTCTGCAACTTCGGAATTGAAATGTCTCCCAACATATAAAACTAATTCCTCCTCCTTCATAACAGGTTCCAAATATTGTGCCATATTATAGAGTTGCATAGCATATGCATTTAGATTTTTATTCCGATTGTAATCAAATTTCCCGAATTACAATCTTTCCCTAAAATTAGCTTGATGAATTTCTCCCCAAAAATAGTTTATAAATTGATTCTCAAATTCTTCTAGATTGTTTATATTTTCCTCCTTATTACAGAACCATAATAGGGCATGTCCAGATAACATCCCTCTAATAATAATCTTCTTCTCCATTATATCTCCCATTCCTTTGAGTTTGCTTTTAATTATTTTAATAAACACCTTCGGATGAATGGTGTTTATATTTCCATCAAACTTTACTCCGATATACATGTTTCCCGTATAAATAATTCCACTTCAATTTCTCCTAATATTAAATTCCATTTCCTCCATACTTTCCTGCAATTTCCTGTTCATTTCTTCCAGTTCTTTGTGAAAAATTTGTCCAATATGCTCGTTCCTCTCCTCACATGTTCCTGTTTGTTTTTCAACCTTTGTATCTAAGTCCTTAAATTTATGTTCCGCGTTTTGCTGATAATTCTGCATAATTTCTTCTATTGTTTGTTCCCTGAATTTAATGTGTTCTACTTCTTTGCTGATATCTTCCGTTTGTTTCCTTACTTCTGCTTGAATTGTTCCTGGTTTTTCTTCATTTATGCCTCTTCCTAATTCATGAATTTGTTCTAACATTTGATTTTCTATCTGCTCTCCAATTTTCATACCGTTTTCTTGAATTTCAATCCGTAGAAGTTTGTTTTGATCCATCATATCTTCTTTCACCTTATTTATCTGCCGTCTACTTTCTTCATTCTCTTCCCTAAGTTTCCTGAATTCTTGAATACTTTCAGTTTTCACCTCTTCTATCTTCTTTTCCAATTTATTCATGTTTCCATTCAAATCTTCCCTAATATTCTCCTCCATTTTGTTCATATCTCCATTCATGTTATCTATTTTTCCATTTAAATTTTGCTCCATTTTGTTCATGTTTCCATTTATAGTACTTATGTTTCCATTTATACTCTTTATACTGGCAACTAATTGTTGCATCATGTCCATCATATGATCCTCTCTACCTGTTCTTGTTGGCGCTTCCTGTCTCCTCTTTTCTTGTTCCACAGCTTCCTCATCTGTCAAACCTTCTTCATGTGCATCACCTTCCACTTGTTATCCTTGCTCCAAATACACTGCTTGGTAATCTCCCATACCATGACTTCGTTCTTCTCTTTCCTCTTCCGAATCACTTCCTGCTCCTACCTGCCTTCCATCTCTCAACGTCATTCGTTTTGCCATTTTATTTGAGTTTTTTAAAATTTACAAGTGCTTCCTAAATTTTTAATCAACCGCCCCACGTTTTGGGTGACAATTATTAATATATTCTGATTTTATATACTTACTTATTATTATGAAGTTTGGATAATTATAATTTTATATGTTGAAATTTTGTTTTGATGTGGCTAGCTCAGTATTTATAATTTTATATGTTTTGTAATGTATTATTATTTTATCCGGGAGCATGAAACTCTGTCTGCTCTTTGAATCCTGGCATTTAACGATATATTACCTTTATTCAAATAAAAAGAAACACCTTACTTTTCAAACACATTTAATTTAAAAAAAAACTTTTTAATGCAATAATTATAAGTTGCGACGCCTATGGTTACCTCAAACGAAATTATCGATTTTAATATTCTCTCCTGTGCGCATGCTTAAAATCCAGTCATGCGGACTTGAAGCGTGAAATGAACATAGTTTTTACAAAAATGCGAGAAGGAGCATCTGTGATCATTAGATACACACAATATTGTTAAAAGATAAATACTTAAATGGTTTAACACATAGAAGAATTTATGTTGAGAATATACATAGAAATATTACAAATATGCTGTGGAAGAAATAGAATTAGAAAATTTATATATACATGGAAATATTATAAGATTTATATACAGACGCACATATTACATGAATATAAATTTAAGCATCATTCTTATGATGATAAAATGGCGTAAGTACTTATTTTTATTTATTTGAATTAGGCCTTTTTGATAATTTTAAAGATTTATTTTATTAACTAACTAAATAAAGTCCGTTTTCTTTCTATTTTAGATCGATAATTGCCGTGAATGTTTATCAATTTTACGAAATTATGCACTTATTTGAGTTTTTTCTCTTATTATTGGCCAATAATATTTTAAATGAACCTGTTGCTCTGGAATTGGGATAATGCTCCTGGACCCAGGAATACTCCTGAAGTTCCAACACTAATTTTGGAGAAATTTGGCTAATTTTCGCTTGAAACTGGATGTGATTATCTGTGAGTACTATCAGAATTGTTTATAGTAGTAATTGATAAGTTTTGTCAAGTTAATTTGGGAATTTCATGAATTTTCGGGAACACTGGAACACAAGCTCCACGTATCTCGACGCCAGCTTCCAACCCACTAACGCTTCCTTTCGATTCTCGACTTTTTTCAATAAACAAGTATTTTGTTTTTTCCAGACCACTATTTCCTTTTACACTGACGTTATGGCATTTTAATGCCCTTCCAGTGTACGCGTACTCCCCGTTCAAAAGAGGAGGGTGGTTTAGTGAGGTGAAAGTCCCACACGAACTCACAGCATTGCACTGCCCGCTGTGGGTACGGCATTAGCTTCCACCCCACCTCTCAGGGCAAAAAAAAGGTCACTATTTCCAAAAGTTTCTTTCTTTACTTGTTGAATGAAAATTTGATCTGTCACTTTCTTTATAACCAATCAAATATTGTCCTATGCAATCGAATGAATTATTAGTTTAGTTTACTTAGTAGAAAAATTCATACATATACTATTTCACATTATCAATTCACTTGTAGAGAGTCTTTTGAGTTTTTGTCATACAAATAAATTAAAATTGGTTATATACATAGATACATTTTGAATAGTTCAATATCTAATATTGTTATTAACAGTCTATTACTGTTACAATCATATAACTTAGAACATAAATCCTTTTATGTAATCTCTATCTAATCTTTGTATTAAATTATTTATACTAACTCCTTTAACAAATTATTATTTATTGATTCTATGTTCATTTTACTGACAATATATCATTTTTCTTTATGTTATTAATAGTTTATCTATGAAAATCTATACTCCCTATTCTACTAAATATTTGTATTTCTTTTATAATCTAACTGCTTATATTTATAATTATCGTAACTTGACTATTCTAATAATTGTTTTATTTCAGATAAACAGCTGATTACATAATAGAAAATAATCCATCGTCTTAGGCAACTTTATTTACTCCATTACATTTGTTAGGCAATTTCTAAATTTTGTACTATTATTAAGGTAATTTCTTTATTTATTAAATTGTTATAGACTAATTATTTAATATATCTTTACTTGATATGCTTTTAATTAAGAAAAGTGTTTCCTTTTTAATTGTGTTTTCTCAAATTATATTATTTTCATATGCTTTCATATTAGCAACATATTCCTATAGAACTAATTCTCTTAATATCTATGATATCTGGTTCAATATATATATATATATATATATCTATATATATATATATATATATATACAAATAAAATTCCTGGTAATCGGCCATTAATTATTTATTACTATTTTGGTGATGTCATATAAAAAACATAAAAAATACTTCACTACTACTACGCACGTTTCGGCATAATGCCATTTCCAAGTAGATACAAAGTTAGATAGAAACCTAAAAGAGATATCTCCAGGTAGTCAACAAATACAATATAAAAATTAATGGGACTCAAAAAGATAACAGGAAAACAAACAAACTTACTCGCAGAAAACCCAACGTTCAACTTCTCAGGCTGTAGGAATAAATGCAATAAAAATACATTTGATAACAAATTTTACTTCATTGAGCCAAAGTCATCGTACACTCGTTTCACTTGAAAGAAAGTAGTATACTGTTTACCCGGTATCAATCAAAATACATTTAAGGTGGAAACGAAAACAACAAAGCCGTATACAAGGTGACAGAATTGTGTGTCTTCAAAATAATTTAAATATAGAGGATTATAATATTTAGTTATTACTATTAGGTTGTAGTAGCTATTGGATAAGTTAGTTACATCATTTCTAAAATTAATACTATTTTTATTTCATTGAATGTAGATCATATCATAAATTTCTCGTTTTTTAGTATTAGATTCGGATTGTAATATTTTAAAATTTTCAAAATTAAAGCTGAGGTTATTTTCTATGGAGTGTTTTGGTAGTACGGTGGTATTAGTTTTGTTATTTTTAATGTCATAAGAGTCTGAGTACAAACGCTTATGTATGTATTGTTTAGTTTGCCCTATATATTGTTTGCGACAGTCATTACATTCAACTTGATATACTACGTTTGAAGTATATTTATTATCAATGTTTGGTTTTAATTTTGACAAAAATTGTTCAGTTGTATTATATGGTTTGTGGAGAATATTGATATTGTGAGGTTTGAACATTTTCTTAATGTTTTCGGATACACCTTTTATGTATGGAAGGGGTATGTATTGACTACATTTATTAGTTTGTGAGCTGGTTATGTGTTGTTGGTTGTAAAACGTATGCACTCGTTTTTTAATGATAGGATCAATGAAGGCTATTGGGTAGTTATTCTGATAGAGAACTTCTTTAACTTTATAAATATTTTTTGGTCTATATTGAGGGCTGGAAAGTTTTATCGCTTTATCTGTTAGGCCTGTAACAACACTACGTTTGTAAGTAACTGGAACATCAGAATTAAAATTCAAATATCGACTGGACCATATATCTTTCGTAAACCAACTAGTATTAATTTTTCCGGTATCGTAGGAAATATCGAGAAAATTTATGCAATTGTTTACTCCTTTCTCAAATGTGAACTGAATTCTAGGATGAAATGTATTAAAAGCATTTAAAGAATATTCTAATTTATTTTTGGGAATACAGTCATCTACATATAGTTTGTGAAAATGTGGAGTAAAATCAAGTCCTGAAATGACTGAGGCTTCAATTTCTTCCATGACGAGACTAGCAATGGGGCAGAAATTGGGAACCCATAGCTGTGCCGAAAATTTGAGAGAAGAAATCATTGTTGTATCTAAAAAATGTAGAGCTCAAACAAAATTGAAGTCCATCTGAAAAATTTTTTAATGACAAACTTGTGTGATATTTAATGTTTTTCCAATTATTTTTTATACAATCTAATGCAAAATTCACTGGTATATTTGTATACAAAGAATTGACATCAAAAGAAACAAGAATATGATCCTTCGGAATATTTTGCTTGCTAATATATTGATTGAATGACTGTCTCAAACAATATATAGGGCAAACTAAACAATACTTACATAAGCATTTGTACTCACACTCTTATGACATTAAAAATAACAAAACTAATACCACCGCACTATCAAAACACGCCATAGAAAATAACCACAGCTTTAATTTTGAAAATTTCAAAATATTACAATCCGGATCTAATACTAAAAAACGAGAAATTTATGAGAAGATCTACATTCAAAAAAATAGTAATACTTTTAGAAATGATGTAACTAACTTATCCAATTGCTACTACAACCTAATTAATATTAATAACTAAATAAAATAAATATTATAATCCTCTATATTTAAATTATTTTGAAGACACACAATTCTGTCACCTTGTATACGGCTTTGTTGTTTTCGTTTCCACCTTAAATGTATATTGATTGATATCGGGTGAACAGTATACTACTTTCTTTCAAGCGAAACGAGTGTACGATGGCTTTGGCTCAATGAAGTAAAATTTGTTATCAAAAGTATTTTTATTGCATATATTCCTACAGCCTGAGATGTTGAATATGTTTTCTGCAAGTAAGTTTGTTTGTTTTTTCTGTTATATTTTTGAGTCTCATTCATTTTTTTTTTATTTTAGGTTTTTATCTAACTTGGTATCTACTTGAAAATGGCGTTATACCAAAACGTGCGTAGTAGTAGTGAAGTATTGTTTATGTTTTTCATATGACATCACCAAAATAGTAATAAATAATTAATGGCCGATTCCCAGGAATTTCATTTGTAAATGGGATATACACGGCCAGGATTAATGACACAATAAGTGTTTTTAAATATATATATATATATATATATATATATATATATATATATATATATATATTTCAAAACAATTATTCTTGGGATTTTTTGGTTCTGCATAAAATTGAAAAGTATTTTCAGTTTTTTTTATTTTACATTTTAGTTTATTTTTAACGTTTCGGACAGTCAATGTCCTTCATCAGAAAGGTAATCTACAAAGGACTGTTACAATTAATATGATGTACAATACAAATATATTTCTTAAAACTTACCATAAAACATGGGCCTGCGAGCGCAATGTCCATCACGTATAATTAAAATATCATTCCTAAATTGAAAACTTTTTAAAATAAACACACAACATACACCTTCATCGGTGCAACACAATATGCCTGACCGTCCAAGATCTCACATGTAAAAACAACATTTATCGATTGAAGGCCAACAAGTAGCAGTATTATCGTGTAAGTAAATTAGTTGTAAAACACAGGAGCAACTAATATCGGGAATATAATGTTCGTATTGGTATGTTATTTGGCAAAATTATGATTGTCGCGCCAGCATATGTACTTACAACTTGTGGCAAAAATATTTTTTTCCTTTAACTTGAAATTCATTGTTTTAAATTAAAATAGATTTTTTGTATCAGACTTGGCGTTGATGGAATGTTTGTTTTTCTGGATTTCTATCATTTCGTGGATCTCTCTTTTCTTTTGGTGGCTTCCAGTTCGTAGTATTTTTGTGCTTACATAATCAAAAGCATGGTTATGTTCAACAACATGATTCGCAAGAGCTGTCTTGTTTTTTTATCATATTTATGGCCATTCAAGCGGTTTTTTAAATGCTGACTGATTTGTCCAATGTAGACACCTTCACAGTGTTTGCATGGAACTTCGTAGATAACATGACTTTTTTTGTCCTTGGGAATTTTTGACTTGAGTTTACTGAAATTGGTCTTTAAGAGATTATGTCCTTTGTGCGATACGGTTTTGTTATATTCTTTGAAAGTGCCACCCATTTGTTCTGAAAGCCCCGAAATGTAAGGTAAAGTGAGATAATATTTTTCATATATATTCTGACTACTGTTTCTAGATTGGGACTGATTGTGAAAACGATACAACGTCCAATGACAAAAGTATGTGGTCATCAGGTAATATCAAATTTTTAATTTTGTTCTCAAAATCAAACTAATCTTTTATGGAGTATTTGTTTTGGTTTACCACATTTTGTAATATATTTTTAAGAAATTTAGAAATATTTTCAAAAGGCGATTGCACAAAAGACACAATGGTTCTGAGGGGAATGCCTTCTTTATGCAATTTTGGCAACCCATAAATTCTTGGTGGTAGTGAATTCGAAATTTTTAGTTTCTTTGCCATACTAGGTAAAATATACATGCTGTTTTCCCATTGTGATATTAGGTCATTATGATTTTTTTGGTATAAGTTAGTGGGGTCATTTTTTATTTCTTTATACGTGTTACCATCCTGCAATATATTGTTCATTTTTTTGTCATACTCCACGTTAGACATAATTACAGTTTTGTTTGACTTATCAGGCCTTAGAACCTTTAAATGGTTATTTTCCCTTAGGAATGATTTAGTTTTTTTAGCTTTAATAATTATTTTTTTCTGGTATTTATCACTTTTTTTATTTCTATTAAAATTATTTTTGTGATTTGTAATTACGTTACAACATTTAGATCGTAGATTGTCTTTATGATCCGAGGGTAGGTTTGTTATTGCGACCTCAACATTATCAATAATTTCAGAAAAAGGCAAGTCTTCCGGTTTTTCAATAGGTAAGGCAAAATTTGGCCCCAGACTAAGAATTTCTGAAACATAGTCTGGAATTATAGTGTCTGTCAGATTTTCGATCCAACAAGATGTATCCCTTGTTGGCTTTTTGTTGCTTTTGTTTAGGCGATCAATTTTCTTGATATTTTTCTATCTAATCCTTTGGAAGACAGCTTCGATTTTTGACGCTGCTTTTAATATTATTCGGTCTAAAATTTGTTGTGGTATAATCGTTTTTAAATGATTAACTATTCTAGTAATTTCATTTTGCAAAGTTATCAAATTTTTTGTTGTATCTGTAATTAATAAATTTAAGGTTTTTTGTATAAACGTTTTTTTGATGCGCTCGGAGAACCTTTGTTCGAGGTATTTACAATTAAAATATAGGTGTTTAGTTTTAAAATTCAAAAAATATTCTACGATTTTTTTGTTTACATTGTTTAAGGCAAGCTCCAGAGTACATCTTCAATTGTGTCACAACAGCCTCTCCGTATTGTCTACTGATATTAGAATAAGATAACATATCTTCTCCCATGCTTGATATATTTTTTTGGTTAGTTTATTTCTTGAACCTATTTTTTTTATTGTTCAAAACAATTATTCTTGGGATTTTTTGGTTCTGCATATAATTGAAGTATTTTCAGTTTTTTTTATTTTACATTTCAGTTTATTTTTAAGGTTTCGGACAGTCAATGTCCTTCATTAGAGAGGTAATCTACAAAGGACTGTTACAATTAATATGATGTACAATACAAATATATTCCTTAAAACTTACCATAAAACATGGGCCTGCGAGCGCAATGTCCTTCACGTATAATTAAAATATCATTCCTAAATTAAAAACTTTTCAAAATAAACACACAACATACACCTTCATCGGTGCAACACAATATGCCTGACCGTCCAAGATCTCACATGTAAAAACAACATTTATCGATTGAAGGCCAACAAGTAGCAGTATTATCGTGTAAGTAAATTAGTTGTAAAGCACAGAAGCAACTGATATTCGGAATATAATGTTCGTATTGGTATGTTATTTGGCAAAATTATGATTGTCGCGCCAGCATATGTACTTACAACTTGTGGCATAAATATTTTTTTCCTTTAACTTGAAATTCATTGTATTAAATTGAAATAGATTTTTGATAGATTTTTTGTATCAGACTTGGCGTTGATGGAATGTTTGTTTTTCTGTACTCACAACTTGTGGCATAAATATTTTTTTCCTTTAACTTGAATTCATTGTATTAAATTAAAATAGATTTTTGATAGATTTTTTGTATCAGACGCGGCGTTGATGGAATGTTTGTTTTTCTGGATTTCTATCATTTCGTGGATCTCTTTTATCAAATGGGTGGCACTTTCAAAGAATATAACATAACCGTATCGCACAAAGGACATAATCTCTTAAAGACCAATTTCAGTAAACTCAAGTCAAAAATTCCCGAGGACAAAAAAAGTCATGTTATCTACGAAGTTCCATGCAAACTCTGTGAAGGTGTCTACATTGGACAAACCAGTCAGCATTTAAAAAACCGCTCAAATGGCCATAAATATGATAAAAAACATGACAGCTCTTGCGAATCATGTTGTTGAACATAACCATGCTTTTGATTATGAAAGCACAAAAATACTACGAACTGAAAGCCACCAAAAGAAAAGAGAGATCCACGAAATGATAGAAATCCAGAAAAACAAACATTCCATCCACGCCAAGTCTGATACAAAAAATCTATCAAAATTATATTTTAATTTAATACAATGAATTTCAAGTTGAAGGAAAAAAATATTTTTGCCACAAGTTGTAAGCACATATGCTGGCGCGACAATCATAATTTTGCCAAATAACATACCAATACGAACATTATATTCCGGATATTAGTTGCTCCTGTGTTTTACAACTAATTTACTCACACGATAATACTGCTACTTGTTGGCCTTCAATCGATAAATGTTGTTTTTACATGTGAGATCTTGGACGGTCAGGCATATTGTGTTGCACCGATGAAGGTGTATGTTGTGTGTTTATTTTAAAAAGTTTTTAATTTAGGAATGATATTTTAATTATACGTGATGGACATTGCGCTCGCAGGCCCATGGTTTATGGTAAGTTTTAAGAAATATATTTGTATTGTACATCATAATAATTGTAACAGTCCTTTGTAGATTACCTTTCTGATGAAGGACATTGACTGTCCGAAACGTTAAAAATAAACTAAAATGTAAAATAAAAGAAAACTGAAAATACTTTTCCATTTTATGCAGAACCCAAAAATCCCAAGAATTATTGTTTTGAAAAATAAATAAAATATGTTCAAGAAATAAACTAACCAAAATATATATATATATATATATATATATATTAATACATATCCTCTATCTAAATTCTATAGAAAACATTGAAATAAAGAAAATATGCATATTTAGATGTAATACTAGTAATACACACTGTATTATCAATAATTTGAAAGGTTCAATATACTTATAAAATTTGACATTTCAATTTCATATGACATTACTGCAGGCTAGACTTAATGACAGATAGATTTTAAAACGATTTGAAAAACCAGAATTCAGATGCCTCTATTAGCAAATGGCACTTATAAATAAAATAATGATAATCTCTCTTGGTATATAAAAATGTAAATTTGCAATTTTTTAAAGGAAAAGAATGCTAGGTAACCAAAGGAGAAGAGAATTATTTATTGAAACATTTTAGTTAGTTGAATTTGAAATCCCCATGAGACAACATCATAATAAGAGTTGTCTCAAATTTAATTTTGAATATTAGGGAATTTATATAATCGTTATCAGTTAAACATATCTTGCCTTTTGTAAAGCCAGTGCGTGTACTATTCACAAAGAATTACCGCTAAAGTGCAAGTGTTTTTCGCGTTTTGTAAATTATTGATTTGGAAACGTTTGTTCCGGAAATTCTAGAAATACGTTTTAGAATACATACGAGATCTTCTAGTATCCAGTTTGGTGAGTCCAGTCCATATTATATATTATTCTCGAGAATTAATAGGCCTTTGAACAAAATTATTTCGAAAATAGATGCATCTTATGATTAAATTATAGTCACGTTACTTATATAAAATTCTACGTCAAGTGCAGACAATTTTGGGAACAGACAATTTACAAGAAAATTTACGTATTTTACATTGACAGATATCAAGTATAAATTTAGACATTTCGAATTTTCGGTTTAATTTATTTAGATAGGAAATTTCTAATATAGATTGTTTTTAATATTAAGGTTTGATAGAAAATTCCATCTTTGTTTATGCGTTTATGATATTTTTGAAGAGTTTTAATTTTTGTAAGTGTTATTTTGATAATATATTATATAAATTTGAATTCCAAATCTCTTTGGCTCTCTTTTCACATTCATTTTCATTATATTTGATAATTTTTATACTATAGAAAATTTAGTATAATAAGTGACATTTAGTTAATCTCCTGACAGTAAATTCATATATGTCATAAGATAATTTAAATTGTCTTATAGTGTATTGAATAAACAGTTACTGTAGATTTGAATAGTGTGATACGTAATTTAGAAAATTATTTGGAAATTTACAAATTTGAATTATTAGTTTGAATCTTTGATCCCTTTCTGGGAAAAGAGTGAGTTGATTGGTGTTATATTGATTTATCTTTCATAATATAAAATTTAATATTTATTTATTCGGGCATATTAATTTGACAACTATGAATATGAATTTATATGATACTGAATTCAATTTGTAGCTGTCATCACAATTTGTGATAATAACTACACTATTGTGAAAATACCTTCACCTCTAAATATAACCTATAAAAATTTTAATTATTCATATATAAAATATAATATAATTAGTAAAACACATTAGATATACTATAATTTGTCACCCGAACGTGGGGCAAATATTATTAAAGAATATAGATATATCATAATTTGGTGCCCAAAACTCATAGAGAATCAAACAATAAGAGAAGAGAATAAGACGAAGTTTAGGAAAAGAAAATAAAATTGAATTATATGACAGGATTATAGGAATGAAATCTAGAAAACGAAAAGGAATTGTACATGGTAAAGAATGGATGTGAAAACAATATGTAAATAAAATATTTATGATTAACAAGTAATATTTAAAAACATATTTAAATAGAAATTATATAAACATGGATTGATAATAGAAGAAATGATAGACATGTTGATATGAATTATGGAAATGAAAATAGAAGTTACAGAAATACAAAACGAATATATGGAAATGGAGATAAAATTTATGACCACAAGTATTGTGAGAATAGAAGAGATTTTAGAAACTTTGATAGAAGATATGATAATGAAAATAGAAATGTGATTAAGCAACAAAATAGATGGACAGGATGAAATAATTACATTTATAGAAACAAACGGACGGAAGTTATATGAACTAGGAAAATATATGATACAAAAGATTGAATTAAAGAATGAAAAAGAAGTTGATATGTAAGCATAGTCGATGAAGAAGTTAGAAACAGACATAGTTATTGACGAATTGATGAAATATAAGGAAATAATTGATTTCGAATAGATAGATGGAATTAAATGGTAAAATAATTGAATTTGAGGAGGTAAATATGGAAGTATTGGCAATTGAAGAGGATAATAGGAAGTTGTGGAATATAAAGAGGAATTGAATTATGGTAGAATTGGAATTAATGAGTGGAAATAAGGAATATGAAGAGAAAGTGGAGAGTTTGATGATGAAATATGAAGGATTGATTGAAAAAGAAATTAGACTGGCTAACTATTATGAGTGTGGGATAGAATAAATAGAAGATGTGAAAAGTAATGGTAATTGGACAGATTGTAATGAAGAATATTATGAAGTTATAAATGAATTATTAAAGATGTATGAGAAAAGAATTCTGAAGGAACTAAGGGTTGTTTAATGAAAATATGGATATAATAAAGGAGAAGAATACTGAGAAACGTTAAAGTGAAATCATATCCAGTTCCATGTTAGTTGTTTAGGCGGAATAGAATAAAAGAGAGTTGGAAATATTACAGATCCTAGAAGAAATTATCAACATGTATATAAGGAATTTTAGAATAACAAATAACAGTACGTTACGTGAAATTTTAATAGATATAGTAGATTTAAGAAGTTTTATGGGAATTAGGAATAATAGTTTAATTTGATTCAAGATAATTTTGAGATATGTTGATAATTATTTGAAAGATATTACTATGTTACTAAGAACTAGTATTATATTTGGCAATTTTGAGAGATAAATTATAATTATATACAGGAATCGATTTATCATTCTTTTATTAGGGGGATTTAACACATATCCTCTATCTAAATTCTATAGAAAACATTGAAATAAAGAAAATTTGCATATTTAGATGTAATACTAGTAATACACACTGTATTATCAATAATTTGAAAGGTTCAATATACTAATAAAATTGGACATTTCAATTTCATATGACATTACTGCAGAATAGACTTAATGACAGATAGATTTAAAAACGATTTGAAAAACCAGAATACAGATGCCTCTATTAGCAAATGGCACTTATAAATAAAATAATGAAAATCTCTCTTGGTATATGAAAACGTAAATTTGTAATTTTTTTAAAAAAAAGAATGCTAGGTAACCAAAGGAGAAGAGAATTATTTATTTAAACATTTTAGTTAGTTGAATTTGAAATCCCCATGAGACAACATCATAATAAGAGTTGTCTCAAATTTAATTTTGAATATTAGGGAATTTATATAATCGTTATCAGTTCAACATATCTTGCCTTTTGTAAAACCAGTGCGTGTACTATTCACAAAGAATTACCGCTAAAGTGCAAGTGTTTTTCGCGTTTCCTAAATTATTGATTTGGAAACGTTTGTTCCGGAAATTCTAAAAATACGTTTTAGAATACGTACGAGATCTTCTAGTATCCAGTTTGGTGAGTCCAGTCCATATTATATATTATTCTCGAGAATTAATAGGCCTTTGCTCAGAATTATTTCGAAAATAGATGCATCTTATGATTAAATTATAGTAACATTACTTATATAAAATTCTACGTCAAGTGCAGACAATTTTGGGAACAGACAATTTACAAGAAAATTTACGTATTCTTGATTGACAGAGATCAAGTATAAATTTAGACATTTTGAATTTTCGGTTTAATTTATGTAGATAGGAAATTTCTAATATAGATTGTTTTTAATATTAAGGTTTGATAGAGAATTCTATCTTTGTTTATGCGTTTATGATATTTTTGAATTTTAATTTTTGTAAGTGTTATTTTGATAATATATTATATAAATTTGAATTCCAAATCTCTTTGGCTCTCTTTTCATATTCATTTCCATTATATTTGATAATTTTTATACTATAGAAAATTCAGTATAATAAGTGACATTTAGTTAATCTCCTGACAGTAAATTCATATGTCATAAGATAATTTAAATTGTCTCATAGTGTATTGGATAAACAGTTACTGTAGATTTGAATAGTGTGATACGTAATTTACAACATTATTTGGAAATTTACAAATTTGAATTATTAGTTGAAATCTTTGATCCCTCCCTGAGAAAAGAGTGAGTTGATTGGTGTTGTATTGATTTATCTTTCATAATATAAAATTTAATATTTATTTAGCCGGGCATATTAATTTGACAACTGCTGTCATTAAAAATTTTATAGGTTATATTTAGAGGTAAAGGTATTCTCACAATAGTGTAGTTATTATCACAAATTGTGATGACAGCTACAAATTAAATTCAGTATCATATAAATTCATATTCATATATAAAATATAATATAATTAGTGAAACACATTAGATATACTATAATTTGTCACCCGAACGTGGGGCAAATATTATTAAAGAATATAGATATATTATAATTTGGTGCCCAAAACGTGGGGCTCTTAAAGAACATTGCATATATTAGAATATATATATATATATATATATATATATATATATATATATATATATATATAAAAGGAAGATAGTCTTTGCTGACTGTTAGGAATGAAACTGGTGAATATTGGGGTACGCAGCAAGAGAAACGGAAAAATGTACTCTTAACGGAAAATTTTAAAGCTTTCTAGGATGTTTATCCTCATCATCAGGAATACTGAAATGGAAAAAAACAGCATTAAGATACTGTAATTAACAAACTAGATACAATAGGAAAGAAATCACAACACGTGTGAACTTACCTCCGAGTTGAGGTTGGATTCCATTATGTTATATGAAAGTAAACTACGGATATTTAAAATGTGAAACAAGTAACTAACATTGGTTTAAATATAGCACAATCACATTAAGATGACTAAAAAAGCCAATATCTAACACCATTTTGCAGACAAACGAACACGAGTGCTTTTTGTCAAAAGCCGGCCAGGAATTGATATCGTTTTCCCTCTAAAAAGGAGGGATTTGTTGACAATCAGTGATGCCAACTAATAGTTGAGTAGATAAATATGACATCAAGTACCCATTAGAGAATGGCCTCCGATGTGATGTTAATATGTAAGGTGGAAAAGAAGAATGCAGAGGGGTTGAATATTGCATTCATAAGAAGGAAGAAGAGGAATAATGTATTCTCAACAGTGAGAAGTTGGTTTAACAACAAAACATATACGGTGGTAACTCATTGGTAACTTATTACGGCCGAAAAGACACAAAAGCAATTAAAGAATATAAAAATAATAATATTATTATTGTAATATAGTAATTATTAAAATAAAATAATAATTATGTAATATATATATATATATATATATATATATATATATATATATATATATATATATGTGTGTATAATAATAAGTGATATTGGGTGCATCTACCAACACCAATGCACCCAACAGAAGAGGTGGAAATATGCATGCTAGCTATCTGCAAAAAGGGTAGCGTCAATTGGGGGAACGTGATTGTCAATTGTAGAAGGAAGGTTAGAGTTGAAATCTAAGGACAACAGAAAGGAATAAATCTCACTCAAGTGGTCTGTGTAATTTTGTTTTTTTGTTAATGACATTGTTAAATTGTGAAATGAAAGCCATTTCCAAACATTTAACAATGTCATTGACAACAAAAAAACTGACACAGACCACTTGAGTGAGATTTATTCCTTTCTTTTGTCCTTAGATTTCAACTCTAACCTTCCTTCTACAATTGACAATCTCGTTCCCCCTATCGACGCTACCCTTTTTGCAGATAGCTAGCATACATATTTCCACCTCTTCTGTTGGGTGCATTGGTGTTGGTAGATGCACCCAATATCACTTATTATTATACACATATATATTACATAATTATTATTTTGTCTTAATAATTATTATATTACAATATCAATATTATTATTTTTATATTCTTCAATTGATTTTGTGTCTTTTCGGCTGTAATGAGTTACCAATATCCTCCACCGTATATGTTTTGTTGTTAAACCAACTTCTCACTGTTGAGAATACATTATTCTTCTTCTTCCTTCTTATGAATTCAATATTCAACCCCTCTGCATTCTTCTTTTCCACCTTAAATATTAAGTATCACATCGGAGGCCATTCTCTAATGGGTACTTGATGTCATATTTATCTACTCAACTATTGGTTGGCACCACTGATTGTCAACAAATCCCTCCTTTTTAGAGGGAAAACGATACCAATTCCTGGCCGGCTTTCGACAAAAAAGCACTCTTGTTCGTTTGTCTGCAAAATGGTGCAACTCTCCGACAATTTTTATTAAAAATAAAGTCCACAGTACAGATTTGTGTTTTGGTTCACTACCATATATACCTGGTTTAACACCTGACCTGCTTAAAGTTCTGAAGGGTTCAGCTACTGTTCAGGTTGCAACCTATAATTTACTGACGATTAACAACCTTCACACTAAGGTCAAGTCAAGGTTGAGCATAGGGGAGGTGTCTAATCTGGTTTACAGCATTCCTTGTGACGATTGTGATCAAATTTATATAGGCCAGACTTCTAGATGTTTATCTGGGAGAGTGACTTCACATAAGAGCGACTGTAATACTGCAAAGTTGTCTTGTTCTTTGGCGGAACACGTTATTGTTGGTAAACATACTATGAGTTTTGATAATACTGAAATACTTGCAAAGGAAAAAAATTAATAAGTGACTCTTCCTTGAGATGTGTCACATACACAGAAATTTAACTAACTGTCTAAACAAAAAGTCTGATCTATACCTATCTATTAACTTTGTAGAATAACTAGATTATTTCATTTCTTGACTTCAATATTTATATATCACCCTGTATATTCTTTAACAACACCAGTTCATATCATCACTGTATAAATATATTCGATACCTAAGTTGGTAATAATATCATTAGAAGAATTGGTCTTCTTTTTGTTTCGTGACAAAAACCAATAATTACTAACTTTGAAATAGATACCTTTCTCCCTCTGTATATCGTTTTTAATATTCATTCTGACTGTACTTTAATTGTTTTCACATTTCTACAAGATATTGTAGATTTGATCATTTCAAATGTTTAGACTATCAGAAAATTGTTTTTATCTCGATTTTTATTAATTAATTTCATGCTCTTGTGATGTTCTTGATAGATACTTGTCAAAACTTATTTTGGTGAGTCAATTGTGTACTTTTTTCAAATATATGTTCATCTTTATTAATTTGGAAAAACTTTTGTCCATTGTAGATGTTCTGATGAAGGAAATAAACCATTTCCGAAAGCTCAACTAGTCAAAAAATAGTTTTCTTTTGATCAGCCCTACATTGACCGCATCCCTACTAGATTGTTTGCAGTTTTGTGTTCAACGGTCACTACCCTTCAGTTTTCGTTTATATATATATATATATATATATATATATATATATAAAATGAATATAATTTCATAAAATACTAGGTGTCTATATCAAACATAAATTTCCATTTTCTACTACACCTGCCTTCAGTCGAAATTTCAATAATTTCGACGTATTGGCCTGACCGTTCTTCGAAGGAAAAAACAACTACATACCTGGCAAATACCACGCAGAATATTGAATTACATCCCCTTCGAAAACCGTGACGTCGATCAGCCATTTTGCCGATACGGACATCTGTGGTGATTCGCAACTGATAGCGGAATGGCATAGTACACTGACGCGTTTCGACCTTCTTGGGTTTCTTCAAGAGTGCCGTAATGCCTTCCAGTTCAGAATCTCTAATCCGAACTGAAGATACCGCCTTCCGACAACTTCACTTGGCTCGTGTAGTTACACACAAGCGAGAAGCAGTCAGCTGGCGCCATCTTCACTTTCAGTTGCGAACCAATACCTCAGATAAATGCGACCGTATTAGTCGTATGAAATAAAATGAATATAATTTCATAAAATACTAGGTGTCTATATGAAAAATAAATTTCGATTTTCCACTACACCTGCCTTCAGTCGAAATTTCAATATTTTATGAAATTATATTCATTTTATTTCATACGACTAATACGGTTGCATTTATCTACGGTGTTGGTTCGCAACTGAAAGTGAAGATGGCGCCAGCTGACTGCTTCTCGCTTGTGTGTAACTACACGAACCATATATTTACATGAATTACGAAACCTGGAGTAAACTCGCATTCGTAAAATGTTCGGCTCCCCCACCATTTCATCGAATTGAAGAATATTTGTATCTTCTCTTTGAAGTTTGTCGTGAATATAACTTTTTGCCAAGTTAACATGATGAATTTCCGTCAGCTGTTTCAAATAATGTAAATCCAAATGAGGAAATTCAGGTGCGTGCAAGTGGTTTAATGAAGTGCAATGACCATTCATTAAATGTAGATTTTCAGCTTGAACTCTTGTTTGCATAATATTAACTTCTTCTAATTGATCTAATATTTCCTGCGTTGTCTGTAATGTACCAGGCATAGTTATTGGAGGATGGAATTCATTTATTAGAGCTCTAGCTATCTGATAACATTCCTTTATATTAGCAGCATGGTATATCGAAATTGTATTTTTCAAGAATTTGAATATTGACTTCAAATGTCCATTACGAGATTCCATTATCCAACTTGTAGTTGTATTATATCGTGCGAAATTTGCATCACGAGTTTCCAATTGAGTCTGTCCTCTCACAAGAAAAGGAGGCATAAGACAGTTGATACCAATATCTTGCAATAACGGAACCGAATCTCGATACCCTCTGTCCACAATTGCAATATCCCCCTCTCTGAACCAATTTCTTATTCCATTTACATCGTTGTTAAGCTCAAACTGTAGAATAGTGGCATCATTATTTCGGACGTTGGAAAAATATGGTCCATTAATTGCTAGGATGTATCCATCGGGAGCGACTACCAATTCAGGTTTTACCATATGCTGCATTTTATAATAACAGTACGATTGTCATAGTACTCGAAAATTTTTTTTCTATTTTGGTATACGTACAGTCTATATATACTATAACTTTGGGAACGCCAGGCTGAGAATTATAAAGGTTGTTGGTAAATCCCGAGACATGTCTTTCTATGAAGTTTATTTTGGCGATTGCATCAAATCCTATATTATATGGTACAAACCGTTGCATTAAACACAACCGTACCTGATTTATAATCGAACTAGTTGTTTGTCGAGAAGGATAATGAAATATAATTTTCAAAAATTTTTCTGATAAGCCATGTCGCATTTTCAGGAGGAAAGTCGTCAACTGTTTTCTTGTAATAACTATACGATTTCCGTCATGCTCAAATAAATTACAGGCCTCATTTCTCTGGCCTCCGTGAATAAGCAGATAAGTCCATAAAATGGCTAAAATGAAATATCTTCATGTTTATTTGTTTGATATTGATCCCCAGCAAGTGAATAAACAAATAAGTCAAAAGGTGTATTTTTGTGGCATAGACAGCTATGTGAATATTCAAACATCTTAATAAATTTTGACTTTTATAGTATAACTTAACTTGTCTTATTTAAGGCAGAATTTTTATTTTGTTAATAAGCCGATAAGTCAACTTATCGTGTTATTCACGTCTGAACACGTAAGATCTGAATCGCACAAATCCACTTATCTCATTATAGACGCCTTCCGATTTTTGCAAGACTTGTACATGTGTGTACATGTCTGTTTATTCACGCTTTTCAATTCAGTTTGTATTTTGAAGTAGTGTCAGCCACATGCAGTCTGATGAGTTTTGATAATACCGGTCGGTATTTTGTCTTTTAAAGTGCATATTTAATAATTTTTGTGATAAAACAAAGAGTTTTGTAACAATGCATAGAAGAACATCACATATTTTGTCTCTGTGCAAGAAACAACAAAGCGGTACAGGTAAGTTCCTAAAACATTGCCCGTTGGCTGGCGATGCCCATGTTACTGTCATGTTGTTTCTTCACAGATCAACCAGATGTCGAAGAAGATAGCAGAAATCGTCAGTTCGTATTACAGAATGAAATAGCTTCGGAAATATCAACCTATCAGCGAAGTCGAGAATGGGTTTCAGCACAAAACTCACTCAAGCCATGCAATGAAACTGTTGTAGAACATAATTCGGTAGCCCAGAAGGAGTTAAGTTCTACAGGCATTTTCGAAAAAAAGACTACTCGAGTAAGAACTTATTCTGATAGGGTTCGAAACTATTCATGCAAGTACGAACTTCCAGTAAACGGAGTAAGAGAGCCAATTTGCAATAAATGCTTTATTGATGTTTTCGGAGAAACAAACGCATTTGTAAATCAGATAATACTAAATAGGCGGTTCTCCATATCCAGTATAATTGAAAATTATCAAAGAGGACGAGATGCGCCAAAGAATAAATGGCCTGAGGAAGTTTTGGCTGATGTGGTGAAACACATTCAAAGCTTTCCTGCATATGAAAGTAATTACTGCCGACAGACTACATCAAAAAAGTATCTTCAGTCAGATTTAACTATTTCTACAATGTATTCTCTTTATAAAGAGAGTAGAGAAAATTGTGTTTCACAAACAATATATGCAAGAAATTTTCATAAACTTGGATAAGCATTAAAAAAACCACAAAAGGAGACCTGTAACAGATGTGACACATTAAAAATGAAAATTATGTATGCAAATGGAGATGAAAAGGCCAACTTGATTTTGGAACAGAATAATCACCACATTTTGGCTAAAGAAGCTTATGAGTCAAAAGCAAATGACAAAAAAATTGCCAAAGAAGATAGATCAGTAGCTGTATTTGCTTTTGATCTGCAGCCAGGCTTACCCACTCCTTACCTTAAAACATCAATTTCATTTCACAAAAGGCAATTATAAACCTATAATCTCACCGTCCATAACTTAGCCATAAATGAAGCAACCTGCTATCTATGGGATGAATCTGTTTCGGGAAGAGGTGCGAATCAGGTAGCGTCTTGTCTATATCGTCATATTGTGGATCTTCCTAGTGATGTGAGAAAAGTGTGCTTTCACTCGGATACATACGGGGGCCAGAATAAAAATACCCACGTCGCTGCTATGTTCATGGCAGTATTACGTGAAAAAAGTTCAATACAATCTATTGATCACAAATTTCTGGTTCCTGGCCATACGCATATGGAATGCGATGTGAATCACTCAGTCATCGAAAAAGCAAAAAAAAAGACCACAATGAAAATAAATCACCCTTATGACTGGGTACAGCTAATAAGGGGATGTAAAAGCACTAAACCATTTATAGTAAAATTAATGGAATGCGATTATTTCTTAAATTTTGCCGATTTATTAAAAAGTTGTTTTGTAAATAAAAAGATTTCTGAAAGTGGTAAAAAATTTCTCTGGAAAGACTTGCAATGGACACGTTATTGTTCGGAGAACATTGGTATACTTTATTATAAATCATCTCTAAAAAGTGAGGAGAAATTTTAATCAGTAAATTTTAGACGTCGTGGTAAACAACTATCAGGTGCATTAACTGTTTCAAAAATACACAATTGACCTATTCCAATTAACAAAGAAAAAAAGAGTTATCATGGCAGTTTTACATCTCATTGATAAACAATTTCATCCATTCTATGAGAACTTAAAGGTGGCTGATGTTCCAGATACCGATCCAGATTTGATTGAGGTTGATCCCGATGGACTAATGTAAATTGATTATTTCCATCGATGAACTGATGTAAATTGATGATTTCCATGCTCATTACTATTGTTTCTCTCAGGTTTTAGTGTTGTATATTACCTTATATTATAAAAAATAATTTTCGTGAATAACATACTATGTATGAAAATGAATATGTTTATTTCAAATATCTTGAGTTATCATTGAAAACTCAGTTGTGAGTCGATTAAAATTGTATTTGAAAAATAATATTTCCAATGACAAATCTTATGCTCCAGAATACAGAAATATTATCGAATATACAACAAATAGGTATTGCGATTCACCACAACTCTCCGAAATGTTTTTTGGCTCTCCTGAACAATTTCTCAAATTTGACTTATCTGTTCATTCACTGAGGCCAGAGATATAATTCATTGAAATTATTTTTTGAAATCGATGTTAACGATTTGGATTTATCGTCTGTGAAATCATCCATATTTTCATAGTTTCGATCGTGATTCGTGGTTGCAGCTGTTCGAAGGCAATGGAGAAATTGAAACTGATTGTTTATCACGTATGGTCGGTTGAGAGAACCATGCAACATGTTCAAAAAAAGGCCGTCTTCATTGAGATCATGTTGACATATACGTACATAGTCAGGAACAACTATGTTCGAAATAATAAATATATTAACCCTACATTCAATAGAGAGACTCCGAATATTATCATTGGCATTACATATTATGCAGGTATGTGATTTAGCCGGGAAAAGTACATTAATCCTGAGATGATTTGGATTATTTTCAATTGCTCTGATTTCTGACAATAGACCTTGTGAACAATTGGAACATACCCTGCTATCTTCATCAATAGTCCAAGGGAGTCCTCCACGAGCTTCACGTCTCAAAATTGCGAGCTCTTGCACTAAAAGGTTTTCTTCGTCATAAAGACGATTCGTTTGTTGTCTATTATGATTTCTGCTACACACATAGCAATTTGCTCTATTCGCGAAAGCCATAATAAATACTTTCCAAACATAAACTTGAGCTAACAAAAGTATTTATGAAAAACTGTTGAGAATAATGCTAACATCAATAGTTCATGACAGAATTGGTACATCTTTACGATACACTTAAAAACTAATAGCTTATTTTTAACAGATACGTCTAAATACCAACAATTTGTTTTCAAGTTGAAGAGTTTGATGATAATGGGTTACCTGTTGATGACGTAATTTGAATTCGGTATAATATAACGAAAAACATCAAATTCAGATGACAAATAAAATCGTAAAAAAAGTTTGAGGGCAGGTCAAAGGTGTTTTCTCAGTCGATGTAGGGCCTGTATACGCGAAGGAGGTCGCCGTTTCGAACGTGTACTTTAATGATTGTAAATGGCATTGAAAATATTAGTAACCTACAATAGGTAATTAAATGAAAACCGTCGATTGATACTTTGTCAGAAACGTCCCCTTTTTGGCTATAAACGGCAATATCTTTTTTTCTACGATTACAAATCTCTTGTGTTATACCATTTTGAAATCACCATAAAATAGGCAATTCATTGATGTAGTGTGCAGCAGTAGCCCAGTACATTTTGTTTTCACTACGATGGGCTAAACTTCTGAAAAAAATCTACTCCCAAACTTCTAATAAAAACATTTCTCACAGCCCCCCTCTGAAATGTTCGGAGTATTTTCGTAACGTAGAAGTTAGAATAATTATTCAACAATATTTTACCGAGTAAATGAATTAGAAAAGTGTAAAATTGTACCAACAGCACAAAAAAACTACTGAGAGGGGCAAAAATTCATAATTTTTATAAAAATTAAATGTCTCGAGAACGGTGAGACTTTTATACGGGGGATTTTTTCATAGCAGATAGGGCACTTTTTGATCTACATTCTCCTTCAGTTTGACGTGGTCTTTACGGGACACCCGTATATGAAGGAAATAATGATAGGGTTGTCATCATATTGTCGGAATAAAAAAACTGATCATAGCACGTTGACGAAACTACATCCGACGAACAAACTCAAAGTGAGGGTAATATGAAAGTATCACAGAAATTCACGGAGGAAATATTTAATTATAGGGAGATTTCAAAAAAAAATCGATTCTCGGATTTTCTTCAAAATATATCTTTTGAATAGCCCCGTATATCATATATAAATTATATATATTTCAAAATGACTTAATGTCACCTACTAACATGCAGTACAAAGTAGGTATATCAAATATTAATAAATATATGATATAGGGTCGATCAACTTTCTGACTCGCCCTGTAAAAAATATTTGCATATCTTATTATTATAGACCGACTAGAAGCAAATCCAGCCATATATTGAAATTCCTGAAAGTTCAATTATATTTCAAGTCAACGTTCAGTTTTTTGAATTTTTGAGTATCCCTGTAGCAAATGAAACTTTCTCTCGTCAGGGACCGATATTTAGTGTCATTAGAACACTATCACAGGAAACAATTTTTGGTACATTGAAGAAAATAAGAAATACATGCTTTTAAAAAATGGCTATTTTCCAACTTCAACATCTCGGAAACTAGTCATAGGATTGAGTTAGGCCCATGGACATTATTGTTCAGAAAGTCGTCAACCACAATATACTAACAATTCATGAAATTTCACCGAAGCCCACTTCTCCATAAGCCGGCTGCCTGGTTCTTTTTCAGGTCCTTCCAGACGGCATAGGTATTAGAAGCGTATTTGGCTTGTATGGAAGGCGGTAGTACTAGAGTTGATGTAGCTGAATGTTATAACGCAGAATCTAGTAGAAGCAATAGGAGAAGCAAAGGGCTCTGTTATAATTCTAAGCAGCCTGGTCATAGAGCTATTGAGTGTACCGCTAAGGAGGCAGTTCATTGTTTCAAATGCAAGGGTTAGAGGCAACGCCTAAAAGCGCACAGGATGCACCGATTATTAGGTTGACCTATCTTAGAGTGATAAATATGTAGTATGTGGCAATATCTCAAGCTTGTATCTTTTCATATTTCTAGCTACGTCTTCCACTTTACTCGCCTTCAGCATTGTCCTCATGTGCCGATTCTAACAATTTCTGTATGTCTCTTTTGATTCAGAATTTTTTTCTACCTCTCTTGTTTAACTTTTTATTTTCCATCTGCGTCGTCATTTTCATTGCCTGGTCATTATACAGGGTGTCCCGCATAAGAACCGACACAGAGCGGAGGCGTATAGGGGAGTCCAAAATACGACGATTGAGGGTAATTTACCTCTATACCAAGTTGCATCCCTGAGGAGTTATAGGACCTCAAAGTTGGACCCAATATTTCTAAGAAAAATAATTTTTTTGCAACCCTTCAACTTAAAAATACAAAATTTGGTACACTATATGAGGCTCTTGAGGGCATTAAGTAGTGGTAAGTGGAAGGCGATCTAACCATTCTGGGGGGTTATTTAGGGGTGACCTAACCTTAAAATTTCACAAAAGTTTTTGATCTGTGACTTGACTTGAAAAAAATTATTTTCATGCCATGGATAATTTAGTTCTTAAACCTTTTTAACTCTTGTAATTTTGCATAAAACTTTGTCATTTTCAAGGAAACTTCGAATAACCAAAAATGAATAATTGGCCTCCACACTCACCGAACCTCAATAAATGTGATTACTTTTCTTAGGGGCGTTAAGGGAGTCTGTTTATTCTTTTCCAGTCCCAGAAAAATGCAATATAATAAAAAATGATCATCAGCTACTGGCCAGAGTTGACTTCAATTTTCGGCGAATGATAATTTTGTGTCTAAGAGAAAATGGTGATCATTTTCAGAAATTTCTTTGGATTAAAATGTTGTTACCATCTTAATTGTTCAGTACCAATTTCTCCAAGTTTCCTTGGATGGGACCAAGATAACGTATTATTGTTTGGAACGATACTGGGCGATAAACAATTAGGACGTATGCGAACGGCACTCTTATTTTGGTTGGAGAGCTAAGAGTCGTGGGTTTATTTGTAGAACGTTAATCAACAGGAAAGGTAATTAAAGGGCGCCAGAAGTTTTAACTCACTGGAAAAATTTCAAAAACTGCGATAAGCGAGAGGAATTATAAAATGTGAGGTGTTTTTGGTAGTGTATCTGTGGAGGTTTGGGAAGTACTCACTAAAACGCGGTTTATTATGTTAACCAGTTTATTAACAGGTTTTACCAGCGTCAGTGAACAAAACATCAAAAATATTTACAATATGGGTACATGCATAACCTGGTACCGAAAACAAAATCAATATATACATAAAAACAATGAAACAAATTATCACTAAACACTACACGGTAATTGTTGGAGAAATAAATAGTCTCCAAGAAACAACAAATATACAATTCAAAATCATATACATACCCAAACGATAATTGTCGCAGAGTTTGCGAACTAAAGAATTCAATTATCAACTAAGTTATTTTCCGTTTATTCAAAAAAAAATGTTGGATATTAAATTACTTGGAATCAAATAACACATAGGCTTTGTGAAAGTTATGCCCATATCGGAAAAATGATTTAATCCAGATTTGACGTGCACGCCGAATTTCCTAACGATTATTCTATAAAACATAAACAAAGGTTGTCTAAAACAATGGCAATATTAGTAATCAATAAACTCGTTATCGTAATAAAATAGTTCTGACCGTATAGTTCTTTCGCTAAAGAAATAGCGTGACACTAAATTAATCTTTTCACCATCGACTAAGAACGGGTGCGATTACTCCAGGTAGGAGAGATACTAAATAATCATTTACGATACCTGAGTCCAATTGTTTCCATCCAACCACCACATTACTACTCAGGTGAAGATACTTGTATCAACGCCGGAGGCGTGGTTTCTCGATTAGGTCGATTTAAAAATATAGGATAGTAGGTACTTGTGATAAGTAATCTACCCTCACCGCGTGATGGAACAGATCACAGACACTCGGAAATCTTCGGTAATTTAATGTCGGTAATAAACACAATAAACATATACACCGGTAATTTTAATTCGACTATGAACACAGGAAATACCGATAATTTGGTACGATACGATAATTTAATCTTAATAGCTAAGAAAATCACCACTGCTTCGGTCGAGTAACTGACTCTCGTGACGAGATTTTTTGGGGATCGGCAGCCTTTTGCCTTTTTTTTTAATTTTATTTAAAAAATAACTGTAAAATTAGTTCTTAAAAGCCATATAACAGCCATATAAAAAGAATCGGGCAGTGAATGCACAAATTACGCTGTCCACCCAGAATTTCATAAAAGGTACCTTTCTTCTCCGAATGTGATACTAAAACTATTGTGTCCCCATCGCACCTTTTTTAAGTACATTGAATTGTCATTTCGTTCAATTGAAAATCCCGATTGAGCCGTAATAAACTTTTTTTAGCATTCAAAGATGTATTATACTCCTGTAATTTTATGTTTATTGGTCGTATGAAACGATCTTCTACACAGTCCGGAGAAAATATTGTTACGCCAGGGCCGCACTGAGATATAAATTATTCGATTTCGTAGGGCGAAATATAAGAAAAATGAAAACGTTACAATGTTCATGTTCTTTATACAACATTATTAGTTTGTTTTTCCAGTAAATTGTTCTTACTGAAATGTATCTATTGATTTGTTCAACCTGATATAAAATTTATGATATGGATGGAGTAAATTACGTCTAATAGTTATTCGACTTTTCCTTGAAAATCACAATTTCTTTTGCAAAATTAAAGAGTAAAAAAAGTCTTAAATCAACCCACATATAAAAAACTTCTGTGAAATTTTAAGCTTAGGTCACCCCTAATCAACCCCCCAGAATGGTTTGATCGCCTTCTACTTACCATTACTTAATGCCCTCAACAGTCTAATAAAGTGTACCAAATTTGATATTTTTAAGTTAAAGCGTTGCAAAGAAAATAATTTTTTTCGACATTTTCGGCCCTACTTTGAGGCCCTATAACTCCTCAGAGATGCAACTTGGTATAGAGGTAAATTGCCCCCCATCGTCATATTTAAAACTCCCCTATACGCATCTGCTCTGTGTCTGTTCTTATGCGGGGCACCCTGTATATACTGTCTATTACCTTGTGTTTTACTATTTTTTTTTTAATTTACCAGTTTTTCCGTCTACTTGTACCATTTTCCATTCTTCCTTATCAATAATTATTTTGCGCAAACCAATCATCACCGTTTTCCCATTATTTCGTTCACTTTGTGCTCTGTCTCGTATTGCTTTTTGTCTGCCTTTCTATCTCATTCCTGCTTGAGTTATGATTTCTATATATCCTATCGTCTTTTATACTTCTCAGTTTTTGTTTATTCTGCATAATTTTCTCTTTATGCTCTGCATTACCTAGGCTTCTCACCTAACTATCGTGCTGCCTATATTTGTAAATCGATTTCCAGTTGATTCTCCATGAAAGTAGTAACTGCTTTTGGTAACTCTCTGGTGTTCGCCAAATCTATTTTAAGATCCGTCATTACAACGTAATGTTTCTTTTTTCTATCCATTTTTGAGCGGTTTTTATGTTTCTTATTTCCTTTAAACGTCGTCATTCTTCTTTATTTCTTCGCACTTTTTCTCGTTTACCTGCTTTATAGTTTGATTCTGTTCTCTGAATTCTTGTTTGCTCGTTTCGTATTTGATCTCCCTGATTTCTGTTTTTATATCCTGTATTAATTCTAGGATTTCATCTAAGTTTTCCTCTTTCTTGTGTTTTATTGGTGATAGTGGTGTTCTTATTGTGTTCCTATTTTCTCCAAGCGGCTCTTGATCTTTTGTGTTTTATGTGATTTTCTTTTATTCCCCTAATGGAGAGCAATTCTACGAATGGGGAGTAATTAGAATACTCAACTATTTTTAATAAATAATTGGGATAAATACATTATTTTATCATTCTTCTACAAGTACATGAGTTTACAACAATTTTTTTATCTACAGTGTGTTCCACAATGAACATTCAATTATTTTAAGTATATAAATTTCAAGTACGACTTAGGGTATATGAAAGAATATTTTTCAAAATTTATCAATATTTACCTTTTCCGCTAGCTACCATTAAACTTATGGGACCGTTTAAATTATCATTCCATCCTGGAACAGGCTCTTTCAAACTGTTTACAACTACAAGAAAAAAATTACTCCGTGAACAAACACATTCAATGCCGATGACCCGGATCCGTGTCACGTCTCACCCGTAGCCACATGCGCATGACAAGGATCTGTGTCCGTATTTGTCAAGCCAGGTTGGCAGTGTACCGCGAGCATCGGTTGAAAGAGGTCGTACGATAATTAGCATATAGCCAAAGCATAGAAAATTCCTATTTTTCGGCCGATTCCGTATCGGACTTTCGTAACAGCTGATATTAGAACAAAATGGCGGATAGTGAGACAGGGCCCTCGGAGCATAAAAAAAGGAAATTGACTTTTAAACACCCTCGTAAATTGACTGAAGATGAGCTTAAGGCAGCATTTTATGAATCCTTTAGCGACTTTGATACTGAAGAAGCGTCGGATTACACATTTCTAGTGACGACAATGACATCCGACTCGGGTAAGTGTGTTTATTGTGTGTTTTTTTTGTACTCGGACTCAGGAGGCAATTGTTTTGATTTCATATGATGATGTACCTCTGATAAATTTCACAAGAATTAACGTGGCCAATGACCAAGCATCAAATAATGCAGTGCCTGAAGCAGAAAATATTCCTTTTTTATGGGTCGACAATTCTAATGGAATGTACAACTTCCCATTTTCGAGAAGAAATGAGCTTCTGGTCCCCTTACCGGGTGACAAACCAATTGATTATTTTTGTTTCCTGCTCGACGATTTCCTGAACATGATAGTGGAGCAAACCAATATTAATGCCAAAGAAGTATTTTGTCAGCCAGGTATATCCGAAAAATCCAGAATTGTTCGATGGAAACCATTATCTACAGCGGAATTACTTACATTTTTGGGTCTGGTATTGCACACAGGCACGATAAAATTAAACAAAATTCAAGACTACTGGAAAGTGCATCCGCTGTTCAATTTTAAATGTTTTGCGAGTCGTATGAGTCGTGACAGTTTCCTCCTCGTTATGCGATGTTTGCATTTCGCAAAGAATCCAACTTAGGGCGAAACTACAAACGATAGATTTTATATAAGGTATCACCCATTCTGAATTTTTTTAATCAAAAGATGGCCGCAGTTTACTACCCAGGAAAACAACTTTCGCTGGACGAGTCCATGGTTTTATGGAGGGGCCGCTTGTTATTCAGGCAATACACAAAAAAACCATATCATCATTTTAAATATAGCTGTGTACACTGGAGTACTAGATAGTGAAGGAGGAAAGGGTCATGCGGCAAACGTTGTGTTGCATCTGATGGAAGGTAAACTGAATTGTGGCCATTCTGTTTTCTTGGACAACTTTTTCAACAGTGTGGCTTAGCATAAACTTTACTACAAAAACAGACCTATTGTACTGGAACATTTCGTGCCGATCGAAAAAATAATCCAAACGAAGTTGTTAGAGAAAAACTAGGAAAAGGAGAGACTATTTCTAAATATTCAAAGAAAATATTGGTGAGAAAGTGGAAAGACTGGAGGGATGTTCTTTTTTTATCAACGGAGTTTGAAAATTAAATGGTTGAATTTACAGATAAAAGAAATAGAGCACGAGAAAACCTTTGCTTATCCTTGAATATAATAAGTACATGGGAGGATTTGACAGACAAGATCAAATGACCTTGTCATTCTGACGAAACAATTGTCAAATTTTTTAGAATTTCTACCAATTTTTCTATATATTGTGAAATTATTTTGGAATAGTTAGTTTCATTCAAGATAGTAATATGAGTAGATTCCACAGAGTAAGGGTCATAACAGTAAATTCATTTAAAACTCACTTTTCTACCTTGGTGCATAATTACTACGATCCCTACATTGTGTTAAATTAGAAGATTGAGTGATAAACAAATATGTAGGGAAGTTATTCAATGAAATAATATGTACAAAAACTCACCAATTGATGGTCGAGTTATGATGGTTTGTATTTTCCCTTTACACATGTCATTTACGACGTGTTCTCCTAATCCTTTTGCAAAAGTGTAAGTATTAGGGTAAGGATAAATATATTTTTCGGTCATTGTGTGTAATAAATCTTTGTCGCACGTTTCGGCTAAAAGAATGGCCTCCTTCCAATTGGCATGCGGTGGATAGAGTCGTTCTTCAAGTTCATTTTGATATATATTAGAGAAAGCTGTAGAAATGTGTACTAAAGCAATAGGATTTTGCAAATCTAAAGCCAATTGTGCGACCTCTCTTGTTCCTCTCACATTCAATATTATCGATACTTCAAAAAAATCATCGAAACGTACAGATGCCGCTGAATGATAAATTATATTTACATTATCTACTAACAATTGTCTATCTGAATCGCTCAATCCTGCAATAAACAATTATTACATAAGTTGGTTACACATTAGTATATCAAAGAATCTATCTACAAACCTAAATTTAAATATGAAACATCTCCTTGAATACCTATTACTTTATTAAGCACGTCAGGATTATTTTTCTTGATTGTTCCAAATATCTGTAAACATGAAACTTTATAAAACTTCCTGTTGTAGTACATATGCACACAATTACTTCCAATTCCTTGAATTTTTCTAATCTCTCTTCAATACTGCACCCTTTTTTGGGTCTAAGCAATACGTATATTTTCTCAATTCCTGGACAAGACCTTAACAATTTCTCTATAAGAGCCTTTCCCATAAATCCAGTGGCTCCTGTTATAAAAATAGTTTTTCCATCGAAAAATTGTACCACTCCCATGGTAAAACAATATTTCAAAGCTGAAACGAAAATTTGGTATCAGTGTATTGGAACTATAGCCGTTAATAATAGGTATTAGTAGTGTAAACACCGGTATACCAGTCCCAAGTCTGGGGCCTCACGACGCAGAAGGTGAGGAAGTGTGAAGGGATCGAGGAGTAACACCTCGCAAAAAAACCTGGGTTTAGCTGGCCCCGGCTGATAGTACCCTGTAAGGGCCCCTTGTACAGGTTTACGGATGAAGACCCCAACGACGGAAAAGGCGTAGAGGAAGAATCCTCAAAATGGTAGAACCGCTGGAAGGGGCAATCCTTGATTTTAGGAATAGTATAAAATCAAAAAGGAAAGATGGATCTCTTGAGTCGTAGAGAAGACAATCTATCTAGGAGAGAGACACTCCGAAATCAAAGCTCTGGCCCTCCAGAATGGGAGTTGAGGCATAGGGCCAACCCCTCGATACTCGTCAAAAAACTTAAAGGTTAAAAATTCCAGTAAAAATTGCCCTCGGAACCTGCGGAACAAAAGAAGGCGACCCAAGCTTAGAAAACGGACAATGAATATTGGTACTTGGAACGTTCAAGGCCTCTCCCAAAAATTAGACCATGTAATATCCGAAGCGAAGAACGCAAAGATGGATATAGGGGTACTGGCCGAAACAAAGAAAAAAGGAGTATGCTCAAAAAATCTAGGACAATATGACCACTTTTGCTCAGGGGTATCAAAAGACAAAAGAGCCCAACAAGGAGTGTCTATATTTATTCGTAAAAATCTGAGAACGTGCATCACATCCTGGGAAGCAATCAGTAAACGAATCATAAAAATGAACCTCAGTATACACGGAAGTAAAGTTACAATCATAGGAGCGTACGCTATTAATGATAATGCCTTAGTCAATGATAAAGATGAATTCTTCGAGCAACTGTCATACGGAATCTCCAAAATTGTAACATCCCGAGAAAAAATACTGGTAGGAGACCTAAACTCTAAAATGGGAAAGAAACAGCAAGATAAAATAATGGGACAATTCGGAGAGGACACTGTAAATGACAATGGAAATAGACTCATCAATATGTGCGACCAAAACAACCTGCGAATTCTGAACGGCTTTTTTCAACATCGAGAAATACTTAAGTATACCTGGGTGCAACACTTTAGAAACCTAAAAACTATCATAGATTATGTGATAGTCCGGCAAACTACAATACTGAAAATACAGGACGTTAGAGCCTATAGAGGCGCGGCGTGTGTAAGTGACCACTATCTTGTAAAATCCAAAATACTACCCTTCCGTGTAACAAAAGAAAAAGGAAAAGACAAGCGAACAAAAACAAAAAAACACAAAAATCAGGTACAACCTAGATATCCTTAACCAAGTTAGCGTAAAGGAATTTTACAAAAAACGACTTGATGAAAAACGCATACAAGAAAGCTTTGAAAACACAGAAGATCAATACGAGTATCTTAAAAGAAGCTTGAAAACGTTGCACTGGAAGCCTTGGGAGAATACGCAAAGCCCAATGGAAGAACACTATATTGGTGGGATGAAGAAATAGAAGAAATGATATAAATAAAGAGAGACAAATACAACAGATTCCTCAACACAAAGTCGGATCAAGATAAAAAAAAATACAAAACAGCCCAAAGGAAGGTACGCACAGCTATAACAAAAAAGAAGAACGAAAGCTGGGAGAGAGACTGCACAAAACTCAATACATACCTGGGAGGTAGTAGAAGTACCTAAAGCTGGAAAATGTTAAGATCTCTTCGTCAAGAAATTACAAAAGATATTATCTCACCAATAACGTTAGAAGAATGGTATAAATACTTCGCGAAACTGCTGACTGAGCAAAGGACACAATATCAGCAACTAGAACAGCCACAATCCGACACTCAAATACGAACCACAGCATCCTCACTTTGAATCAACACCAAAGAAGTAAAACTGATTTATCAAGCACTGAAAAACAGAAAATTTCCTGGCCCCGGTAATATCCCTCCGGAGTAACTTAAACACGTTACAGAAAAGCTATATCGTCAATTAGCCTGCCTGTTCCAGAAATGCATCAATGGAGAAAGTTTGCCAGAAGAATGGAAAACGTCGTACATAATAACAATACATAATTATAGAGGAATCGCTGTGCTTGGTACTATTTCGAGAGTATATGGTGAGCTAGTGAAAAAGAGAATTGAGAATGAATATTGTGATAGTGAGGCCGAAGAACAAGCTGGATTTAGAGCTGGTAGATCCACTGTGGATCACTTATTCACAATAACACAGATAATTGAGAAAAATATGGCACGGAATCAAGAAATACACCTCCTTCACGTAGATCTCAAGAAAGCGTACGATAATGTACCCCAGCTAAAACTCTGGCAGGCTCTCAAGAAAACCAATATCAGCATAACACTGATAAAATCTGTTCGCGAACTCCATAAAGAGAACACAATCCAAATAAAGAGAGGGCAGACATTATCAAAGGGGTTCAACATTAACAAGGGTCTTGAGCAGGGTTGTTGCTTGTCACCAACTCTGTTTAAAATCTATTTAGAACAAGTTCTGACAACATGGAAAAGAAAGTGCGAACAGATGGGAATACCACTGAACGATCACATACTATATACTCTCTGCTTCGCTGATGATCAAATAGTCCTAGCTCAAGACTACGACGACTTAGGATACATGACCCGTAAATTAATTGAAGAATTCGATAAGTGGGGGCTGGAGGTGAATCTTCCGAAAACGGAATATTTGTGCATTGGTGGAGAACAACAGGACCTTATCTTGGAACAACAACATCAGATAAAACACTGTAAAAAATACAAATTTCTTGGAATACACATCACTAATGACGGTAGTTTGGATGAAGAAATCAAACACAGAAACAACCAAGGAAGACAAGTAATCAGACAACTTAACAGTATTTTGTGGGATAATGCAGTATCAAAACAAAATAAGCATAGAATTTACAACAGCATAGTGAAAAGTGTCATCAGCTATGGTAGTGAAGTGTGGCCTCTAAAGGAAAAATCTCGTAAGTCTCTTGACCACCGAGATGGATTAATGGAGACGCGCTGCCGGAAAATCAAAACTGGAAAGAGTGAGAAATGAGAAACTGCCAGAAATTATGAATGTTAAACACAAAATGACGGAAGGCATACAAATTAACCACTTTAGATGGTATGGACACGTTCAAAGAATGTCGGAAGACAGAATCCCAATGAAAATATCAAATTGGACACCACAGGGAAGAAGAAACAGAGGAACACCCAGAATGAGTTGGAGAGAAGGACTAGATAGAGACATCAGAGAAAGAGGAGTAGATGAGAATCTCTGGACCGATCTAGAACAATGGAGACTGGAAATCTGAAAACGGCGGAGAACGTTATAAACCGATTTGTATATATATATATATATATATATATATATATATATATATATATATGAATATATATATATATATATATGAATATATATATATATATATATATATATATATATATATATATATATATATTAGTAGTGTATTAAGCCCCGGCTGTATATTTGAACCTTAAAATTGAGCTCAATTGAGCTGGGTTTAGCATGGTGCAGTAGTGTTTGCTGAACTTGTTTTGAACTAAATTGTTTCTGGTTTATGAACTATAGGTTTTTCGAAAATTCTAAACCTTGAAACAACAATACCGAACGCGTTTTCTACAATTCTTCTTGTTATTGACAAGCGGTAATTAATATGTTTTTCTTTTAAATTCAGGTGTTTATAACTGTGAAGAACTCCCTAGATTTATCTGTTCTTTGACAACTTGATATTGTGTGTTTCTTAAGTGTTTTCTAATTTCTAATTCTTCAGGCAATCCACTTCTTGTGTCTTATCACAAATATGTAGTACTTCTAGTTCTGTGTTAGGTGTCAAGTAGATGTTTTGCGTATTGGAACTTATCTGGTTGTTTTAATCTATATCTTCGTAAATATTCACTGTATCTGATCTCAAAATTTCTAAGGGTTTGACCCACATAGTAAGCATTACATTCTGGACATTTAAGTTTATATATAACAGACTTCATTAATGCTAATATTTTTGTTTTTACATTTAACAATTCTGTACTCACATTACTTTCTGTTTTAAAAGGAATTGTTGTATTTGTAGCTAAAGATATTATCTTTGAGATATTATTAGAAATATTACAAATATTACCTGCCTATGTGATGGTTTTCGTTAGTTTGTTCAGGAAAAATTAGTTTTAATATCACTTTTTCCTCTTTTTTATTAATTAATTCATTTATCATATATAATGGATAACTGTTGGATGTTACTATTTGTTCAATTGTATTCATTTCTCTATCGAAATTACATTTGTTCATAGGAACTGAAAATGCAATATGTATAATAGAATTATGTGCTGCTCATTTATGCGACATGGGGTGATTAGAACTATATGGAATAGTCACATCAGTGTGTGCTGGTTTTCTGTAAATTGAATAATCAAGTACATTTATAACTTTTTGAATTTCTAAATCAAGAAAATTGATTGAGTGATTCCCTTCAACTTTTAATGTAAATTCAATTGTTGGGTGTAAATTATGAATGTGGTTTAAAAATGCATCTAATTGTCGTTCACTACCCATAAAACAAGGTAATATGTCATCTACATATCTATACCAAAATAAAACATTTTTTGAAATAATACTTTCAAAGATCTTTCTTTCTAAACTGTCTATAGAAATGTTTGCCAAAATAGGTGATATAAGGCTTCCAATTGGTGAACCTTCATTTAGAATGTATATCTTATTGTCAAAAGTGATATAATTCTGATTAATACATACATCAAATAAATTAAGTATATCTGATATTATCCCTGGATTAATATTTTTATTTTCTAGTAATTTTCGTATAAGTATTAGACATTCTTTAGGAGGAATTTTAGTGAACATATTAGCACCATAAAATGAAATGAGCTTATAGTTATCTTGCAAGTTGATTGCTTTTAATTTTTTGATTTGTTCTATTGAATTTCTTGAGTATTTAGATACATATCCGTAACTATTAAGTATATTGTTAAGCCTCTTTGCCAATATATTATTGGGAGTATTAACATAAGAAACTACAGGTCTAATTGGTTTCGTTATTTGATGTGATTTAACGATTCCATATAATTGTGGACAATGAGGATTCTTATGTATGATAGACCTCTTTTCGTAATCACTTGAAAGATAATTTGAATTAATAACAAATCCCTTTAATAATGATAAAAAATAAAACTTATAAAACCATCACATATGCAGGAAATATTTCTAATAATATTTCAAAGATAATATCTTTAGCAACGAATACAACAATTTCTTCTGAAACAGAAAATAACGTAAGTACGAAATTGTTAAATTTAAAAACAAAAATACCACTATTAAAGAAATCAGGTATATATAAACTCAAATGTCCAGAATGTAATGCTGTCTATTTGGGTCAGACCCAATTTAGAAATTCGAGGCAGTGAACACTTACGAGCATACAGATTAAAAGAAGCAGATAAATTCCACTACGCTAAACATCTACTTGACACCAATCATTCATTGACACCTAACACAGTACTAGAAGTACTACATATTTGTGATAAGAAACAAGAACTGCATTTCCTTGAAGAATTGGAAATTAGAAGACATTTAAGAAACCCACAATATGAAGTCGTTAATGAACAGTTAAATCTAGGGAGTTCTCCACTAATAAACTGTCTTCTTAAGTGATAATTGTAAAGATCAGCAGATCTAGTTTTCCTGGTTTTCTATATTATTGCACAGTTATACTGATCTTAATTGGAAAAATGATATACAGGATATCACCATAGGGCTAATAATATCTAAGCTTCAATATTTGTAATATCACATTTTCTTATTTTTTCTATTAACATATATAAAGTCAATCATTTCTTGGTCTAGACAAAAATAACTACTACACATCAGGTAGGCATCAAATGAAATGTAACTTCTGTCCTTCTGACGATGATATTTAGATATCGAAACAATTGTAAATTTTTAAGAATTTTCAACATTTTTCATTATATTGTGGAATTGGCTAGGAACAGTGAGTTTCATTTAAAACACTAATATGAGTTGATTCCACGAAGTAAGAGTCGGGACAGTTAATTTCATTTAATTGTCATTTTTCTTAGAGTTTTTAAATTTTTTTTAATATTGTGGAATAACTTAGAATCGATAAGTATCATTTAAAACAGTAAAACGATTAGATTCCACGAAGTAAGGGTCGAGAAAGTTAATTTTATTAAAAAACATGCTTTATTCAATAGGTGATGTAGTTCTTTTTGTTTAATAAAATTTATGTAAGGTTATCATCATAAATATTAATAATTTATTATTCTTGTATAGGGTATATTTTTCAGAAACTTTATAATACTTTGAATAATTTGTATGAAAACTGCGAACATACTCACAAATTGATTATGTACAACTATATAACAGTAACTCTCACTAAACAATATTTTCCAAAAATACGAGTAACTATTCAGCATCTGTAAAAACCGTTTGGTTTATATACTATATGTAAATGAAACGAAAGTCATTTGAAATAATAATTTTGAAATCTGCCACATAATGATATATCATTAGCAATTGAAATGTAAGTTTTCATCAATAATATTACGGGGTTGTGTGGAATTTTAAAAAGTACCGGGTGGGACAGAGCAACTTGCTTATTCTAAAATTCAATAAAAAAAAGTGATGAGGGCCTAGATTTTATTCTGTGATAAATGTCAAGTTTATATGTGCTGAATAAACTGGTATTTTATATTGCTAAAAAGTACTATTTTCGTATTTTATTTCCATATAAAATAGAGCCCCTTCATTTTTCGGTGCTTGTACCGATCTTTCAACTTTTTTCTCTATAAAGATTGTTTATAGTTTCGAAATCTAAAGATTATTAATTACAGTTGAATTATTGGATCTTTACCCGTGCGTCATTAATGGGTGGTATGAATAATACCAGAGTATAAACTGCGAGTATGTTCTCATGAGCATGAGCATAAAGTATGAGTTTGTACTCCATTTCATATGAATAAAAATATTTTAATTTGATGAGTTTCTTCTCTTAATACATAAAGTAGATACTTACTATTTAATTTCCAAACTTGTTCAAATTCCAAAAATTGTTTACAAACAATTCCTGTTCGATAGCAGATTTTCGGCATATGCCTTCATTTGTTATTAGTGCCTATTTGCGAAGCAATCAATCAACGTATTAGTACAATGAGTGAAACCAAAGAAGATGAAGAGTGTAATAAAAGTTGCGAATCGCTAATGGGATTTGTGCATATGCTTCGTGATTTTCCCATACTTTTGTCGAAGTCACAAATACCATCTGTCCGACTTTCAAAATCGAAAGCATTCGAAGCGATGAGAAAACAATGGGAGCTTAATTTTGGTTTACAAATAACGACAAGTCAAATCTACAAAAGAATTAACAACATGAAATCCAGACTCAAGAAAAAGACTGATATTAATAGAACTGGAAATAAGAAAATCATCTTGCAAGATTGGGAAAAGATTTTGTTGAAAATTATGGAAGGTGACACAAATCCAGTTCTTACAAAGATTCCAGGTAATGTAATATTTATAAGTAATAATAGAAATAAGGCAACCAAACTATATTTCATCCACAAAGTTGCCTACACCTTTTCAACTTTAAAATGGAAATAATTAAAATCAAATTGGGAATAATCAAATTTAAATTGGGATAATTCCAAATTCGAAATTGATAATTCCCAATTTGATTTTAATTATTCCCAATTCTAATGCGATAAGTCCCAATTTGAAGTTGAAAAGGAGATTTAAATACATAATTTTGTTAAAACCGAGGTTACCTATTAATAATTGCTTGCATGTACTTGATATTTCATTTTTTATTACTTCAATTTGAACTTTAATTCCAGGAGCACTATCTGTCGGCACACAACAAACAGACGCAACACAAGGCAGTAGTTATGAAGATATAATTCGCAGACATTCAACTTCTACTTCTAAAACGTATACGACAAATGATGATGTTGCTGGTGAAGTACATCCACCTAAAAAAAAGAAACATAATGGAAGTAGTTCTCTTGAAAAATATGAAGCAAACCTTACTAAACCACTTTCAAATACCGAACTACAAAGACTGGTTTGCTAAAACAACTAAGAGTTTTGGAAATGAAGGAGGAAAAACTGAAGAGAGAGCTAAATCCAGATTTCATTGAACAATCTACTTCAAACAATAGTACTATGGTTGACAGTGAAAATAGTAAAACTTACATTAATTTATAATATTTTAATATTTTTTTTGAATAGTTGCAAAATAAAACACGTAAGTTGTGACAAAAAATGTTAAAATCAATAATATGTTTTGTTTTCTGACATTTTCTTACCTTAAGCACAGCCCTTAAGGTAGAGCAAGAATAATTTCTGCTAATGCAGATCGTCTCCGTTGCCCGCTTTGTCTATTATTATCGTCAACTTCATCTTGTACGGGTACGAAACCGGAATATCTTGTATTAGGGGCTGCATTGGATCGAGCTCATCATTTAAATATTTTGCTACATTATGTAACATAAAACAGCATATAACAAGTTTTGGAACTTTTTCTATCGACAGCCGAATTTTATATTGAAGCATCGGAAATCGTTGTTTTAGTTGCCCAAAACATCTTTCAATTATTACACGCTCCTTTGTAAATAAATTGTTATAAGCATGTTCTGCCGGGGTATTAGGATTTCTAAAGGGTACCATTAACCACGGTGCAATGCCATAACCTTCATCTCCTAAAAGTAATGCATTTGACCTCTTAAACTCTTTCCTTGCAACGTCGTAAATTTGTGAGTTGTTCCATATCCGTAAATCATGGACAGATCCGGGCTATGATGCGTCTACGCTTGTAAACCACTCATCTGCATTGCAAGTAGCTTGAACATTGATGCTGTGATATCCCTTGCGATTAATATATTTATCACCATGAAGAGGTGATTTTTTAATTCTTATGTGGGTGCAATCAATTTCCACTGCACATGGAAAATTGTACTTTGTTGGCCATCTTTCTTTAGCTTTTATTAAATCCGCCGCAGTGTGAGGGAATTTTATCCACTGTTCGCATCTTTCTAGCATCTGGTCAGCAACTTGCGTCACAACTTTACAGACAGAAGTTTGGTGAACACCAATATCTTCTCCTACTCCTGTCTGAAACCCCGGATCACCCACATACCTCAAAAATATTTTCATTTTATCAGTGTTACATATAGCACCACCTCGTGTTTCTTCTGATTGTACACCCAAAAAGTTACTAGATAGCCACTCGACATTTTCTTTACTAAATCGATATAATGATTCAAAATCACGATCACACGTACTTCTTCTAGGTTTATGATATTTTTTTAAACGCAAATTACTTACTCACCTGCACAGTTATTAATGAATAGTATTTGTAAGACAAAAGTACTGATAAATTCCAGTTTAATGCAACCCAAACTCTGTGAAGACGTTTCTGAGAAATTGTTACATAGACAGAATATTTACAAGTCTCACTATGATGAGAATAGTAGAGATCTAAAACCTTTGGACCCTAAAGCCAATGTAACAATTTTTGACCATGTAAAGAATAAGTGGGAGCCTGCACAAATTGTTTCTAAGCACAGCTCTTCGAGGTCTTACATCGTGAAAGATTCTTTTGGCAATCTGGTCGGGCGCAATCGAATTGACCTTAAAGAATCATTAAATGATTATGTTCCTCAAACTAAAGAGCCTGACTTAGACGGTAGTCATATCGAACCTTCAGCACAGCTTGCCGTGTTGCTTAAAAATAAAAGCCCTTCACCGAAAGCTTCACCAAAATCTTCATTATCTAGTCCAAGAGTTTGAGATCCTGGTGTTAAAACTAGATCTGGTTGGGTAATAAAAAAACCGGGAAAACTTAACTTATAGGAGGGGATGTATTCTATAGTTACTTGTGCCTGTAAGTTAATACCTCATATTTCTAAACTCTTGCTTGTACTACCACCTGTGTACTAAACATAGTTATAGTTCTCAGTCTAATATGTGATCTATTAGTTTTTAATAGCTTGTCAATTTTCATGTATTACTGTCACCTCATTGAATAAAAGCAGTGTTACTACAACTTATTTGATGTTTATTTCATATCCGCTCGGATCGGTACATGTTACAGCTGGTCCCATGTAATATTTCACCATCTTTCATAAGCTCACAGATCCTTTTACGGTAAGAGTGAATGACTTTAGTATATATACTAATTTATTACATTTAATTTAGTAATGAAAAATCAGCCGGTTTCCGCCGTAGTTTTATTTGTGGGTTATGATTTCTATATTCGAATTAAATTCGTAGTTAATATAAACTACTTTTCAAAAAATAACTTTCATTTCTACAAACCAAAATGAGACTTTACAACTAGGAAGCTATATAAAATCTGAATATCATAATGAGAAACGTTATAAATAAAACAATCCGTGAGATTGCAATTCAGCAGTCTAGCGGTGTCTTATTACTATATGCGTTCTCATAACTCCTCCGCTATTAGACAGAAATTCAAGGAATTTGTTGAATTTCAGAGTTCCAAATTTTGGGGACCATTCTGGATTTCTTGACTTTGGCTTCTTCTTCGGGTTCTTCTTCTTAGAATTAATTTTACAGTCCAATACAAAATAATTATTAATATGATGAAATAAATAAAAATAGTCCAAATATTAAAATTTGCAGATATTATTGGAGACGAAATGTTGGCGATTTTTTGTTTCTGAATGTCTAAAGCACTTTGAACATATTTCAAGTCGTCTAAATTGATAGAATTCAATTGGATTGGTTCCATCTGAAAATTTGCTATTTCACTTGAAAATGTTAAATTTGGAATGGTTATTAGATTCAGTTCGGTTTGATAATTTTCAAAATGTTTAATTTTAATACCATCAATGTCCACTTCGCACTCCGAATCAAGTTCTAGAATAAAAGTTCCCTGAATTGGAAAATTGTCTTTGTTAGATCCGCACT
Source organism: Galeruca laticollis (assembly GCA_963921935.1). Taxonomy (NCBI): domain Eukaryota; kingdom Metazoa; phylum Arthropoda; class Insecta; order Coleoptera; family Chrysomelidae; genus Galeruca; species Galeruca laticollis. Next base: position 130,078,501 of record OY998177.1, read on the forward strand.
TTTGATTAACTACACTTATTTCAGGAGATATTAGAATCCAATGTTTCTTCTCTAATTTTTGGATTCGTAATTTAGGCATTCGAACAGTTAGCTGCTGGTATGATGAGACGTTCTTGAAGTAGCGAAGCATCTGGATTTCACATGGGATTTCTTCTTGGATGATAATGGGTCCATTCTGGTGGCAAATGTACTGTTCAGATGAAACTTCTTGACAATTCTCGTCGAGAAACATATAGGAAAGGTCATTTAGGATAAGGAATTTCGCTTGAGGTAGAATTACCTTGAAGGAGTTTTGTGTGGGTACAGGCAATGAGTATATGTGGAAATAATTGTATGTTTCGCTTTCTACTATAGGAATTTCTAAGATAAATACTATTTTGTATCCCTTGATATAACATTTTACTACTGTGACCTTTTCATATAGAAGAATATTTTCTACTTTCAGTTCAAATGGAAGCTTATTGAATTTCAATTGTTCATTTACAATCATTATTTCATTAAAAAGTTCTCTAGGTTCAATTATTGAATTATGAACTGTATTTAATTTGGAAAATGTGATAGCTACTTCGATTTTCTCTAGAATATTGTAAATTAATTGATAAGTTGGAGCGATTTGAGAAACCAGTGTATCCGTGACATAAAGGTGATAATTTCCTTTTTCTTGTTCGTAATAAGTTTCAATTTCCTCGATTCGTTTCAATAAGGTTGGTTGATTTTGTGCCAATGTGTTTGTTTTATTTTTAAAAATATTAACAGAATTTTGAAGAAGTGTTATTTGTGAATTGACCATATTTTTTAATTTTGATTGATTCTCAGAAAGTGTGTTAATTGCTTTATCATATTTTTCTGCATCGTTTTGATCTAGATTGCCCGTTAAAGATTTAATCATTGACCCAAGTCCGTTTATTATTCCTCTTTTGATTCTTATATTAAAAACTGGATTTATCTGATTTAACTGGATTTGTACTTTTTGTTCTAAATTTAATATTAGGTTGCACATACTTTAAAATTCATGGATTAACACGGATTTATCTTCATTCTTTGGAAATGTTTGCTGAATTCTTTTAAAGTGATTTTGTACAGCTTCAAAATGGGTTACTATATCTGAAATGTCGAAAGTTTGAATAAAAGATCAAAAATCAATTTTATTTTGAGCATTGCCTAATTTATAAGGTAGAAGACCGGGGTTATTATTTAAGTTATGAAGTCTTGGGTGGTTTGATCCCTCATGGATGTGGACGGACAACCTGTAACAGTTGGAGGTTGTTTTAGTTCCTTTATATGTATTATCTCCTTTTTATTTTTATTTTTCTTAGAAGTTATTTCTACTTTGTTTCTATCTAAAGTTTCGGTTATTTTATAAGGTCCTATGAATGTATCATCTTTTTTACTATGATAACGCAAGTTTTTCTTAAACACATTTGTCCTAACTTAAAATCAGTATTAGTATTACCTTTCTGGTTATTCGCATCTACAATTTTATCTTTTTGTTTTTCTATTGTTTCTTTTACATTTCCCTATACATGTTTACGTGTTTCCTTATGATTATCAGCATAATCCGAGTAAAATGCTGCGGGACTGGAAATTTCATTCGGATTTCGCGAATTAGTGTGTCCGAAGGTTAATTCGAAAGGAGTAAATTTAGTGCTAGTAGGTATTGAGCTATTGTAACCTAAAATTGCATAGTCAATTGAATCGTCTTCATTGGGGTGCATATCTTTTAGAATTCTGAGATGTTCTATTAGACTGGAATTGAATCGTTCTGCTACACTGTTTGATTCGTGATGTCCTACAGTGCCAAAATGTATTTTTATTTTATGTAAATCCAAAATTTCTATTTTATAATTCGCGTATAAAAGAGACTTCATTATAACATTGTTTACAGTGTCACAATGAAAATCTTTGAACACTGTTATAGTAATTTTTTGTGTACAGTTGGTTATTGTATTTAGTTATATTTTTATTTGACATTTGACTTTAACCTTGACACAAATTATAAATAAAATGGTCTAGTGTTGTTCTAGCTAGCAAATTATTGTATTAAAGGTAAATTAGAATGATTTATACATTAAAAATATTAATGCATAAAGTACGCTAACGTGTATTTATCAATGATTTGTCAATTGTTTATTTTTATATTGTCTAGGATCAATATATAGGTATACAAAACGTTCGATTTTTGGGATAAATTACCAGATATCTATGTGAAGATGTATTACAGAAATAATTCTGTTCATGATATAATATAAATAGATCGCAAGAGCATATACGAAGAAGCTCTTTTTTAAACATAATCATCCTCTTTCTGCTTGAATGAAAGTTTGTTTACAATTTACACAAGTATTCGGTTATAATATGTCAAAAGTCAGAAGTGCTGAATAAAACTATCTGTGATCTGACCAATTAGGAATCTACAGAATTGACAACTTAAATTCAAACCACTCCTCCTAGTTTAAAAACAGGGATTATATGAAATTCTATTTTATTTAAATAATTAAATAAATGCGAATTATAAAAAATATTGTGTAAAACTTGTGCCACAATGACTTTCTGTAGTACTCGTGATTTGCACAACGAACCGCGAAGCGGTTCGTTGTGCAAACTTCACTCGTACTAAAAAACGAGTCATTGTGACACTTGTTTTACAAATAACTATTACAGTATCATTATTAAATTGAGTACCATGGTCAAGGATAATTTTTTCTGGTATTCCAAAAGAACTAAAGTATTTTATTAATGCTTTACTTACATGAATAGCAGTTTTGCCTTCGACTTGGTATGCTTGTGCGAACTTTGAAAATGCGTCAATAATAATTAAATATATTTTATTGTTGTAATGAAATAAATCTATGTGAACAATTTGAAAAGGTTTTGATGCTGTTTCAGTTATTACCAGAGGTGCGTATGGGGGATGTCTGCCATATTTTGTTCGTTGACAAATATCACACGAGTTTATATATTCAGTAATGGTAGTTTTCATATTTTTCCAATAATAGTTCCGTTTTAAATATCCATACGTTTCTACAATACCACGATGGTTAGTTTTGCCAACGTGATGATGTTTTATTAGCATTATTTGTTCTTCTCTTTATTTGATTGTGTTTACTTGTTTCAAGCATCTAATTAATTTTGGGCCTTTTTCCGAAAAGTGTTTTAAATATATTTTTTAAAATCCGCGTATAAAAGAGACTTCATTATAACATTGTTTACAGTGTCACAATGAAACTCTTTGAACACTGTAATAGTAATTTTTAGAGTACAGTTGGTCATTGTATTTAGTTATATATATTTTTGACATTTGACTTTAACCTTGACACAGATTATAAATAAAATGGTCCAGCGTTGTTCTAGCTAGAAAATTATACTAAAGGTAAATTAGAATGATTTATATATTAAAAATAATAACGAATTAAGTACGCTAACGTTTATTTATCAATGATTTGTCAATTGTTCATTTTTATATTGTATAGGATCAATAATATATAGGTATACAAAACGTTCGATTTTTGGGATCAATTACCAGATATCCATGTGAAAATATATTACAGAAATAATTCTGTTCATGATATAATATAAATATATCGCAAGAGCATATACGAAGAAGCTCTTTTTTAAACAAATAATCATCCTCTTTTTGCTTAAATGAAAGTTTGTTTACAATTATTCGGTTATAATATGTCAAAAGTCAGAAGTGCTGAATAAAACCATCTGTGATCTGACCAATTAGGAGTCTACAGAATTGCCAACTTAAATACAAACCACAACTCCTAGTTTAAAAACAGGGATTATATGAAATTATATTTTATTTAAATAATTGAATAAACGCGAATTAAAAAAAATATTTTGTAAAACTTGTGCCACAATGACTTTCTGTAGTACTCGTACAACAAAACGAGTCATTGTGACACTTGTTTTACAAATAACTATTATTGAAATCGTTATAAAGAGAATCATTATGAAAATACATGCAGTAACAACGTTTCATAATTGTGTAGTCTTTTAAAAATTCGAGTATAAAATTTTCATTATTTTGGGTCGGAATTTTAACATTTGTTATTTTATGATTTTCGTAAGATTCCTGTTCAACTATTAATTTAGGATATGGATGGGGTGAGACTATAATCTGATTAACTTTGTTATTAATTATTTCGTCAAATATTCGTATACCGTCATTTGTTGTTTCATTGAAAGTGGTGTGCTGTGTATTTGAGTCGGTGTCAATTGTATCAGCTGTTTGCAAATTGGCATTGGTTATATTGTCATTTATTCGTTCGTCTATAAGGTCATTTAAAAATTGGTCTAATTCATGAGGATCTGTAATTTCGTCAGGATTATTATTCATCGAATCATTTTCGAGTGCGTTAATAACTACTCTAGAAAGTGCATCGCAATTAGAATTTAAAGTACCTTTTTTGTAAATTATTTCATTGTCAAATTCTTCCAAACGTAATCTCCAGCGTATTAATTTCGAATTCGGTTCTCTAAGATTAAATAGCCAAATTATAGGACGATGGTCACAATAAATTTTAAATCGTTTACCGTAGAGATATGGTCTGAAGTATTTACAAGCCCATACTATGGAAAGTAATTATCTCTCAATAGTGCCTTGTTTCATTTTTACTGGTATTTTAACTTTTTGTTGAGTTCTAGGCGGTACCTATTATCAAGTGATATGTTTGATATTTAGAATTTTGAGTATTCGATATTTCTTTTTCAATTTCGCATATTATTGGAATTTTTGCAAATGGAGTTACGATAAATGTTTAGTTCATATCTATTGAAGCTTTTAATTGTTTCAATAAATCGACGCCTATTAATCTGTCATATTTATCGCTAAATTTAAAGAGATAGAATTTGTGACATTCTAAAAATTTTGAAAATTGGTATTTCGATTACTTCGTCATGATATGTTATATTATGATCACTTTGTATTTGAAAATCTTCTTTAAAAATTTCATTTGGATAAAATTGATAAGCTAAATCAGGTTTAATTATACTACGAGTACTACCTGTATCGATTAAAGAATTTGGTTTTAGTTCGGGGATGTAAATATGTGGTAAATTTGCTCTGGATATATTTAAAGTTATTAGGGGGGATTGTTCTGTGAGGCTTCTTGTTGAAAATTTTCATTTGTGTATTGAGAAATTTGATAAGGATCATCGAATTGATATTGATTAGAATTGTCATATTCTGGATATGTTTCATCGATTTCATGTGTATTAAAATAATCAGAATTTTGGACATCATGAGTTTGGTATGAGCATTCACCTTGTATTTTATTCTCAAACGGGTTATCGAGTTCATAATTTTGATGATTTACATCATGTGCAAACAGTTCTGTGGACGTAAATTTCCTCTGAGGTGCTAACATTGTATTACCTGATGATGAGTCCATTGGAGTGGGTTTGTATGGTTTGTTGGGATTTGATTGATTTCTGCTTTGATTTGAGGGTGCTCTCAATATCTGGCTTTGCCTGGGTTGATTGGAAAATGGTTGTCTCTGAGTTTGAAAATTATTATTGTTCCTTCACTGGGGTTGTGAATTTTTGATGAAAGGACGATTGAAATTATTAAAATCCTGTTGTGGTTGCAAGAACTGATTATTAAATACACCTGGATTTGAATTTCGGTTAATTGGAATAATGGGTTGAGAAGGTGGCGAATTGAAATGTTGGTAATTAGCATTGCTATTCAGGAAAAAATTGGGATGATGATTAGTTTGTCTGGATGGAGTGATTCTCGGCATTGGTTTGTAAGATTGATTATTTAGAGTGTTATTCCTATTTTGACTATACATAAAATTTTCTTCTTCTATAACTAAAGACATAGCTATCCTAAACTATCTGGGTTTTGCAAACGTATTTTATTTTGCAATTGACCAGTTAAACCTCTAAAAGTCTATAGTGCTATATCGTTATAATTTTTAATTTCAATAGTTTTTTCTGCAATTGGATCATTTGAAGCATTTAATTTTGAAATTACTAAGCTACGTGCTTACTGACATCGCATACCGAAATTGTATGGTGTTTAATTTTTTAATGGTCTCAAAACAATTAAATCTTGCACTAAGGAATCTATATTTCTCCGATTTCCGAAGCATAATTGAAGAGCTTGTTCAATTTCTGCCCATGTTCGTAATTCAGTTCTTGAACCTATAAGCATTAGAGCATTAACAATGCGCGTAATAAAAAACTATTCAATTGTGGATTTGTTGCATCGAAAAATTTAGAAATAAGTGTATCACAGTTATCTAGAAAAATATTTAAAGTATGAGTATTACCCTCGTATTGTGGGATAGTATCAATATATAATTTTAATAATTGATAGTTTGGATTAGCCATTGCTTCAATTTCTGGTATATTACTTTTTTCTTCCAGAGTTATACTAGAATTAAATAAATCTGCTAATTCTTCTACAATTGAGTCATTCATGAACTAATCTAAATTATATTACTTATGTTAAACAAAATGTTTATCTTTTCTTAAAGTATATAAAACGTAAATAAAAGCGAAAGTTTATATGAAAAAGGAAAAATGGAATGTTTTTCGACTTATAGTACTATGAAGAAAATGTTCATTCTTCTCCACTAGGATCTGGGCGATGTGGTCCCTCTTCCCTGGACTGGATTCTTGATCTTAACTTAAAACCACAAAAATAACACAAAGTTCGAGATTGCAAATAAACCGTAGATACGGACCGGTGTAACGATATTTGTTGAACCGATTTGCAATCCTACTGACTGCGCCAATTAAATTCGTAGTTTATAAAATCTTCTTTTTAAAAAATAACTTTTATTTCTACAAACTAAAATGAGACTTTACAACTAGGAAGCTATATAAAATCTGAATGTCATAATGAGAAACGTTATAAAGAAAGCAATCCGTGAGATTGCAATTCAGCAGTCTAGCTGTGTCTTATTACTATATGCGTTTCCATAACTTTCGCCGCTACGACGACAAGTTGCCTTCGTCGTACCACTTTTAGGTTCCTTCATCGCACCGCTATTTTAAGCTTCCTTTGATCGTTCCCGTAACTTTTAAACGACACTTAATTTCTAATACACATGTATCTGTGTGTTCTAGGTGTCAAAAAGGAAATATGGAGCGTGGGCCGAAGATGATATGCATCGTGCTCTTATTTCTTCTCGGAATGGATATATGGGGTTCAACGATTGCTGCCGCACATATAAAATTCCTAAACCTACTTTCAACCGCCATCTGAAGGAGAAAAATATTTCTGCTAATGGAGAAGTCAAGATAAACGGGAAGCAAACCACATTACCGGAAGATGTAGAAAAAGCATTGCTTGACCACATCATACGACTTGAAAGCCTAATGTTTGGATTGACAATAACTGATGTGAGGAAATTAGCATTCCAGATAGCTGAACAAAACCATATATCTCATTATTTTAATAGGCAACTCCAACTAGCGGGGAAAAGTGGTATTATGGATTCAAGGCTCGCCATCCAGAACTCAGCTTGTGAGAACCCACTGCAACGTCTCTGGTACGGGTTAAGGGATTCAATAAAGAGAATGTTCATGGTTTTTTAGACATCCTTGAGAAGCTCGTGGATGAAAATCAGATTGACGCGACAAGATATTTTAATGTAGATGAATCAGGTCTATGTATTGTCCAAAAAATGTCAAAAGGCACTTGGTCTGAAAGGGAAAAAACAAATTGGTTCAGTATCTAGTGTCGAGCGTGGAGTGAACACTACATTTGTCGCTTGTATCAGTGTATCTGGCAACTTTGTATCGCCCATGTTAATATTTAAACAAATGCGAATGGCTAATGAGCTAAATGTGGACGCTCCCCCTGGAAGTTTAGTCGAAATTTCTGAAACTGGCTACATAACAAGTGATCTATTTCAAAAGTGGATTAAGAATTTCAATGAAATAGTAAAACCTACCATTGACAAAAAAGTAATTCTAGTTTTGGATGGGCATACTACACATTCGAAGAATCTAGAGGCAATTGAAATGGCCAGGGAACGTGGCGTAATAATGTTACAGCTGCCTGGTCATACTACTTATCGACTACAACCGCTCGATAAAAGTTTCTTCATTATTCACTTATATCCAACATCGCGAAATTTTTTGAAAAAGCTCTCAAGAATAGACTCAATGATTATATAAAGAAAAACAACTTGCTATCAGAAAAACAGTTTGGGTTTAGAGAAGGCAAATCTACCCAAGATGCTATAATAAGCTTAACATCCCAAATTTATAGAGCGATAGATAACGGAAAACCTAGTCTGTGTGTATTTTTAGACCTATCCAAGGCTTTCTATACTGTAAGCCATACACAGCTTCTCGAAACCTTGGAAGATATTGGAGTTCGGGGAACAACTTATAATCTTCTGGAAAGCTATCTAAACCAGAGAAAACAATTTGTACAAATTGAAAATAAAGTTAGTTCAGAAGAGTTAGTTCAGTTTTGTGTGCCACAAGGCACTATCCTTGTGCCACTATTATTCTCAATATATCTTAACAACTTGAATAGTACAAGAACTATAATCAGCTTCGCAGATGATACAGTGATTTTCTATGAGGATAAACATTGGCATGACCTGAAAGAAAAAGTGGAAGCTGTTATGCCACAAATTATCAAATTATCAATTAACTATGAAAAAACTAAATTTATGACTTTCACGGCTCACAGGAATCATTTGCCACATTTCAACACTCTCGATATACGGAACGGCGAGTTGATTGTTGATGTTTCCAGAACAGATACCAATAAATATTTGGGGGTAACGATAGATAGTCATATGAGATGGGACGTTCACACTGAGAATGTGACAAAAACCTTAAGAAGTATGCTGTTCAAATTCAAATATTTGAGCAAATTACTTGACACGTATCACTTGAGGATCATTCACTTCGCTCTGGTGGAATCTCGTATTCAATATGCTGTACTGAGCTGGGGAGGGGTTGCTGCTACTCACTTGAAAAAGTTGGAAACGGTGCAGAAACGAATTCTGAAAATTATGTATCGAAAAGAACCAACCTTCTCAAGCAATTTGCTTTTTTTACAAGCAAGAATCTTCGATGTATATAATATTTCTTAATAACATACTTACTCATATACACAAAAACAAAAATCTATTAAATAATATCGACCATGAACATTTTGCTAGGAAAAAAAAGAATATCACGTTAAAACATCTCTGAGTAGTACAAAAATTGGACAACGAAACATATATTATCTCATTCCAAAAAAATTTAATTTTCTACCCCCTGAACAAAAAATAAATATAAATTCTCATCACGTGCTGAAAAAAATAATAAGAAAATATGTTCTTTACTTAAATCGAGATCTGATTCGATCTCTTTTTGAGTGACAGACTTTTTAAATCTTCATGTTACTATTAATTGTGTTATATGATTCAATGTCGTTTGTCAATTGGAATACTCTACAAAGTGTCTGTTTTCTATATTTTAGTGTTAACGTTTTCTATTTTTATTGTTAATTTTCTCGAATTTATGAACGAAATATGTTGAACGCGTAAGATGGAAATCCACAACGTGAAAGTAAACCTGTTTTACATTCTGAATATCTGATGTGCTTGGGAAATATTGTAAATATTTTGTATTATTCCACTGAAAAGTAACTTTAACAAATCTATACAGAAATGGTTAAGATCAAATCCCGGACTATGTGTTACGCAGTACCGGGTGACTTACTCGAAAGCGGCTACAATTGAGAACGCAATCAATGGATTTAGAGTTACTGGAGTTTGGCCGGTTGATCGTTCGGTGTTTAAAGACTGTGACTTTGCGGCAGCTGAAAATTTAATCCAACTTTATATGCCTACTGATCCTGAGTGCTCAAAGAAGGAACACAATAACTTAATTTCGCAGCCAGAAATTTCAAACCTTGATCACTCAGTAATAATAATAATAATAAGTAAAAAGCTTTCAGTTCCAATTGAGACCCTATCTCCTATACCTAAACCTAAATCAAAATCCAAGTGTGGGAATGTAGAACATAAAGCATTTATTTTGACAAGCAGCCCATACAAAAAACAATTGGAGCTACAAAAGGAGCTTAAGTTAAACCAAGAGAAGGTTAAAGCGTTAAAAGAGGAATTGGGTTTTGCATCAAAGAAAATTTGTATAAAAAAGGAAAAACTATTTATAGGAAAATACACAATGTAAAGAAAACCTTGGATTCCGTGGAAAATCAGCAAAAGTTTCCTCTGTGTCCATGGTTAACGTCGTATCTTCTTCGAATCAATCTGCTGTTGTGGTAGAAGTGCAACTTGAAGAATGGTATTGTTTTTTGTGTAAAACCAACCTGGTAGAAGATATGATTCAATGTTAGATTTGTAAATTGTGGGTGCATGATTCGTGTGCAGGAATCGCAAACAAAGACAGGCCTGAACAGTTTACATGTGTCAAATGTAGATAAATAGTAAGCCTTTACCTTAATTCCATTATAACTCAAGTTATCATTATATGGGGTCTATTCTGTAACTTTTTGGTTATTTATAACGCTCGGGTTATAAGTTTAATTATAACCACATCGATAAAGTTTTATTATTATTATGTAGTGAAGTTAGCAAGAACAGTCTGTCAACACCGCAAAATTCCAATAATCTCTAATAGTGTTGTGTTCTATGCATGCAAAATACATGCCATCTGTCAAATTGAAATATATAACCTAAGAAGCAAGGTGTTTACATCGTGGTAGCAAGTTTATAGATTGATTTTTGGATAATACTTTTATTGAAAGATGGAGAAAAAAAGAGATAGATCCACAAAAAATCAATTGACCGCCTTGGTCAGCTACATAGAGCAGCGTCCAGATATGGTTTATCCTTCGAACGAAGCGGCTTCTTATGAGGCATATAAAAAAAATTGGGATGGATTAACAGAGCAGTTAAATACAATTGAGGGACCTAAAAAAATACAAAAAATTGGAAATCTGTAAGTTATACTATAGTACAAAAAAATAAGGCTTTATTTTCTTATACTTTTTAGGTGTTTAATGATCTTAAATCTAACGCGACAAAAAAACTTAGGAAAATGAGAGTAGATCAAAGTAAAACTGGAGGAGGGCCCTGTTCAGATACAAAATTATCCGAACTGGATCAAAGAATAATTCAGCTGCTCAACCCAATCGTTATAGATGGGTCATACATTCCAGAAGGTGGTCTTTTACTTGAATCGGACCTGATTGCTGAGTTTACTGTGGATAGTGAACAATTTCTTGAACCTGTTCACCAATGTAATGGAGGTACTAGTTCTTAATAATATTAATATTTGGGTGATGTGAAGCTTTTTGAGAACATATTTAGAATACAAGCTTAAGAAAAAATACATAAATGTTTTAGATTAGTCAGGTTTGTGATAATAGGGTAAACTTTTTTAGCTCCAACAGTTGTCGAGCAGGATCATTCATGTAATGAAACTCCAAGTGTTCCAAATATAAGAAGGATCCACAGGGAAAGAAAAATTACAAGAGCCCCAAAAACCAACATTAGTGACAGATTTTTAAAAGAACTTGTTGCAAGTAATTTCGCTATTGCAAAATCCTTGAATAATATTGCAAAAGCCTTGAAATTTCGAAGATAGTATTAATGTTTCTTAAAATTACATAACTGTAATATAGTTTTTCACTCAGCAGTTTGTATTCATTATTTTCCATAATGGCGGTGGAGTTTCCTTATGAATAAATCAAATATTTTGATAAATAAGATATTGTCTTAGTGAGACAGATAGATATTGTTTCCATCAAATATTATAGTATACAATAATTAATATTTATTTTTATTAAAAATCACGCAAAATATTGATTACATATTGAATCCCGTTTTCTCGTATCTTGTACATAAAAATTTTGATCTAGATTACCATCATGCCTAACCAATTCTTCTTCAGCAATTAATTCTCCATCAGGAAGGGCAGCATTGTAATGTAATGCCACATTATGTAAAATAGCGCATGCATTAACTATTTTTCCAGCTTTTATGGGATTATAATTGAGTGTTCGATGTTTTATTAAACATCTAAATCTACTTTTCAAAATGCTATTAACTTGTTCTATAGTAACTCTTGTCTCAAATGTAAATTAAATCTTCCTTCTGGCGAATCATTAGGTAACTGTCCTGGATATTGTGTCAATAACCAAGGTGACAAGGGATATCCTTCATCTCCAATTAAATGAAAATGCAAATTTACTTGCAAATATATTTCTTCTAAATGTGCATTTATTCTAGAGATTTGCCAAATTGCAGTGTCATCTACCGATCCAGGAAATCTAGCATTAACATTCAGAATTTTCAATTCAGCATTTGTAATCAACTGAACATTTATGCTGTGATAACCTTTTCTGTTATGATATGGACCTGCTGGATAAAATGGATGATTATTTGGTGGTGAAATAATTGCTATGTGGGTGCAGTCAATGCTCCCAATAACTCCAGGGAATCCATAGCGATTAAAAAACTTTTCAATATTTCTATTTATTGCTTCTGGTGTTGTAGGGAATTCTATCCACCTATTTAATAAGACATTATTTATAGCATTGCAGACCTCCGATATACAACGACTTACAGATGGCTGACTCATGGGAAAATGTAATGTTGTTCCTGTGTCCATTTGATAACTTCCATGTCCGAAGAAGTTAAGTGTACATAAAACTTTTATATGTATTGCAATAGCTGTTATTGTTGCTCCTTCATATATATGCGGTGAAAGGATTTGTATAAGAAAATGCGTGGCATTCTTATTTAACCTAAATAGTTTCAGAAATGTTGAGTCAGGAAGTTGGAAAACGTCGCTAATATCTCGCAAATTTCTGTGAAAAAGGCGTGACTCCTTCCTAAAATATGAACGAGGAAAATAAACCTAAGCGTTTTTCACATATGTTTATGTATTCATTATTTACCGTCGTCTTCTTTCCCTATCATCTTGGTGAATCATAACTGCCATAAAGTTCACAGCTGCCATTTGAATAAAAATCAAATGTTTTCAACACCTATACACCTTAACGATATGGATAATATTATAACCAACAAAATAACCACCGTCGGTTATAATTATAACCAAAGTTGTTAATACAGAATACGGACAGTGATTATAACCTTTGGTTATTTTTAACTAACAAGCTACAGAATAGACCCCTAACTCCTTATATCTACAGTATTTGTTTATTAACTGTTCATGTTTCGAAAAATAATAATGAACTCTTTATAAGTCTATTATTTGTAATTTATTTCATACACCATTAAACACATATGAATTGTACAAGATACGATCAAGGAGCCACCTGGGATGATAAAGGCAACTAGTTTCTTTCATTGTAGCACTTGTAGAGCCTTTATAATTTATTGTTCTCAAGTCTCAACGATCAAATTGGAATACTAGCGTCATGTTATCCAGAAATGTTAAGACTTGAGGAACATAATGATGTGAGAATTCAATTTGAAAACGCATATTTCAGTCAGTTCGCCACCGCACAAGGTGAATCTTCGTTCGCAGACATTTCCAAAAATAAATCCAACACTAAACAAAATATTAAATTACCTCAAACATAATTACCAACTTTTTACGGAGATTATGATAAATGGGTTTCTTTTAGAGATATATTCGATGCGCTAATAGACAAAAGTGATTTACCTAACATTGAGAAACACTACTATTTGTGCAGATCTGTTAAAGGGGAAGCCGCTGAGGTAACTGCATCCCTAGAGGTAACAAACGAAAATTACAAAATTGCTTGGGATTTATTAAAGCAACGATTTAAAATAAAAATGGCAATTATACATAAACATCTTAAATCTATTGTCGATTTTGAAATTATCAATAAAGAATCGTGTTATCGTCTAAAGGGGATTCTCGACACCTTGAACAAAAACTTACGGGCTCTAGAAGCACTTCAAGTCCCAGGATTGGGGTCCATTACTTAATTTCATTATTTTGAAAAGCTACCAGAATCTACTCAAAGTGTGGAAAAAATTCACGAAAAAAATAGATATGCCATCTGCTGAAGATTTAAAAACTTTTTTAAATGAACGAATTCATTTCTTGGATGATTAAGAAACTATAAATAAGTAATCATACACAAATAAAAACTCAAATTATACATGCCCTATTTGCAAAAATTGTTATTACATATATCAGTGTGAATCACTCCAAGCCATGTCTACAAAAACTAAATTTGAAACTTTACAAAACCTGAATATTTGTACTAACTGTCTAAGGTTTGGGCACAACAATAATTCATGCTATTCTTCAGGTTGCAGAAAATGCAACACAAAACATAATACTTGTCTACATGACAGCAATTTCAAAGGTTTCCACAATTAAAGGTCAAATGAGAAGGTTACCTTGACTGCTAGAGTTGCCACATCTCCGAAATTTCCCCAAATATCGAATATTCCAGAGAATACACAAAATAGTTCCTTTTCTGCAGTACTTGAAAATGTAGTCGAAAATATTGATCAAGTACTTTTGCCAACTACGGTTTCACATATATTGGATGAAAAAGGCAAACCTCACGAAGCTCGCGCGCTTCTTGATTCAGGTTCACAAATGAATTTTATCCCCCAGAAGTTGAGCGATAAGCTGCAGATACCAATTGAAGTTTCTGAACATTCCATATCTGGCAAGAATCAAGTTAAAACCAATATTTTTTCTAAAACAAATGCAGTTATTCAGTCCAAACATACTTCTTATCGGTCAGCTCAATCTTTTTTCATTATGCACAAAATTTCTGACACTCTTCCGTCAAACTTCATTAACATTGAAAATTTCCTTACAATATCCAGCTAGCTGATCAGACATTTTACAAACAGGTCCTGTTGATTTGCTTCTCGGTGCTTCAATCTTCTGGGATCTTTTATGCCCTAATCAAACTTAACGCTGTATCTCCCATTCTACAAGAAACCCAACTTGGATGGATTTTATCTGGCGTAATTACTCAACGCAAATCAAATTAATCACAATCTTATTTTTCAAACATTGAAATACATAATCAGATGAATGAGCTTTCTGGATCATAGAGGAATGCCTACCAAGCACACTTACTCCCGTATATTCTGAAGAAGAAAAAACATGCGAAGAGCATTTCATATCTACTCATACAAGATTTCAAGTACCATCACCATTCAAGGAAAACCCAAATGTACTTGGTAAATCACGAGATTCTGCACTTCACCGATTGACATCAATGGAAAGAAAATTATTCAAACTACCATACTTAAAAACTGAATACAGTAACTTTATGCAGGAATACATTGACCTGAATCACATGGAGATGGTGCCTGAAAAAGACGACAAAAAACTAACGCAATGCTTATCTCATCACGCCGTTTATAAAGAAGAATGTACTACTACAAAAATAAAATGTGTCTTTGACGGTGGCCACAAAACATCTACTAACCAATCTTTAAATGACATATTAATGGTTGGTCCGGTTATTCAAAGAGATCTCTTTACCATATCGTTAGAGTTTCGGCAGCATCAGTATCTTTTGACGGCCGATATTGCAAAAATGTACAGGAAAATTAATATATTAACAATGAAAATCGTGACTTTCAACGAATACTATGGTGTTCCGATGCATCCGAACCTATGAAATAATACAGACTTAAAACCGTCACATATCGGTTAGCTCCATCATCTTTTTACACTTTGTCTTAAACAGTTATCTTTGGAAAATCAGGAAAAGATGCCCGATGCTTCAAATGCCTTGCTTAATTATTTCTACGGAGACTATCTGCTATGCGAAGCATCCACTTTAGATAAAACCATACAAATAAAAAATGACATAATTTCAATTTGTGACCAGGGAAAACTTCCGTTGAGAAAATGGAGGTCGAATCTTGGCATTCTACAGAGAATGTCTTCATTTACTTTTACAAAGATAAATATCTCAATTCTACTTCGTTCACGAAACATATGATACTTGCAACGATCTCCCAAATCTCTGATCCTATTGGTATGTTGGCTCCCGTAACAATCTGGGCCAAGATATTTATGCAAACTTTGTGGAAACTTGGAGTTGGCTGCGACGAACACATACCGGATAATATTTCTCAAAAGTGGAAATACTTTCAATCACAACTCAAATGCATAAACAAGCTGAAATTTACAAGGTTTATCGCTTGTCCCAACACTGTCAATATACAGCTTCATGGTTTTGCAGATGCTAGTGAATTGGCATATGGTGCTGTTATATACCTCCTAACCACAAACTCAGAAACTAATCACTATAAGCTTAGTTTGTGCTGAAACCAAGGTCAGCCCGATAAAACTCAAATAATTCCTTGATTAGAGATTTGCGCAGCACTTTTGTTAGCCAAACTCTACCACTCTACAATAAATTCCCCTAGTTTACACATTAATCAAGTATTATTTCATACTGACTCCAGTGTAGGACTCTGTTGGATAAAGGGTCAACCTAGCCAATGGAAAACACATGTCAGTCACAGAGTATATAAAATCCATGAAATCGTGGATCCAGACTCATGACGTCACATTTCGAATCACACAAGAATCCTGCAGACGTATTGTCTAGAGGAACTACCCCGGACGAATTATTTCAAACACCCCTTTGGAAAAATGGTCCTTCATGGTTCTCTCTTAATGAGGAAGAATGGCCTTCCCATGAAATTCCATTAAATACAGAAATTCCGGAAAAAAGAAAAGAAAAACAAACGTGCCTGAAGGTTTCCGAAATCTCTGATTTAGATTTATTCAATAAAGTTTCTTCCTTTGCAAAATTACAACGAATCACATTATATTTCGATTAAAAACATTTCGAAGATCCAACCCAGTATTACCCTCTTTCAAGCTGTCTGAATTATAACATTCTTCTAACATGCTTGTCAAGCTAGCTCAAACGCAATGTTTCCTCGATGAAATCTAGGACATAAATTTGTCAAAAACCATCTCTCTTAAAAGTAAAATTCGTTCCTTGAACCCGTTTCTTGATGAACTACAATTGCTCCAGGTGGGCGGAAGAATGCAGCGGTTCCTTTTTCACAAAAGCATCCTCTTATTCTACCAAATAAACATCCACTCACTGATTGAATAATTTGCCATTTCCATAAAAAATGCTACATGCAGGCCCTCAAGCTTTTTGGTAAGCGATTTTACTACTCAAGCATTTTTATATGCCTTTATGCGATTTGTTTCAAGCAGAGGCTTGGTCGCAAACTTTTATTCTGACAACGCCACAAATTTTGTTTGAGCAAAGAATGAGGTAGGTAGTATTTACGATTTTTTGAAATCGACAAATAACAAAATCTCCAACGAATTGTTGAAATTAAAAATAACGTGGCATTTCATATCACCCCGTTCTCCTCACATGGGTGGAATTTGGGAAGCAGAAATAAAAAATGTGAAGTATCACTTAAGACGCGTCATCGGAAATCAAATCCTTATTCTTGAGGAATTGCACACTTTGGTATGTCAGGTCGGATCTTTTGTAAATTCGCGTACTATTTCTCCAATATCCAATAATCCCGATGACCTTTTACCATTAACCCTAGCTCATTTCCTCATTGGAGGCCCTCTACCAGAACTTGACCTAGCTAATGCTGTCAAAGATGTTTTAAGATTTTTGGTCCAGGTGGACCAAAGAATATCTTCATGGGCTGCAGTTTCGAAACAAATGGTGGAAGAAGTCATCTGATATCGAAGTTGAGTTGATTAACTTCGATATCAGATGACTTCTTCCACCATTTGTTTCGAAACTGGAACCCATGAAGGAAGGGAGAACATGTTAACACTTTAGATCATCGAATGGACTTTGAATCAGTGAAAGTGTTGGCTACTGAGTCACATAAAACCAAGAGAACCTCCTTAGAGATGGCTTTCATTTCAAAGTCAAACAATTGCATAAATAAAAAAACAGATATCAATCATTTGAGTGAGATTTATTCCTTTTTACTGTCATTGGACAACAATCACAGAACACATAACATGAACACTTTCCAAGGTACACATAACAACAACACCTCACTACTAACATTAAATTAATTAACAGGGCGATAGTATGGACAATTCCACTGTTTTCAACGTATATTTTTATTATTGTTATTATTAGTGTTAATATTATTATTGTTGTTACCTTAATAATGCCTTTTTACAATCAATATCTATACGACAATACATCAACAATCTAATTGTTTACATATTAGCTGTCATTCAATTCATCTTTTCCGAAATACATTGAGAGTCACGTTTTAAGGGAATTTTTCTTCTTGACGTAAGTTACGGCCTGAACCCTTCCCCCTTAGCGGTTCTATTGGTGTTGGTAGATAGAACCTGCGCGCCGCTCTAACGTTTTGAAAAATTGCTTAATGACGACAACCGTGAACTGTTTGAACCAGTGATGTCAAGTGCCCGTTTCCATTTCCGTCTTGGAGAGAAAGATTCCTGCTTGGTGGCGTCATTTTCGGCTGTGTTTGTTGAAAAATGATTTTACGACAGTGATCTCGTGCAAGTTTTGTGTTTTTGTTGTTTTTATTATTATATTATACTATAACAGCCTCAATGTTGTTAATATTATTGGTAATTTGAATGTCAATTTTCCCTAACTGATGTCATGTGATGAGTTCTTCAATCTTATGTTTTACATAAAGGAAAATAATTTCACATTGGACGTAAGTACACTTTTTCCTCTTTATTGATGGAGTTGAGAATAATCCCATTTTTTCCTCTATTTGTAGCGTCCCTGATGATGAAAACGAACAATTTCGAAAGCTTGGATAAATCCAATAAAGAATTCTCTTTTTTCCTGTTGCTGCATTCCTCTATATATAAATATATATATATATATATATATATATATATATATATATATATATATATATATATAAATATATATATATATATATAAAAACCAAAAACGAAAAGTTGGCAGTTAGTCACGGCTGACTAGTTAAAAAATAAAACTTCAAAGAGTGGTCTTTGTTAAAAAAACCCTCAAACTCGTGGGGATAGCAGCCAAAAAACTTTACAGGTTAGAGATAAAGTGAATCAAATAGTACATTACCCAAGCTTTCGAAGAGCATTGTCTTCATTTTCAAAGGCTATAATAAACCAGAAAGAAAAAATCGGTTAACTTAATAAAGAAAATAATTTTTGAAATCATTACGACTTACTTGTAGTGTTGATTTAAAATTAAACTCACATTTCACAAATTGCAGGAAAACCTTCATCCACTAAAGACTAAAATGTCGAGTAAATATAATTTCTCTCCTACATATAGTAATGAGAGCCAGGATTTTTTTCCTGTTTTTTAGAACCAAAAGACGTACAACAAGAAACGAACTGATTTTGTTGAATATATATTTCAACATGAAATCGACTGCTGTCGAAAGGTAGAGATACGGGGGGCAATTGCAAGGTTGAAGTAACAACATTTAATAAAAATCTAAATTTATCAGCAATACTGTTGTGTTTTTTTGGTTGCTTTGGTGAAAACTTCAAAGAAAAACAATAATAGATTAATGTCCACACCTAGGATCACGTCAAGATTGAAAAATTACACCTTTGAATTTAACCATACTATTGTCTGACAGCTGCCACATGTCTTTTGCAAAATGTAAAAAATTGGGATGACGAAATAAGTCAACAGTCAGTGAACACTCAAACCTCTCACATTCGGTATTCCCAAACTGTCAACCCATTCCGGCAATTACTATTGTTAAATAAAAAAGCCAAACAAAACCCACCCGCAAATACTAACGATCTCCACTTTCGTCTGATGTTAATTTCCATGAAAATCAGTATTAATAATTTAAAATTCTCATAACAATAATATGTCAGTTAGGAAAAGTGATGTAAGATCTGTAACTTTTAACACATGGAAAGGAACCTAACCTCTCACGTTAAGGCCCGACTGTTTGGAAATCATTTGCATTCGCAACCAAGCTGTGATAGCCATAATGTACACAAAAATTATTTTGTTTTTAAATGAAATATTGAATAATGTTTGTATTGTCAACACTCGACTGACCTGTCACATCAGCCAACCATTAAATCAAAACACTAATTTGGGAATCAATCTCCTCGCTACCGGAGTGGACATTATTAAAGTGCAACAAATATGTATAAATCTTACTAAGTGACTCAATGTCAGACCTTCTATTCATTGGTTCCTCAATGTTATTAATAAGATACATTTCTAAAAACTTTCTTTTGTTATAGTTTCTTTCTACATCAAGAATCTTTACTTTATCAAAATCTATATGGTGGAACTCATCTATAACATGTTCTGATAATGCACATTTCCGCTTTTTTAACCTAGCATCGCTTTTATGTTGAGCACAACGTGATTTCAAATTCTGAGATGTCATTCCTACATACTTTTTGTTACAATTTTCACAAGAGATACTATATATTACGTTAGTTTTCATCTTGGAGTCCTCCGGTTGTTTTAACTTAGTAAAAAGAGACTGTAGAGGTTTGGCTGTTCTTTGAGCAATTTTTACATTGGTCCCCTTGAACTCTTTGATGATTTTTCCTGACACATCTTCAATATAAGGAAATGAACCAAAAGTAACCTGCTGTGAATTATTGAACTTAGTATCCTGTTCATTTTCATTACTATTAATATGACCGACCGTATGCTCGCCAGGAGTGTTGTAAATCAACCTCTTTAGAAGTTTGATAGGATAACTATTTTTTTGAAGCGTATCAATCAATATTTTAAGGTTTTTATCAAGTAATGTTGAATGTGATATTTTTTTAATTCTGTTCTTCATCCCTAACACTAAATTAACCTTCATTTTGTAGGGGTGATTGGACTTAAAGTTGAGGTATCTACCCGAACTGGTAGGTTTCACGTACCAGTCAAGTATCACCTTGCCTTCATTCGTCCTTATTAACTTTGGGTCCAAAAATGGTACACATCTGTTAATTTCATTTTCAACTGTGAATTGGATGTATAGATTGTAACCATTAAAAATGTTAAGAATGGTTTCGATACCATCTTCAGGAACAGTTGTGATGATGTCATCTACATATTTTTTTAAAAAATGGATATCAAAAGGTACATTCCCAACACACTCAGCGATCAAATCGTCCATGACATATTGCGCAAAAATGGGTGATACAGAACTACCCATTGGTGTACCAAAAACTTGTTTATAATATTCATCATTAAAAACAAAAACAGAAGTGTTATACACAAAGTCTACTAATTCCAAAAATTGGTCAATATTTAATCTACAAGAATCCTGAATGGAGTTCCAATGTTTGGTAATACTGTTTTTTACTAAATTAATCGGTATATTAGTGAAAAGTGACACAACATCTAAACTAATGATTACATAATTGGTAGGTAACTGATAATTTTGAATAAACGTTGCAAATTCAAAAGAGTCTTTGAGAAAAAACCTGTTATTACTATTATAAGATATTGTAAGTTTATCAGTTATGAATTGTGCAATTTTCTCATTAGGTGATTCTATAGATGAGATAATTGGGCGTAAACTTAATGTAAAGAAACATTAAGGTATTGTATTGTAGATGGTCAGATAATTGGACATTTTACTTTTGACAACGCAATTCTACCACTTCTTCTAGAAGATATATCACTAGCAGCTCATAGGTCTATGTTGTTTCAACACGATGGGTGCCCGGCGCATTTCTCCAGACAAGTTAGAGAATTTTTAGATAATGCTTACCCTGATAGGTGGATAGGACGTGGAGGCCTATTTTTTTGGCCAGCCAGATCACCAGACTTAACCGTCTTAGATTTCTATCTCTGGGGCCGGATTAAAGACCTTGTTTGTGCAATTAGACCCACTACTAGAGTTAACATGATCGAAAGAATACGAAACGCCATTCAGAGTATTTCGAGAGCAGAAATTGAGACTGCTGTTCAATCTACTGTTCAAAGAATAAACGCTTGTATCGAAAATGATGGGCGACAATTTGAACATTTAGGTCGTCACTAGCGAGGTACCTTAAGTTATATTTCCATTTTAACTTAGTTTCCCGGTGACAGCATAAGTAATATTGACATAATGATTGGAACTATTATTAATAGAACAAGGAAAGACAATTTTGGGGAGTCTAAAAATGTTACAATCCGTTCAGTCAAACCGGAGTAATTTATGTTTAAAGGAAAATGTTTAACATTTACACATTTCTTAGGATATCTCGTAATAAGAAAAAGATATCGACATGCGGTTTTCGCTATTCTGTTGTTAATTTAGTCTACTTTTATATTACTTGATTAAAACTGCATGTTTCCATTCAACATTTTTCAAGGATAGCTAGATTTAAAAAAATAAATAAAAAGCGCCCTCTAGCGTATACGTTACTCATTAGGTTGTTTCGAAATTATAACTTTTACATTGGTAGAAAGGAGCTCTCTTCAAAAAGACTAAGTTTGCATAGATAGGTTAAGGAGAACTGGAATTACAGGCGTTTTTATATAATATTTGAGGGTCGTCATATACCATATGTAGTAACCAGTTGCAATAATCCAACCTTCTGTCGTAATCACGATCAACCAATTGTTGATGCAGTACCATATGATATGGATGAAATCTAAAAGAAATATAATGTCCTATTAAATATCTTTCCAGAATGATAAATAAATTATTATGTTAACATATAACCATGCTAACAACTATTATTATGCGGGTATATTTTGTTTAAGAAACATATCTTTTTACATCATAATTTACCTGTGTCCTGTCAAAATACGTTGAACGGTAGCTCTGCTTATTCCCAAGTCTCTACTTATTGCTCTAATACTTGAATGCGGATTAAATTGCACATATGCCAAAACATTTATTGTGTTTTCCTCTGAACGACCTCTGCCGCGTCTTCTAAATACAGGAAGATTTACATTTCCAGTCGTTCTTAAACGGTGGGTGAGTCGACCAAAAACTCTGCTACCGGGATGACGTCTTTGGGGATATTGTATGGCATATACCCTAGCCGCAACAGTTGCATTTCTCATACATTCAAAGTAAATGCCTATCATATCAAATGCTTCTTCGTTTGTAGGAATCATCTTAGATATAACTTTTAAGTAAATTTTATATCTAATTTAATGCACACAAATCGCAATGACACGTAAATGAACAAATTACTAGGTTTATTAATTTGACACAAGACATATCTTTTTGTTTTGTTTTGTTCATGGCCCACTACTTGTTTTTATATATTTCCATTTTAACCTCCATAACGCAGTTTCCCGGTGACAGCATAAGTAATATTGACATAATAACTGGAACTATTATTAATAGAACAAGGAAAGACAATTTTGAGGAATCAAAAAATATTAAAATCCGTTCAGTCAAACCGGAGTAATTTATGTTTAAAGGAAAATTCTTAACATTTACACATTTCTTAGGATATCTCGTAATAAGAAAAAGATATCGACATGCGGTTTTGCTATTCTGTTGCTAATTTGGTCTACTTTTATATTACTTAATTAAAACTGCATGTTTCCATTCACCATTTTTCAAGGATAGCTAGATTTAAAAAAATAAATAAAAAGCGCCCTCTAGCGTATACGTTACTCATTAGGTTGTTTCGAAATTATAACTCTTACATTGGTAGAAAGGAGCTCTCTTCAAAAAGACTAAGTTTGCATAGATAGGTTAAGTAGAACTGGAATTACAGGCGTTTTTATATAATAAAGTTCCCGCTTCCCCCCACCTCTTATTTGAAGAGAGAGACTAAAACTTGTAAAATCGAATATACGCTGAATTTCTTGAAGAATACGATAATCATAGTTGAAATGCATCTTAATGAGGCAAAATTTGTAAATTATTCATTTTATAATTTTTAGTATTTAATTACGCCATCTGGCGGTGGACCTACAACTCTGTAAATAATTTTCAGGTTTTTCTCGAGGTCACTATTGTTATAAATTTTTTATTCCCGAAGCTGTACTATAAACGGTTTCCGAGATATGGCCGAGAGCCATTCTTATTGGGACACCCGGTACATTGAACATTTAACACAAATAATACCTTTTACATGATTACAACACCACTAAAATATTCATGTTCCCATTTATTTCATTAATAAAACACACTTCAAAAAACAACAACATTCACAGTGATAAAATGTACTAGGTATATATCGTCCCGCCGTTAGTGGAATTGTGTGGTATTAATGCGAGACTAATTTTATTGTTTGGAAGAGTGGAACGTATGTGGTATCTATGTCCTTTTTGTCATCTATACAACACGATGATTTTTGAATTGCTACTATCTCATAGAAAACTCTCTTTTCCCAAATTATTTTCTGTTTTTAAAATTTTTGTCTCTGCATAATTAAACTGATGGTTTTTATTCCTTTCATTATTACTAAGAGCTGTAGCATGTTTTTTATCATATTTATGGCTCTTTAGTCGATTTTCAAGATATTGACTCGTTTGGCCGACATAAGTAGCTCACAGCAAGATATACGTTTGCGTTGCTAGTCGAAATTATTTTTCCTTCTAGCATACGAAAACTACTTACTTTATAAAAAAGGATTTTTTTTCAAACGACTGATGAACAGACACTTTCTACCCTCTCCATAACTTTCAGGACCCTTTTTCACTAAGGTTTGACGTAATTTTTGACAATTTTCCAGTTTTTTGCTTAGGGGAAGGAAAGATTTTGTTATTGTTGGTAGTGCATAAGCGTGCATTAGAAGTGGACTACACTACCCTATTTTTTTTTCGGAATTTATCTTTGGTGAGGGGCAACTACACTTTATGTATTGAAGTTTAACTAAGTAAGGGAAGTAAAGAATTTGTTTTTTTTTGGTAGTGTATATGAGTACATTAGAAGTGGATTCCGATACCACATGTTGTTTTTGAAAATTATCGTTGGGGGGCTACTGTCTGAGCCATCAGAGATATCTCACAACGTGACAACGCCGCATCACCGTCAGAACACCATCCCACTACATATCCAATAAAAAAGAAGAAGCAGAGCGACAGCGTTGAGACAAGAGCTTTCAAGATAGCACGAGTAGTAACTGTATGAACTTTTAAGTTTTGTAATTCAAATGTTTTAAGTTGTTGAAATATTATTATTGTAATAATAAAATGAATAATCTACAGTCCACAAGTTATTGAAAGAAAACGTCCTAACATAAATCTGGTCATTCGAGCGAATGGTTGAAAGATAGTATATTATATACCGCGGGACTGAAGTAGTACATTTAATTCTGAAGGTAAAGTTTATGGCCCGACCGCAGGGAGGGCCATAATTTATCTGAAGGATTAAATGTACTTCAGTCGCAATGTATATACGATACTTTTCGTACTTCCGGTATGATTTTATTAATTATTTCAATAATTTCAATCAGTTTTTTCTCTCTTCAACTCATTTAATAAACTGTCTTTAAAATAAGTTACCATAGTAACATTGCGTTGTGACAGTTATAATTTAGAAACATTGTCATTACTAGTGTCATTGTAAAGAAACATTGTTATTGATAATTATTGGTATCATGAGTGAAGAAGGTGTATCTGATATTGATAAAAGAGCAGCCTAAGTAGGTGAAGAATTGTTACCACCGAAATCTAGAAAACTATACGAGCAGCAGTACGATGCTTTAAAAAAGTGGTGCCGCTTAAAAAATGTGAGACAACCTACTGAAAATGCGCTGTTAGTCTACTTCGATGATAAATCAAAAGCGGTTTGTGCCTCAACTCTCTGGGCACATTACTCAATGCTGAAATCGGTTATTAACATTAGAGAAGATATTGATATAAGTAAATTTCCAAAATTATTAGCTTTTTTGAAGAGAAGAAATGAGGGATTTAAGCCAAAGAAGTCAAGAATTCTCACGTCTGAGCAGGTAGATCAGTTCTTACGGGAGGCTCCGGATGATAAATATTTAATGCTTAAGGTAAATTTGGAAATTTGTTTATATTCAGAAATTTTAAGAAATCAATTTTTTTGTAGGTTGCACTTATTTTGGGCGTTGCGGGAGCTTGTCGTGGAAAAGAGTTGGTTGATTTAGAAATCGACGATGTGAGAGATTTGGGCGATTCCTTCCTAATTGCGATTAGAAACACCAAAAGTAAAATTGACCGAAATTTTGTGATCAAAAATTCAGAAAACAGTGCCATCAGTTTTGTGGCGATATTTCGGAAATATGTGGCATTGCGAAAGACAGGGACAACTCATTCAAAATTTTTTGTTCAATACATCAACAAAGAATGTACTACGCGAGTAGTAGGAAAAAACATGTTTGGTACATTTCCACGGCAAATAGCAGCTTTCTTGAAATTAGAAAATGCGACGTCTTATACGGGACATTGTTTTAGACGCACATCTGCGTCTTTGTTAGCTGATTCGGGAGCAACAATAGACGTGCTGAAGAGACATGGAGGATGGAAATCCTCCAACGTGGCCGAGGGATATATTGAATCGTCTATTAAAAATAAACAAAAAATTTCAGATAAAATATTTGGTCAAGTCGCCGATTCGTCCACTATAGTTATGCCACAGTCCTCATTCTCGCTTCCTGTTTCCGCAGGATCTTCGAAACAAACACCAGTTCAATATGAAAAGGACCTATCTGTTACTCGTCAGTTACCTGCTGCATTAACCCAGGAAAGACTGATCAATATGACGAACTGTCACAATATTAATTTGAATATTAACGTTAATTACCATTCTAATTAATTATATTTTTCAATAAAATATCCCTTAAATTCGTTTGTTTGTGATTTAATCGTTCCGGGAGTTTCGTCAATATTTAATCCCGGAGGGATTAAATGTGACACTTTAATACCTGTCACAAGGGAGTGAAGTTGTCACTTTAGGCCCGGAAGTACGAAAAGATTATAACATCGTGCAATTATCACAAAATTCCGGCCGGCGTCAGCGAGACAGCGGTTTTGAAGGTTAGAAGGGAAAATATTAACAAATAACTGGGCAACGGTGAGTGTTTCTTTATATTTAAATTTTCCTATATATTATCCTAGTGGGAATTGAGAAATACTTGTTACTAGGTACTTTGAGAAATAATTCTTTATTGGCAGATGATAACTGCTTTTTTATTTTTCGATAATTTTACTTATTAGTTGCAGATGATAACTGCATTCTAAATGTTTCTATTGTTGTTGATGTGCGCTAAGAATAATTAGTTTCCTACATACACAGAAGATAACTGTTGTTTTCTTATTCGATACTTAATTTTGATTTATAAGGTACGAATAAATTTGTAAAATATTTTGATATTTATTAATATTGCTGTCCGTTTTAATTTAAATCATGACAGAACAAGCACAAATCAACAAAGAAATCACTAAATTAAAACAAAAGAAGGGACAAATCAAAAGTCAATTAACTCGTTTTGAAACATTTTATAATAGTATCGAATTAAAGAATTTGAATGAAAATATAATAAAAGAATTAAGTAACAGACTTGATAAGGTACGGGGCTGTTTCGATAATTTTGAAGAAATTCATAATGAACTTTATTCGTTAAACGCCAATGAGGCAAACGAAAATGAAATTGTATCATTTGAAAATACATTTTACGCGATAATATCGAAAGCTGATGTTACGATAACCAGTTTTTATAACCATTTAGCAATTAGTAGAGGAAAGGAGGCAAATATGGGCTACCCATTTTATTTTTGTTTGTAAAAAAACAAAAAAAAATTCTATTTCAATTCCAAAGCTACCTAACGATAACTACATTAGTTAGTATCAACCTGTTTAAAGTCCACATTGATTAAAAAAATATGTAAATTCATTAATGAGTAAATAATGAAAATGTGCATTTTTGCGCATTTTGAATATAGACCCTGGCTACCCCCAAAAATGTGTGATAAATGTATGAGAAATGAGATAGATGCGTGAGAAATATATTTTAATATATTAAATTAAACAATACATGAAATAAATCAAAACTAATGTCTACTACTTGCAAAAATCACAAACATATTGTTCATTTTCGGCCCCAGCGCACTCGTTATGGGCCCATAAATTGCACATGAAGCACTTTATCCAGATTTCACCGTGGTTATCCTCTGCAAAAGGTGCTTCGCAAAATATACAAGTCACGTCAGCTGCGTCCTTTGGAGACTGGGCATTTGGAAATTCATTGTAGTCGCTATCCTCATCTGCGGGCACATATTCCTCCTCATCCTCGGTGCTCGAATCAGATTCCTTTTTCTGGTTCTTTGTAACCTGCTTGCGTTTCCCCTTTTTTTTATTCCTTTCTTTAATTTGTTTTTCTTTGCCTTCTCCTGTCCCTTTTTTCTTTTCTTTAACCTTGTCAAGAGACTGGAGCAAGTCATTTTTATAAGGTGAAGAGGTTATCACCGAACACTTACTTGGCTTACGCCCACGATTTGAGGTTTTTTCTTCAAAGAAGGCACAGGAGAAAGATCATATGGTGTTACCAGAGATGTTCGAGAAGACCCGGACCCAGATGTGGAAGGAGTTGATGGAGTTAACTTCTGAAATAACTTTCTTTTTACGCCATGTTCTGGACAAGGTCCTCTGAAAGGCGTGGCAGACTTTTTATAAAAGCTTGTTGTAGGAATAGCGACTAGCTGTGTATTACCTGCAGAAATAGGAACAAGCTGTGTATTAATTGTAGGAATATCAACAAGCTGTTTGTTAGGCCCAGAGGGAGAAGTGGGAGAATTAGACGATGAATTGCTCTGGTTTGAGCGACGATCAGATGTTATCTCAGAGTTGGTAGATTTATCGTATGTTGGAATGTCAGAATTTGTAGGTTCATTCGAAATGACACCAGAGGTTGAAGCCACCATCATCTCATCCTCTTCATCACTAGCGTCATCAGGTGCGACTGACGCAGTCTTTTCTGCTTCAATTTCAGCTGCAATGAAATCAGCATCTGAAAATATGTTTTTATTCAATGGATAAATGCCTGTAGCTTGGAAACCGTTAACAGCAATCTCTCCAGTTTGGCATTTCAAATAGGCTCTCCCAAAGAGCTCTGACACATCAAATGGACTTAGTGGGCGATTATTGTGGCGTAACCAGACCCTGATCTCTTCGCTGTAGTAAGACTTAAGAATTCCCATGAATGTTTTGTCCAACGGCTGGAGTTTGTGGGTACAATGGGGAGGTAAGACAATTATAGTCACATGATTATCTCTAGCTAAATCTATGATTTGAATATTGCGTGTATGGCTGTAATGGCCATCCAAAATAAGCAGGACTGGTGATTTCTCTGTGGGTTTCACTGTGTCAATAAAATGTTGAAACCATCTTGTAAAAATATTACTTTGTATCCATCCACTGGGGTGCACCTCCATAATGGCACCTGGAGGAGCTCCTCTCATCAGTTGCTGGTTAATATTTTTTCGTGGGAATATCATCATTGGTGGGATGAATTGTCCAGCAGCGCTCATCGCTGCCACGAGGGTTATTAATGAACCCCTTTCAGCAGAAGTTAATGATGCAATTTGTCGTTTCCCCTTTCGGCCTACAACCTGTGCAATCTTGTTTTGTACAACCGTAAGACCTGTCTCATCAACATTGAAGATACGTTCAGGGGGGTATAAATGTTTGTCATATTCTTTTTCCAGAACATTAAAGAAGGATGCAACATTTTCTTTGCTAAAGCCTCTTGCTCGAGAATACGATGTTCCCGTTGGTCGTCGTACTGATAGCTCTTTATGGCGTTGCAGGAAAAGTCCTAGCCAGGCTCTGCCCGCCATGTTACCTCCAAACGGATGTTTGATGTTGTTCCTGGTAGCTAAAGTGTACGCCATCCTCCTAACGTCTTTTCTGGTTAATCCATGAAATTTAGCTTCCATCTCTAAAATATAACGAACTAACTCGTCTTCTAGATCGTTCCCTAATATAGCTTTACGCCCTAGCTTTATTTGGGCTGCTTCAATTGGCTGTAGTTCTAGCTTTTTTGCAGAACGTTGCAACGTAGAACGTGGGACCTTAAACATTTTTGAAGCTTTTAGCGTACCCATTGCATGCTGCCTGACAGCTATTATTGCACGTTCCATATCTCCCACATTCCACTTTTTTTTTTTTTTACCATCTTTCTGCTGTTTGGTTGACATCCTGAAACAATTTTGTAATATATTTTACATAGTTCTAAATATGGGCCACTAGCCCATAATAACAACAAAGGCATAGCCCATATTGCAAACATGCTGGCTTCACACAACAAAAGAGGTTATGTCCAACAGTAATCAATTTGAAGAAAACTAATTAGCATACATTAAAGGCTAATTATAGGGCTTCAACGTGAAACAGGCGAATTTTTAAAAATATTGTTCATTTTTAAGTAATTGAATTTATAAACTTACCCGAAAAAGTTTTGACACTCACAGTAACTGACAAACACGTATTATAAATTTAAACTATTTTCTACTGTGGCGCCATCTCCACGGTAAACATTTAACTTCCCCAATTACCGTTTGCGATAGTCAGATGTAGAGATCTGCATCGAATAGCTGAGAAACCTACCTAGCCCATATTAAGAGACCAGCCCATATTTGCATCTTTTCCTCTAACAATCGTGGGGATGATAACCACACGTTGGTTACAAGCTCAAGCAATAATAATATTCAAAGACAGATACGACTTCAGCCTGTTCGGATTCCGGTTTTTGATGGAAATTATAACAAGTGGATGGAATTTCGCGATCTCTTTGAAGCGCTAGTTAATTCGAATGATTCTCTAACACCTATAGAGAACTTTTACCATCTAAAAACGTCGGTTTCAGACGAGCCACGCAAACTAATCGCAAAGCTAGATATAAACGCGAACAACTATGAAACGGCGTGGAAATTACTTTCGGAAAGGTATGAAAATAAAAATTTAATGATTCATAATCACATAAGGGCCATCTTTGAAAAATCACCTATTACAAAAGAGTCTCATACAGAACTTAGGGATTTGTCAGATAGCATAAATGATCATCTTTTGTCACTGAAAACCTTAGGAGAAGAAGTAGATGAATGGGATAGCTTAATTATTTACTTATTAACTCAAAAATTTGATAATATTACTCGCCGCGAGTGGGAATCGTACAAAACCGAGTCAGATGTACGTACAATGGCAGACATGAATAAATTTCTAAATGAAAGGTGCCTTATGCTAGAAAAAATAAATAACATACCGAATAAATTCAAAAACGCGATTACATCAAAATATGATAAATTTAGAAAAAACAATTCAAGCAACACTTTACATGCGAGTGAAGTTAAAGTTAAATGTTATTACTGTAATAAAAATCATACTATGTATATGTGTGAAGAAATTTTAAATTTCTCAATACCCGATAGGATTGCTGAGGTGAAAAAACGAAAACTTTGTTTGAATTGTTTCAACCCGTCACATATGACTTCTGATTGTAAAGTTAGGAAATGCAAACAATGCAATTTGCCTCACAATACAATTATACATTTGGAAAAAGACAATGTTTCTCTTAGTGTTCAAGAAACAGAAATAAATAATATTTAACAATCAGTTACAAACGTATCAGAAATTCATTGTTGTCATGCTGCAATGCCAGGGGCGTATCAGGTCCTTCTAGCTACAGCAGTAGTAAAAGTAATATTGAACAATAAAACAGTCAGAGCTAGACTGATACTAGATAATGGTTCGCAAAGTAAGTTTGTTAGTGAATCATGGTGTAAAAAACATGGTGTAGTCAAGATACCTGTAGAACATTCAGTGAGAGGGATAGGGCAAGGCATAGTTAATATCAAAAACCAAACCCAATTACAAATAAGATCATTTTATAATGGTTTTTCGATAAATGTTCGTTGTTTAGTAATCAATAAAATTACAGACAATCTTCCTAAGTATTCTTTTGACAAACAAACGCTAAATATTCCACCCAACATACATTTAGCCGATCCCACATTTGATAAGTCTGCTGAAATCGATATTCTTCTAGGTTCGCAAGCATTCTGGGAAATTCTGACAGCGGGTCAGAAAAAGTTAGGAGATAATCTACCAATCCTACAAAACACTCGATTAGGTTGGATAGTTACCGGTGGTTTAGGGATACATGATAATATGTCATTTACTCACGTAACCGTAGGTATTGATCAGAATATAAATAATATCGTTTCTAAATTTTGGGATATAGAAAACGTTAATCACGGTAAATTATTATTGTCAGACGATGATGAATTTTGCGAAAGGTTTTATAAAAAAACTATAGAGAAAGATGAAACTGGAAGATATGTTGTTCGCATACCATTTAAAGACAATATTATCCACTTAGGTAACTCTGAAAAAATTGCAAAAAATCGATTTTTCAACCTAGAGAAAAGATTAATAAAAAACCCCGACTTACACAATCAATATATCGAGTTTATGAACGAATATAGAGATTAAGGTCATATGACAGAACTTCCACCCGCGGAATATGAAAATGAAAAGGGGTATTTTATTCCCCATCACGCAGTGATTAAAAGCAATAGTTTAACGACACGATGTCGCGTAGTTTTTAATCCCAGCTGTCCCTCGGACAATGGAGTATCTTTAAATGATACTCAATATATTGGACCGGCATTTCAAAACGATATATTTGATATTCTTTCAAGATTCAGAACCTATAAATTTATAATAAGTGGCGACATTTCAAAAATGTATCGTCAGATATTAATTAACTCGAAAGATAGGCCTTTCCAAGAAATATTTTGGAGATCCGACCCAACTGATGATTTGAAATGTTTTCAGTTGAATACGGTGACATACGGGACCGCATCAGCTCCCTATTTAGCAGTTAGATCGTTACTGCAGGTCGCCAAAGAAAATAAAGACTCCTTCCCGGTTGCAAGCGAAATCATTGAAAGGGATTTTTATATAGATGATTTACTTACCGGGGCTAATTCAAAAGATGAAATAATTCAAATACAGAAAGACGTTTCGAAACTTTTGTCAAACTCCGGCTTTGAATTGAGAAAGTGGTTATGCAATGACAAAACACTTTTAAGTAAGTTTTCGCTTCATGATGATTTAGACGTAAATATTACTCTAGGGGACAATGAGAGTAATAAAACCTCAGGTGTTTATTGGAACTCCAACAAAGATATTATACAGTATTCAGTGTCTGTAAAAAATAATCCTAATGTGATCACAAAAAGATATATTCTATCTATTATCTGTCAAATTTTCGACCCGATTGGCCTAATAAATCCAATTTTGGTCATTGGTAAATTATTCATTTAAGCGCTATGGAAGCTTAAAGTTTCTTGGGACGATGAAGTTAATGAAAAAATGAAACAATCGTTTATGAAATTCAAACAAGATCTTTCCTTTATTCCCAAATTAAAAATTCCAAGATGCTGCATGTGCTCTGAGTATGTATGGATAGAATTGCATGCATTTTCTGACGCAAGCGAGAAGGCATACGGTGGTGCTGTTTATATAAGATGCTACATACCGAATAAAGGATATTCCCTAAATCTTTTGTGCGCAAAATCTAGGGTGGCTCCTCTTAAGAAGATTACTTTGCCACGATTAGAATTATGCGGAGCTGTCTTGCTAGCTAATCTAGTTAATAAAGTTGTCACCTCAATAAATATCAAATTTAGCGGTTGCTTTTATTGGACAGATTCAACAATCACATTGGCATGGATAAAATCTGAATCAAACACTTGAAAAACCCTTGTGGCAAATCGGGTGAGTGAGATTCAGAGTTTGTCTAATCCTAAGGACTGGTACCATATTAGTGGGAAAGATAATCCTGCAGACATACTGTCTCGCGGTGCTAGCCCTAAAGAATTAGAGCAGTGCGAATTATGGTGGCATGGGCCATCATTCCTTCTTTCTGCCAAAGAAAGTTGGAAATTGAATCACGAGATTGATACAACGAATGTACCTGAACAAAAGAAATCATCTTCAGTTTTTATTAGCGTATCGAATATCGACATTATCCAGACATTAATTAATCGTATATCAAATATTAACAAATTGATACGAATTATGGCATATATACTCCGATTTAAACATAATATCTCAGCTCCATCTCGAAAGAACTCTGGTATATTGACCGTCAATGAATTAGATAATGCATTACTCCTTTTAATACAAGTAGTTCAAATGCCATGTTTTGAAACTGAGTATACCGCGTTGTTAAAAAATATAGACTTTCCAAAAAAGAGCAAATTATAAAATTTAAAACCATTCATGCATAACAATATCATGAGAGTAGGTGGTAGACTTGATAATGCCTTCTGCAATTTTGATAAGAAACATCCTATTCTATTACCGAAAAACAATCACTTGACTGAAATATTAGTGCGCTCCGAGCATATAAAATTGAAACATTGCGGTACACAAATGTTACTATGCTCGCTTCGAGAGAAATTCTGGCCTGTGGACGGAAAAAATACGTGTAAAAAGGTTATACGTGCCTGTGTAAAATGCTTTCGTCTGCAGCCAATCCCTCAAAACTATTTGATGGGAAATCTTCCTACCTACCGCGTAAACGCATATTTACCCTTCCTAAATGTTGGTGTCGATTACGTCGGACCTTTTCTAATCAAAGATCGGAAGACACGTGTAGCCAAACAAACAAAATGTTACTTATGCCTTTTTGTCTGTATGAGCAGTAAAGCCATACACCTTGAGCTTGTACCCGATTTAACCACTGATGCTTTTGTGAACTCATTAAAGCGTTTTATATCGCGCAGAGGTAAGCCTCATAACATTTATTCAGATAATGGATCAAACTTTGTCGGAGCAAACCGAACCTTATCCGAGTTATATCAGTTTTTATCTATCGAATTTAAAAATATCTCGTACCAATTATTGGAAGAACGTATTACATGGCATTTTATCCCTGCGCACGCACCGAACTTTGGCGGCATTTGGGAAGCCGGTATAAAGCAAGTCAAATTCCACTTAAAAATAGTAATGGGAGACCATGTTCTCACTTTTGAACAATTTTCAACGCTATTAGCGCAAGTGGAGAGTATTCTCAATTCCCGACCATTATGTCCACTATCCAACGATCCCGAAGACTTCACACCCCTCACCCCCGCTCACCTGTTAATTGGAAGATCCTTAATGACTGTTCCTCAAGGAGATTTAACTTCAATCCCATCAAACCGCTTGGACCAGTATCAGAACACTCAAGCAATAGTTCAATCCTTTTGGAAAAGGTGGAGCCGCGAATATCTGTCAGAGCTGCAGA
The DNA here is from genome assembly GCA_963921935.1 of Galeruca laticollis. Taxonomy (NCBI): domain Eukaryota; kingdom Metazoa; phylum Arthropoda; class Insecta; order Coleoptera; family Chrysomelidae; genus Galeruca; species Galeruca laticollis. The sequence continues at coordinate 130,113,604 of OY998177.1, forward strand.
TTAGATTCAAGTAGAAATCCAATGCCCAGTCGTCCGTGTCTCCTGGAACATAAGTCGTTCTTAAAGATGATCACCTACCCCTGTTAAGATGGTCCCTTGGACGCATTGAGAAAACGTACCCTGGAGAGGATGGAGTCATTAGAGTGGTAGATGTCAAGACCAATCACGGAATCTATCGTCGATCCCTCACCAAAGTCTGCGTGTTACCAATTCAGTAATTGAAAGCTATTCTTTCAAGGCGGGCGGTATGTCTGAGCCTTCAGAAATATCTCACAACGTGACAAAGTCGCATCACCGTCAGAACACCATCCCACTACATATCCAATAAAAAAGAAGAAGCAGAGCGACAGCGTTGAGACAAGAGCTTTCAAGATAGCACGAGTAGTAACTGTATGAACTTTTAAGTTTTGTAATTCAAATGTTTTAAGTTGTTGAAATATTATTATTGTAATAATAAAATGAATAATCTACAGTCCACAAGTTATTGAAAGAAAACGTCCTAACAGCTACTTCACTTTATATATTGAGGTTTAACTAAGTAAGGGAAGGGGAGATTCTGTTTTTTTTTGGTGGTGTAAATGAGTACATTAGAAGTTGATTTGGCTACAGTATCGGTTTTTTGAAAATTATCATTGGTGGGGGGGGGGTACTAGCGTGTATTTCCCCCCCACCCCTCATAAACAAATAGCTGTAGACTTCTGGGAAATGTGGTGCAAAGAAAATCATTCATGGAGCATATGTTGTATTAGGAATGCATTACGAGCATACATGTTTTAGTTGAGAATTTGGGGGGAGGAGTCAACTTCACTGAGCCCTGACATTCCAATAATCAAAACTACCTGAAATAAAACTTATAAACACGCTCAGCGGCATTGTCGTCATCATCAGCTTCCTCCAAAAACTGCTTAATCTGCTTTCCTGACAAGGTATGTCACTTTTTTGGTTGGTGCCCTACTGATTTTTCACAAAAAAAGAGCAGTAGTTTAGGAAATTTATGTCGATATCGTCACTTATGTTTATCGTAGATTTCGACATGAAAAATGCAGACCACGTCGTCGATGGTTTACAATTCTTGTACAGAAATGTTCCTAACCATTTTCTTGCCACACCAGTCCTTGAATAGTCGATAAGTAGTAAATTCGAAATAACCTCCTTTGCGGCAATTTGTAACTTCGGTAGATTATTATGAAAGCAATCGTCTTTACTTTCACTGCTCAGTTTTCTTGAACAGCATAATTAAACAGCACCCCTTTGAATTAAATAGGAATGACAATAATATTGAGCAACTACGCAAGTCCTAATTACCATTCCAAAACACGCAGCTAAATCTAATTTTATGTAAAGATTCGATCGATACTTTATTTTTGGTAATTTTTTCACAGTTACGCATAAAATTTTGAAAGTCACATGGCCGCGGCGTGAACTATATTTTTTTAAGCGAATGATTATTTGGGTCGGCCGCTAGTCAAATAATATTCATTCACATAGTTAATAGTCCAGTCATTACGTCGGAAAAATCGGGTTAGAAATGTAAATGAACCGAGAAAGCCAAATTTTAGATATTACGTGTGGGGGGGAGGGGCTAGAAAAGCTCAAGTTCAAATTGTCGACCAAAATAACCTTGTGGGTTTTCCGCCATCTTGAAAAAAGGGTTGAATTCAGTTTTTTTAATCATAACTCGGTTCCCCGTTGAGACACGAGAACTTTTGTGCAATACTTTTTTGTTTCTCTTTGTACGATCTACCATTAAGGTTTTATCCACTTTTCACGGATCGATCATCGTTATCGAGATATCAATCAAAAAGGCCATACATTTAGGGAGAAAAATTTGTTTTTCGCTATTTAATTTTTTCTTGTGAAAAATATCGGAAAATGTCTAGTATGAAACTTGTAGAGCGTGTTCATACCTACAAATTAATTTTTTAACTTTTTATTTTCGACAATAATTACGACCTCTATGGTGCCACAAAATCAGCCCCAGCGCGCCCGATGCTGTAATGTGCGTCTTGACATAGAGCGCGCCTATACGGTGTTTGTTAGAGTTTGGACATGGGTCAGGTATAAAAGATTCTTTTCTCGTGTTCGTGCCGGAACATATGCTCCTTTTCGTAGCATTCCAGTCAGTTGTCTCAAGACTTTTGAAGCGAGCGTACGTGCTTGAAAGTTTCTGCGAAAATGGGTGATTGTTTCATTTGCAAAAAACCTCTGATTGACGATGTTTATGTGGCTAAAAAGAAAGCTGTTCAGACTCTCTTAGCGACGAGCGTGAAAAGAGGACGTGTGGAGCATCAACAGATGTTACAAAATATTAAGTCAGTGAATGTTCATAGTTCGTGCTACAAATGATATGGAAACCAACGGCTAGCGTACAGTTGCTTCTCTCCGAAGCGAGTCCCCATCGCAAGAACCAGAACCCGAAGATCGACTGCAGGTCATTCCCACTTTTAATTTTGAAAATCGATGTTTATTTTGGGGAGGAATCTTTTGCGATGAATGAAGATTGCCAGTGCATAGACGGAAAAAAATTCATTCCGTGGTACAAATATCAATTAACGAAAAAGTTATGGGATACCTGTCTGGACGTGACGATGAATCATCCACTTCAATCATCGAGCGTATTCATCGTATACCTGATCTCGTCGCAGTAGGAGCTCGATACCATCGAACATGTATTTCTCATGATAATCATGCACTACCGGTGGAGGGGAATAATAGAGGACGACTTACGAGGGACAAAGTAGACGAAGCAATGTATGCAATTTACTCCTTTCTGAAAGAAAATTCCGACGAATATCAATTTTCTATTAGCGAGTTGATGAACCAAATAAATGGATATTTCGTTCCTGTCATCAGAATGGTTAAAAAATATTTGCAAGAGAAGTATGGAGACGACATTCTCATAATCGAAAAACAAGGACTTGATTGCGTGGTGTGCTTTCGAAATACCGGTTTCAAAATACTCTCGGAGAAATGGTACGTAGAAAAAAAAAGGATTACCACGAAGAAAGATTAACAGTTATTCGCGAAGCTGCTGCGATAATCCGTGAGGACATTAGAGGTGTCGTTTACGATAAAAACAATTACCCCCCATCGGATGAATTCTTGGAAGATGTCGAAGCCGCTGTTCCTGAATCTTTGCAAGTTTTTTTTACTACAATGATAACGTGGTGCATTGGAACAAAGGAAAAAAATCTACAGCGATAGCTCACTCCATAATAACAGCCGTACGTCCTCGTTCGTTTTTCTCTCCGCTGCAGTTAGGTGTCATGACTTTCCTTTAGAAAAAATTCAGTTCAAAGAGTCTCATCAACATTTTATCAGCAATGGGATTAAGTGCACCCGTATCGAGAAATAACACTTTTCGAGAATTCATGCATTCATCGAGTTGAAAGTGAAATTCTGGAAAATTCATTCAGTCAATTTGTATTTGACAATGCGGATTTTAACATAAACATCCTTGACGGTCATGGAACGTTTCATGCAATGCGAGGAGTACATTGCGTTACTCCCTACACAGCTATCCAGCGTGAGAAAAAAATTCCGCGTATTGTCGAAATAAAATCAGCTTTTGAACTTGCACAATTGGACATGGTTCCTATACTCTTACAACAAACATAAATCGGCAGGCTTACAGACTATAACTGTTGCCGTTGTCGAAGCTCTTCGTGAACTTCCGAGCAATATTTTACCAACAATACCATATTCAATTTGGCTCTACGGAAAATGAAGTTGCTCTGTTGGAATTCCCGGATAGAATGGATTTATGGAGAGTTTAACAGCCAATATGCAATACGAACACTCAAAAGTAATCTGTCTCCCGTTTATCAATGCGCCGCCATCGGATTATGACACTATCCTCACATCGCTTCTCGAAGCTGTCGAGAATTCAAAGCGTTGCAGTCAAAAAACCACCTTCATCACATTTGATCAACCACTGTACTGGAAAGCTCGCTACATCGAGGGAGCTGCTGACCCAACATGTGATTTGAAAAACGTCATAGTGAGACTTGGTGGATTTCATCTTCTGATGTCGTTTATGGGATCAATTGGCATGATCATGTCCAGTAGTGGGATTGAGGAGCTTTTCAAACTCATTTATGCAGAAAATTATGTCGAAAATTTCTTGACGGTTATGCATATGCGAGAGCTGTTCGCGCTCACATTTTGTCACACTCAGCTTTGACAAAAATTGTACTGGACTCGCTGAAATTAGACGAAAAGGAACGTGATGAACTAGATTACTACGCGGAAGATGTTTTAATCGACCTACCATCATGACTGCCGCTAACAACAACGGAGTGAAAAGCATATACGACAAATTTGCAAAAGAATTAGTCGTCATCGAATGCAGAGGTCCTACGGCAACGCTCTGGGTACAGTACTATCGTATGTTTTCTCTGGTAAAGAACTTCCTGGAAGCAGAAAGATCCGGTAATTGGGAACTTCATCTCGATACCATACAAAAAATGCTTCCTTTCTTTCATGCCAGCGGCCAGTTCCTGTATGCGAAGTCTGCTCATTTATACCTACAAGATATGCGAGCTCTGAGTGAAAAAATACCCATAGAAGATTATGACTAGTTCACTGGACGTGGCTACTTCACGATCCGTCGTTTGGAAAAATTTTGGCCTGGGATTATGTCAGACATGACGATAGAGCAGACTCTCATGCGATCCATGAAGACAACAGGAGGACTGACTCAGGGACGGGGAATTACAGACAGCACAATAGCATCGCGGGCTTTGGGCATGGTTCAGCTTCAAAACATTTGTGAACAAATTGAACATTTTCCCGGAGTATCTTACTATACAACCGTACAGCACGTCGACATAAAACCCTCGCGGATATCTCGAAACAATTGTGATGTTGAGAAATTGGACATGTGGCTCGCAGGTCATAATCCTCTTCCAGAGAAGACACATTTGATGTCTATCTGCCCAGGAGTTATTGCAAACGAGAACATTAATTGTCATCGTGCATACGAAATTGGTCTCGACATGATGATTAAAGTCATAGGAGCGGATTTCGGGACCTTGTCATTCACAAGGAAGGATAAAGTACTCTCTTTATCGGCAGTTGATACCAGCATTAAAATCGTCGAGTCACCAGTTCCGATCGATCCATTATTGCTTTTCCAAAGAATGTGCATAACGAAGAATTCCGAGACTGACCTGATAAAATTTCTAGCATACGAGCTCGCTCCGTTCCCATTGTCATTGTTCACCGAAGGAGGAATGCGAAAAGGAACAAAGTCGCTATTATACAATGCCTTCGAACCTTTGACAGAAAATTTACAACCTGGTGACAGACATCATAAATAAATAAATAAAATTATTTATTTTTGTATAAAATTTGTCAACAGTTTGCTTAAAAACTAATCTAACTACCTAACTAACTAACTAACTAGTACAGCCTAAAAGTAAAGTGAAAATGACGCATAGTGAAAAATATAGGATAATATACACAAAGTTCTTACAAATTTAAAAACTCATCGACTGAATAAAAACACATATCTACTAAAAACGATATGAGTAAAATTTTGAATGATTTTATTGTTTTACTTGATTTATTATATGATGGTAATTTATTAAAAAGTCGTAAACCCATTATAGGAGGAGATTTGAAAGCAATATTACTTTTAGGAAAAGTCAAAGACAGATTATTACAGCGTCTTGTATTGATATTATGCTTCTGGTAGTTAGTTTTGGAATCACATATGTTGTTATATATTAAAACACAAACATCTAAAATATACAAACAGGGCAACGTTAATATTTTCAATTTTTTAAAGTGTTCTCTACAACCAGTTAGACGAGAGACACAAGAAATACAACGAATTATTCTTTTCTGTGATACAAATACGTCTTTAGAATTGGTAGACATTCCCCAGAAAGATATGCCATACCTCAGACGGGATTCCACTTGTGCATGATACAGCATAATCATTTGTTTTTGTGTAAGAACAGATCTTAGATTTTTAAATAAGTAATTACTGGAATTCAACTTTGAAATAATTGCCTCACATTGCTTACTCCAATTAAGACATTCGTCGATCAGCAAGCCCAGAAATTTGACATAAGAGACACACTTTATCGATTGATTATTAATTTTTAGATCTACAAACTGCAGTTGTTTTTGTCTGTGATGAAATTGTATTGCTTGCGTTTTTTCTGCATTGAGATAGAGTGAATTTATGTAAAACCAATTATAAAGACCCGCCAGGAGACTATTACACCTTCAACTACTGATTGACACTTATCAGAAACCAACAACAAGGTGTCATCAGCATATAATGTAGAGTGAGTTCATAAGTTAACTGACACAATGTCATTTATATAAATTGAAAACAGAATTGGACCCATAATTGATCCTTGGGGCACTCCTACTGTTGATGATAGATAGTGTTATGTACAGGTTTCGATACTGTTCTTCGCTATTTTTGGTAAGCTCACGTATTGTTGACGTGCATTTAAGTAAGATGTAATCCAATTTAGTGACTGATTTTGGATTCCTATATTATATAATTTCTTAGTTAAGATATCATGATCGACACATTCAAATGCCCTGCTGAGATCACAAAAGATCCCAACAGGACACTCACCCGACTCCATCACATTTGTGAGTTCTTGATAAAAAGAATGTATTGCGGTGTTAATTGATTTTGCAGTTTGAAAACCGTGTTGGTTTTTCACAATCGTATTATTTAGCTGTAGGTATGCATTAAGCCTTTTCAGATAGCTATACTCAAATTTTTTTGAGAATATAGAAGGAATAGTTATAGGACGGTAATTTCTAACCTGTTTAGAATCACCTTTCTTAAATATTGGAATTATTTTTCCAGTTTTGATCAAATCCGGAAAAGTTCCATTCGAAAAGGAAAGATTGAGAAGATATGTCAGTGGGGATATTATGAATGGTAATATTTTTTTAATCAAGAATGCTGGTACTTCATCGAAATCACAAGATGTTTCATTTTTAAGTTTGGCATGTAAGAGTTCTTATAATTCTTCCTGATTAAAAGGACACAAACGAAAGGTATCATTGGGTATTTTTGATTCATTAAAATTAAAATTGAGTTGTTCTACAATCGCTCCGGTACGTGAAATTTTCGACAACATTTCCTGTGGCGCATTGTTAAAAAATGTGTTAAACATATTAGCTACGCGAGTAGGATTAATTATTACATTATCGTTATTATGCAATGAAATAACTTTTTTACGCTCATTATTTGCAGTAAAATCATTTATTAGTTTCCATGCACTTTTTGTTGGATTATCCGAACTTGAGATTATGGTTTGATAATGTATTTTCCTAGTAGTTTGTAAACGTTTTACATATTCTTTTTTTGTAAATTATAGTATGGCCGTAGTTGCGGAAATTGTCTAGACAATGCATGCAGATTTTTTAAATTATTTCTAGAACATTGTACATCTTTGTCTATCCACCTTTTATTATTCTTAATTAGTTTCCTTTTCAACGGTGGAAAATAAATGTCAAAATAATGCATAAAAATACTCATAAAATTTTAAAAAGTTAGATTGATATCCAAAATTCCATATACAGTATTCCAGTTCTCAAGAATAAGAATATCAACAAAATGACTCGTCGCACTCTCAGCAAAAACTCTCCTATAGCAAAAACTTGGTAAGGCAACCGATTCATAAACGGGTTCCACAAATACTGTACGGTGATCCGATACAGTGTTGTCAAAGACACAGGCCAAGGGAATATTCAGAAAGTTGACAAATACATTATCAATAGTTGTACTGTTGGTATCCGACACCCTAATCGGGCTCTTGACAATATTATTGTGTATATTAAAAGGTGATAACACATTTAAAAGTTTATTGTGATTACTATTCATTGCTCTAGTATCAATATTAAAGTCACTGCAAATAATTGAAGAAACATTAGGTTTAAAATAATGATTAAAAATATTACCAAGGTTTTCCAAAAAAATGTCAACATTACCTGATGGTGATCGGTAACAATTTATTACAAAAAATTCCGTTTTATTCTTGTCCTTAAAAGAAAAGCAACAAAACTCAGCATCTTTAGCGGTACAAAACTCATTTAAATTAAAATTATTATTAAAAGTTATATCCTTTCTTAACCAAATTCCAACACCACCACCCTTAAGAGTGGCATCACGACAATAACTACTAGCTAAATTAAGACCCTCAACATGAATTTGCTCCACAGAGTCACTAGTTTCCCACAACAAACTACGTCGATGCTCTTGTATTTATTAATGTCTAATATTCAGTCACATATTTTGTTTTCGTTCAGACTCTGCATATTTAGCAGCAATAACCTCGGGTTAAAATCTATTCTGGCTTCCGAAGGTATGAAAAATTATTGATACAGGCATTTTTTGGCCAAATATTTGGTTCCATAGCCTTCCTGAAGTTTTCTTGATACATTCTTACTTTAAATGAAGAATACAGATTTTGATAACGTGATGACATGCTTTCACAGATTACTTCAGGAAAATGTGGTTTCAATAAATCTTCCATTGGAGCGACATTGGTGTCCGGATCAATTCGATAAACGTGTGAGTCCACACATTTAGGCACTCCCTTGATGTTATCAGCGACTCCTTCTGTGTGAACAAACATCATCACATAATCGACGGTGGTTTTCTTCTGCACAAAGTTGTTTGGGGTCGAGTTGAGACGTTTGACCTCATCTGCAAGAAATATGTCACATATGTGCAACAATACTTTGGGAAAAGTGTGAAAATTGTATTTGACGGTTATCCGACTGACATGAGACTCGCAGGAACTAAAACTTCGGAAAGGGCACGACGTTCAAGGAAGAACCAATCACCAGAGCTTACGTTTGATGAAACTACTCCTCCGAAAGTTAGCCAGGAGAAGTTTCTTGCAAGGGGCCAAAATAAAAACAACTTAATACAAATGCTTCGCCGTTATTTTACAAATACCGAAATAAAAGTGGAGCAGGCTTTTCAGGATGCTGATACCCTCATTGTAACCACAGTAATTAGAGGAGCATCGTTTCATGACTCTGTGGAAATCGTCGGCGAAGATATCGATCTTTTAGTTTTAATTTCCGGACTTGCACAGGCAAACCAGCCAGAGGCAAAACACCGGCTGAACTGTACTCTCCGAATAGTTTCAACCATGATAAGTCTGTTCTTGAGAACATTCTTTTCATTCATGCTTTTAGCGGTTGTGACACCACGTCGTCTTTTTATAATATTGGAAAGTCGCAATTCATCAGCACCCTCGAGAAGAACCCGAACCTCCTGTCATCGGTAGAACTATTTAAGCAAGAAAAGGTCGATCCGGAGATGTTAGTTCGCGCGGGAAAGCTATTCATTATCGCTCTGTATGGTGGTCGTAAAGAGGACACCACGATGGATATTTTCCGATTCCACCGCTTTGCAAAATCAATGACGACAAATAAGATGAATAATCTTTCACTACTCCCACCAACGGAAAACGCAGTCCGCCAACATGTTTTCCGGACATATCTACAGGTACAAACGTGGCTCGGAATTTTTGAAGATCATCAGGAATGGGGTTGGAGATAGACTAATTACGGGCTTGAACCAATTTGCACCACAGCCGCACAAGCTCCACCTGAACTTTTAAAACTCAATTCGTGCAAATGTAAAGGAAAGTTTGGGGCTGGTTGTGGGTGCAGGAAAGCAGCAATTAGTTGCTCCGGTATTTGCCTGCACACTGTAGTGGACAAACATGCAACAATCTCGCCAGAGTCGAGATTTTATTCAACGACGATCACCATGATGATGATTAGGATTTTTCGATCGTCACGTCATCATTTTCTGCGATTGAAGGGTTTTCACGACTCGGAGAATCTACCGAAGAAGAACTTCTACAGCCAGGACCGTCAAAACGACGAAAAACATGTGAAAAAAATAACCACCCGTAATTATTATTTTTTGCTGCTTATAAATTATTTGATCAATAAATTTCATGTGTTTGATTTATAATTTGGCTGGTTTATTCATTTATTTTGTATTGCAATAATTCCCTGAACAACCATTCATCCATATTGACGTGTGGATACAACCGTACGAGCGGCTAAATCAAAACCTGGCACAGTCTTACTTATTTTGCGGCGCACTAGATGTCGAAAATATAAAATTTGTAGGTCTGAGCACGCTCTACAAGTTTCACATTGGACATTTTTCGATATCTTTCACGAAAAAAAAGGAAATACCGAAAAACAATTTTTTCACCTCAAATTTATGGTTTTTTTATCGACATCTCGATAACGATGATCTATACGTGAAAATGTAGATCGTGTAAAGGGCAACAAAAAAGTATTGCTTAAAAATTTTCGTATCTCAACGGGGAACCGAGTTATGAGGAAAAAATTGAATTTAACCTTGTTTTCAAGATGGCGGAAAACCCACAAGGTTATTTTGGTCGACAATTTGAACTTAAGCTTTTCTAGCCCCCCTCCACGCAATATCCAAAATTTGGCTTTTTCGGTTCATTTGCATTTCCGAATGTATATAATGACTGGACTATAAAAACAGTCCTAGTTCACGGCCTTGTAACATAAATAACTATTCTGTTCAGCAAATATATTTGCGTAGTAAATTTGTCAACTGATAATGTTAACCGCACTAGTTTCTGTTTTCTTTACGAAAAATGTCTTTTTAAAAAGAACTAAAATTAACTATAACAAAAATATATTTTAACAAAGAGCAGAAATAATACAAAAAATGTATAAAGACTGTACTGAGAGTTATACAAAGAATGAATTAAAATGGTGTTCAGACAGAATATAATATAATATCGTATAAAAGTGTATATTATGCAGCTTTACAGGTGTCCACTTGATAGCGCTGTAGACATAACTCCTCCCTCCTCAAGTTTCGAAAAATACGTAGTGGCTTTTCGAAATATTCTTTTCTTCTGTTGGGTTTCCCTTTGGTTTCTTCTTGAAAATCTTCAAAATTTGGGTTCTATATTTGATGAAAATGTAGAAGGCGCAAGCAATTGCAATTCCAATAACTGTTCCTAATATGCTTGTGTAATTATACGGATTGTCTTCCACTTGGTTCTAATTGTTTCGAAATTCTGCTAATTTCTTTAAGTTCTTCAAAGTCTATTTTTGTTATGTTCGTAATTTGGTAATTTCTGGAACCACTTAACGTTTCCATCTCAATTTTTGGTAGTATAAACGGCTTGCCATTACTAATTGGAATTTTATTAATGTATTTCTGGTTATTAGTCCATACTTCGCAAGAGTCTGGTATTTTGATTAAAATTGGAGACGTCACAAGAATATATCTGTGACTTCTACATTTTGAAAATATTTGTTGAGGTTTTTCGGTTATAATTAAGATTTCGTTTTCGGTGACTGGTTCGACGACTGTTTCTTGTAAATTTACTTCAAAGATGTGGCAATGTGAGAGGTCTTCTCCTTGGAGTAGTTGCGTTGTACAATTATCTTGGGATACAGGATTTTGTCGCCAATAATACGTGTCTTCTAGAAGAGGGCATTCTTCTTTCTCGAATTGGTTATCTTCGTTTTTGTGTGCCAAATAGGGAAATAGAGGGGTAAACGTTTTATGATTTTGGATTACTGGGAAAATATGATAAAATTCGTAGGTTTTTTCTTTAAGGATATGTACATGAATTGCAAAAATTAAATTTGAATTTGATTTAGACACTTGAGTGCCCAAGAATTGATAATAAGTTAATAAATTTCCAAATTTAGGAATTTGATTAGAGTTATATATATTATGTAAATACTTCATCATCATTTCGAAAATATCAGTACTAGAAATTATTGAATTATGAAGAGAGTCTAATTTGGAAAATACTATAACATTTTCTAAATTATCTATTAGAGTAATCGTTGATTGGAAATCTAAATTAATTTGTGTTATAATTCCCTGAAAACTTAAATAACTTTCAAGAGTTTCTATTTTATGGTAAAATGAAGCTTGAATTTTCTCTAAATTATTTTTAAGTATCTCTAGAGTATTGTTTAAAATATTTATAGATTTATTATAGTGTTCAATAAGTTTTTTGTATAACGAGGTTTGTAAATTAACATCTGTAATAATGGTTTTCTGATTTTTCTGTAGTATATCAATTGCTTTGTTATATAATTCTTCGTCATCCGCATCTAGTGTACCAAAAAGCCATTTGTCAATTTTTCCTACGGCCTCTTTTACTTCTGATATGGGGATATAGATTATTCAGTTTTATTTCTAAAGAATTAATTAAAGATTATGTCCTTGTCAAAACACTTTGTGCTACTATTAATTATTTTAATACTATCTTTAATGATATAATAATGTTTTATTAGGTTTTTTACTTGCTTAAAAATAATGTCCAAATCTACATAGTGTATAAATGTATGTTTATTATATATAATACGAGAATTTCCTAATTGGATTGGAAGGATTAGGCTCTCGATTTTATTGGTAGATACATCTTCTTCGATGCATTGTATCTGCAGAATCATGATGTATGTTGTCATCAATGTCAGGAGGTTCATCATCGTTGGATTCCTGTAACAATTTGTTTGTTACTAACCTCTATGTTCTAGTCAGATTTTTATGGTATGTGCCTTTATTAGTTTTAATGAGGATACTTTTTTGGCTTAGTACTTTCGTCTTTTTAAATTTGGGTAGTTTTTTATTTCTCTGTTTAGTTTTTATGTAGCATGTTTCTTGGGTTGCAAAATCTGGGGGATTTTCGCGTTTTTCATTTCGTTTTTGAATAATCCTTTCTTTTGTGGATTCATTATTTTGCTTAATCTTTTCATACAATATTTTACTATTTTCTTTATGATCTTGTACGTAAGTTGATATAATTAAATGATCGTCTAAATCAAAAGGATCGGGATTGTTTATGTGACCTTCAATAATTTCGAAAGGCGTATATTTCGTAACTGAATGAATACTATTGTCATAACAGAAAATTGCATTTTTTATTAGTTGATCAGATTTCAAATTTCTTATTTTCTTCTTGTAATCATCGATGCTTGATTAGTGTTGTGTGGAATATCTCGACTGGAGAGTTAGAATTACTATTTTTTGATGTTGTAAAGTGTAGATGGATGTGGTGTAATTTACAAAAATCTTGAAGATCGAAATTTTTGAATTCTGTGCCTTGGTCAGACGTAATTTTGCTAGGTAGACCGTGATGGGAAATAAATTCAAGTAATTTCTCAACTACACATACTCCTGTTATACTGTCTAACGGATAGGCTTGACCATATCTTGAAAATGAATCTATGATTGTTAAATACGATTTATTTGATATTTAGAAAACGTCTAAATGGATATGTTCAAACGGTTTCGAAGCCGTGGGTGTTAAATTGAATTTTATAACTGGCGGATTTCTGTCATACTTATTCTTCAGACAAGTTTCACAATTATTTATGAAATGTTCTATTTCGTCTATCATTTTTGGCCAATAATATCTACGAGTAAGGGATGCTTTTACTTCATTTATAACTCTGTGACCTGATTTACTTATATCATAATATTCTACTTTTTCTCGTTGTTCGTCAATTGATTGAATATCAGTGAGAATTTTGGTACACATGATAAATTTAAAAGCAGAATTTTTAAATGTTTTTTGTGCAGTTACTATAAACATTCGTAATAAAGGTTCATTTTGGAAATAAAGAGCATAATTTTGGTTAGGATTTATAAATTCCTTAATGAATTTTATTACGTTTGATTCGTGTCTACTACTGGTAATGTAACATATAAGCGAATGTTTTTTCTCTTTTAACTTTGAAAAAAAGATTCTCATTGCTAGTAAAATATAACTGATTTTTATACATATTTAGTGGCTTTTCAGATATTGGATTTTCCACAGGAGTGTGTACTGTTTCGACGTCATCATTATTGGGGTTCGCTTCTTCATCCAAAGGGGGTGAATTAATCATGGTGTCTGATACGTCTCTTTCGTTTTCGTCTAAAATAGTTGTAAGGTCAATATTGTCTAAATTAGGAAGTTGATTTGTAGATTCGTTATATGAACTAATTCTTTCGAGTTCTTGATTTACAATTTCTTCAATGTCACTTACATTAACGTCAAGTGATGCAGTTTCTAACGCATTCAAATTAGGGAAACGAGACAGTGCATCGGCTGCCTTGTTACTTTTACCTTTCAAATATTTAATATCCTAATCGAATTCTTCTAATTTCAATCGCCACAAGTCGTGAGTTAGGCACTTTTAAAGACATAAGCCATTGTAAGGGTTTATGGTCTGAAAATATTGTGAATTTTTAACCAAATAAGTATGGTCTGAAATATTTACATGACCATACGATTGCTAACAATTCTTTCTCTATAGTGAAATAATTGATTTCGGCTGAATTAAGAGTTCTACTAGCTCAGCAAATAGGATGATTATTTTGGGATAATATAGCGCCTAAAGGGTTTATTAAAATCAGGATAAGCAAGAACTGGTTCTGACGTTAGTACATTTTTACAAATATTGAAACAAATAATAAATTCAGGTGTATGTTCGACTGTATAATCTTTTTTTAAACATATTGTCATTGGTGTAACGCGAAAAATTCGCCGCGCTGTCGTAAATTTAATATTGGCTAACCTGTCGACTGGGAGAAGTCACAGCGCTCTCGGTACGAAGTTAAAAATTTCAGTCCTCCATTTGCCGTCAAGGTGTAAACACACCGCTTCAACTTAAAATTTTCGCATGTGCCATAAGTGCTTTATTGGAAAACCCGACAATTCCGACATATGGGAAGAGAAATACGGCTGGAACCAACATTTGGCAGCTCCGACCCGATAGGTTTCTGGTCCAAAAACGGTCGATGACTGTGGGTTCCATAAAAATTTAGAGGAATTGCGTTTTGAGGTAAATTTCCGTAGACGGCATTAGTTAGAAGGATTCGTTAACAAGGTAAATGGTTGAAAATACTTTCTCGGAATTAACAGTTTTATAGGTATTTTAACGTAGAAATTTTAGTTTTGATTCGTAGTTTATTGGAGTATGTAATCTGGATTTCACGAGATAGTTTCGATGCATTTCATAAATTCTTATTAGTTCATATTCTTCATTACTTTATATTTTGTGGAAATGAGAATATATCACGGGGGTTGTATAAGTATTCAGGGATGTGTCCAACGACATAGTTTTTATATTGTGGGTTTTTTTGGTATCGTAGTTTTTTTGTTAAGCGGAAAAAAACCAGTCACATAGTTTTTGACCTCAGTGTAGGTGGCTTTTATACAGTTAAAAGTCATGATGTATGATTATTTGCGAATTTCGGGTGTTTTTAATATAGTCAGTATGATGGGATATTACGGGGGGTACGTAGAAAATTTGACCGGGGTAAAATGTAAACCCTATGTAGAGGCTAATTCGTTTCTCTATTTTAGGGGGGGTTTTTGTAGGTGGACATTAATGATTGGAATTTAATGGGTCAGTGAGAACAGTTCCAGGAGAATTGGAATATTCTGGAGCAACTTCAGTTCCTTTTCTGGTGCCGGAAAAGGATAAGTGAACAGTTTTCCATTTCTTTATTCTTCAACTTCATTAGTAAACTCGCATTTATGCTTCACATATAAAGTTTTTTATTTCTTTTTTTTTTCGGCAATTACTATAATTTCGCTTATATTTGTACTTGATATTTGAAAAATTTGAAATCTTTGCTCATAGATTAAGATACACTAAGACACTACGGTACGTACCTGGTATTGCGTTATTTAGTGGTTTATTTTTGCCTATTTCTGATGATTTTATGTATATAACTTGCACCGTACATAATTTTGAGTTGTATTTGCTCTAGCAACGCTAAACTCGTTGTTATTTAAATTTTTGGCTTATGCAATTATTTATATTTAAATTGATACTGGTATAAATTGCGGAAGTGTGAACCCTTGTAACTGTACATTGTTGATTTTGATATATATATATATATATATATATATATATATATATATATATATATATATATTATCGTTGTATTTTCAGGATATTGTACATGAACAATTTGGTTGATTCTCTAGAATTTTAGAATTGAGACATCGTTGTAGTTTGGGGTCCTCAGCTCTTCTGCACCCTGAGTTTGAAGCCTTCAGCTCTGCTCAGAGTTTATAGAATCTGCTTGACAGTTATTTACTTGAGTTGTAACTGATAAATTAGTTAGAAATTTTTGGATTTATGTAGTTTTCGGCCTTCAGCCTATCTAAGTTCTGAGATTACAGCCTTCAGCTGAGCTCTGACGTTATTTGTAACATTTTTGGTAGTGACATTGTAATAAATATTTTGAAAAGAGACCTTTGGTCCACAAAGACTAATTAAATCTTCAATTAGGGGATACTTGCTGACTTTTATTTTCTTATGATAATTTACCTATCAGTTTAACCTTTGGAGTATGTAGTGAGTGTTGCTAACCCACTGAGGAGTTGTGGGCTAACTTGAGAAGTCTTGGGTGCTTGCCAAAACTTCTCTGGCGCCCCTTTTGTAAACTTAATAATTTTTTGAAGGATACACCCCTTCTTCGAATCGAAGCTAGTCGACTGGCGAGCACGGGTTGTACCACGTGAGACAACCCGCATACCTATAACGAGCACTGAGAGGGTTAGTAGGTTTTCTCGTTATATGTTTTTGGTGCACATAACGTGAGGCCGTTAGTAAAATTTTTTTTGTCAGCAATACATATCCCGCAATTTAAACATTTGAAATTAAATTTTTTTTAGCATCTTTGATTAAACTTAAACTTTGAAAATCAAAATTTTATTTGTAGCCATTTGATTAAACTTGAACTTTTGATAAGTTAGATTTGCAGATACATTTTCAGTTTGTTTTTTTTTGCTTTTTTTTAGGCCATTGGCTGCACCAGATTTAAGTGGGTTTTGTAGTAAATCTGGGGCTTGCTTCAATTTTGAGGGTGATTGTTTTATTGGGGCGTACCTGGAAATAATTTCCCTTAATATGTTTTGATTGTGCCAGATTTAAGTGTTTTTAGTAAATCTGGGGTTGTGTTCAATTCGTAGGGAATTGTTTTATTGGACGTAATTTGTAAACAACATACCTTATTCTGTGAGACTATAATAGATATCAAACTGAAAATTTTATGGTAGAAATCGGACAAATGTTCATTGGCTCGTGGGCAACCGTTATTTTCTTTTCATACTGATTGATGATTGGAATTTTGGAAAACTCAATATTGTAAATTTTATCTTTTTTTTAAACTTTGATAAATTTTCAACTTTGTCTTAGAAACTTACAGTCATTGTAGTTTTAACTTCAGTTATTGTGTCATTTGTTATTTATTACACCGGATTTAATTGGGTTTTCATAGTAAATCTATGGTTTGCTTAATTTTGAAGGTAATTGTTTCAATTGTGGGCGCAACCTGGAAATAACTTCTCTTAATTAGTTATTGATAGTGCCAGATTTAAGTGTTTGTAGTAAATCTGGGGTTTGAGGTCTTGAAGGGAATTGTTTTATGGGGCGTAAGTGGTAAACAGTTTACCGAATTTTGTTGAGCAGTGTTAAATATTAAATTGAAGTTTTAATACAGGAAACGGACAAATTGTTCATTGTTTGATGTGCTTTGTTTTTTTTCTTTTTTTTTACAGGTTGCAAGTGAATAAGAAGATTCCTGATATTGATATTATTGTTTCAATAAAAATTGTAATTTCCAAAATTTTATTTGATTATCTATTGTAAAATATTTGTAATTTATAGATATCGTAAATTTAAAAGGTGAGTTACATATTGGGTCACACTGTGTATAAATTTTAGTATCAGAACAGTAACTGAATTAGTAAATACTTTGCGTTATAGTAAGTTTATTTGATTTTCGACGATTGTAGGCTGCATTGTGGGTTAGAACCTTAGCGGATCGGTGTTTTGGAAGTGGTGCCTTGGGCTCGTGGACTCCTGTATTTTGGAATCGCTTTTGAGGAAGGAACGTTGCGTTGGTTCGAGAAGTACACTTCGTGGAAACTCTGTGGGTTGGAGATACTGTTTGGATAAATAGGGACTTTTAGACATTCGGTATCTGGATTTGGGTTTTAAATTCCTTATTAGGTTTCAGTTGGAGGGAGGCCATTTGAGGTACAGGTGTGTCGGTGAAGAATTATTGTTCTGCTAGGCTGGAAATTGGTTTGTTGCTTGGGTTGCTTGTCAAATTGAACTTAAAAAGAGAGAGAAATGTCTCGTAGGTTTGTAGTTAATCGGTTGGTTCAGGATGAGCTTGTGTATGAGTTGACAATACGTGGTATTGCAAGTGGCACGGTGTCTGAGATGCGGCGTAGTTTAGCTTTAGCGTTGCAGGTAGAGAAAGAAGATGATAGTATAGATCCGCCAGAGTATCCGTATACAGCTGCTGAAGATTTGAGTGCAGTTGAGAATAAGTTAGATCAGATTGAACCCGGTGTAGAAGAGTTCAATGAGACTCGTGCGAGCGGTAGTTTCCAGAAATTACAGAGCCAATTGGTGCATGTCATAGGTCGGTTGGAACGTGTGACTAATTTCGAAGCAGGTGATGCTGGTGTTCGACAAAGGGCGAAAGTAGATGAACTAATGGCTAAAGCTCTATCTTTATTCGAATCATTGGAAAGTAAGGCTTCTAGACATGAGCGTTCTCGTCAATCTCAACCCCCCCAGTTAGAAATTCTTTCTCAACCTGGGCCGTCCTTTGCACATTTGTCGACAATCCGTAGATCGACTCTCAATGAAATCAGACCACTTACTAATCCTGGAAATGCGTCGAGGAACTTGTCTAGTATTAAGACGATCTTGCCTAGTAAGTGGGGTTTGGTGTTTTCTGGGGATCCCAAAGGTATTTCAGTATCGAGCTTTCTGGAGAAAGTGGAAGAGTATCGAGTTTCACGTAATGTAGATAAGGAAATTTTGTTAGCTAGTGGTATCGACTTATTTTCTGGAAGGGCTTACCAGTTTTATTTAGCTTATAGAGAAGAGGTCAACTCTTGGGATCAATTCGTGGATCTATTACGGGAGGAGTATTTATCAGTAGATTACAATGAAAAACTGTTCGAGGAAATCAAGAGGAGGACTCAAGGTCCTGATGAAAGCATGGGAATCTACTTGGCTGTGATGTCTGGTTATTTTAAGAGGCTGTCTTGCCCCATTTCGGAGGAGACGCAGCTCAAAATCTTGTTGATGAATATCGCACCGTACTACAAAAATCATTTGGACCTAGTAGAGATTAATAGTGTGCGTGAATTGCTGACTTTGGGTCGCAGACTGGAGGCCAGAAAATCGGCTATTGAGAATTATAGCGTACCTTCGAGGAGATCGAATGGTTTGGAGCCAGACCTCGCATATGTAACCTCGCAAGTGGAACCTGTGGCCGAGGTCGGAACGTCACATAACTCCATCTCGTCTTCCGTCCCTAGAGAGGCAGTGTGTTTTCGTTGTAAGCAGCCTGGACATCGGGCTGTAGGGTGTCTGCAGGCGACCAGTGTAAAATATTGTTTCAAATGTAAAAAGGAGGGATACACAGTTAGGACTTGTCCTGTTTGCACTCCCAGATCCAACCAGGGAAACGAACCAAGACGTGCTTGAATTATCGGGTAGAGTGCGTCAGTGAAAACCCCCCGGTCGATGATTTGCGTGTCGCCATAGATTACGTACTAGATCACGCTGCGAATGATGAACGTCCTTATCTTAAGATAGATATCCTAGGAAAAACTTTGTTAGGCCTTTTGGATTCGGGCGTTTCAAGAACTATTTTAGGAGGTAAATGTAATGAGTTAATTTCTTGTTTAGGGTTGACTTTGGATAAAAGTAGGACGACTAATTGTACAGTGGCAAATGGTAATGTGTTACAGAGTATTGGAACCGTAGTGTTACCCGTGGTTTTGAGGGGTCATATGCGGTTGATTGAGGCTCTGGTTTTCCCTGAATTGACTCACATTCTGATTCTTGGTGTAGATTTTTGGAATTTGATGGGCGTCGTCCCAGATTTTCGACATGACGAGTGGCATTTTTCGGCAGATCCTGTGTTGATAAATAGTGTGAAACATGTGTCGTCTAGAACGGTACTCACTCCTTTGGAACAGCAGAGACTTCAAGCGGTGATTGATAGGAATATGGAAATTATGGGAAAAGGTCTAGGATGTACCGATAGAGTAGAACACGTGATAGTAACTTCTAGTCCTCCCATCAAGCAGCGATATTATAGGGTCAACCCCATTGTACAGAGGCATATTGATGCTGAATTGGATGAGATGCTGCAGTTAGGTGTTGTAGAACCCAGCAATAGTCCGTGGACTTCTCCAATTTTGCTGGTCAAGAAGAAGGATGATTCCTACCGATTTTGCGTGGATTACAGGAAGCTGAATGCTGTCACTGTTCGAGATAGTTACCCTCTTCCCCTGGTAACGGATACTTTAGAGAAGTTGCGTGAGGCTAAATATTTGTATAGTTTAGATGTCAAGTCCGCTTAGTGGCAAGTTCCGGTAGCCGAATCTTCAAGGCAATACACTGCTTTTACGGTACCTAATAGGGGTCTATTCCAGTTCAAACGACTACTATTTGGTTTACATAATGCCCCAGCCACCTGGCAGAGACTTATCGACAATGTTTTAGGCCATGATCTTGAACCGCATGTTTATGTCTATCTTGACGACGTGGTTATTTGTACGCAAACTTTCGAAGAACATGTACGGGTACTCGAAGAGGTTTTTAAGTGGTTAGCGGATGCTAAAATTACTGTTAGCGTGGATAAGTGTCAGTTCTGTCGTCCTGAAATGAATTATCTTGGGTATGTAGTGGATCGTTTTGGGTTGCATGTGGATCCGGATAAGGTGAAGGCAATGTTGGAGTTACCGACTCCTCGTAATATTACGGAAGTTCATCGTGTGGTTGGAACCTTCTCCTGGTACCGGAGATTCATCCCTAATTTTTCAACCATCATGGTCCCTATTACGTGCCTTCTGAGGAAAAATCGTCCTTTTGTGTGGTCTCCTGAATGTGAGTCTTCATTTCGTCGTGTTGAGGAATGTTTGGTTTCTGCGCCGATTCTTACTTGTCCCGATTTTAATAAACCCTTTGTTGTACAGATCGATAGTAGTGGTTATGGTTTGGGAGTTGTGTTGAGTCAGCCTCACGAGGATGGTAACAAGGTTATTTGCTATCTAAGTAGATCTCTTACTCGCCAAGAAAGGAATTTTCCAACCACTGAACGCGAATGTCTCGCTGTGGTTTGGGCACTTGAGCAACTTCGGCCTTATTTAGAGGGTGTTTCTTTTACCGTCATTACGGATCATTATAGTCTACTGTGGCTACAGAAGTTGCAGAGTCCAAAGGGTCGTCTAGCCCGATGAGCAGTCAAAATGCAACAGTATAACTTCCGAATTATACATCGCAAAGGTCGTGAACACGTAGTACCAGATGCTCTTTCTCGGTCCGTCCCTGTTGCCGATGAGGTGTCTGTGGAGGTTTCATCTGAAGAGGTACCGCCCCCTCCGTTTGATACAACCAATGATAAGTGGTATTGTAAGATGGTGAAGAATATCGCTAGTAATCCCCTTAAATTTCCGGATTGGCGTGTGAAGGATAATCTTCTCTTCAAACATGTTGTCAATAAGTACACACAACCGCTGTCGCCTGGTGAATCTTGGAAACTGGTAGTTCCCAAAGCTGGTTTGTCGCGTATTATCATGGAAGCCCATGTCCCTCCCACATCTGGACATACGGGTATTTTTAAAACCTTCCACAGAGTAGCTGAGCGTTTTTACTGGCCGAAAATGAGAGTTGATGTCGCTAGGTATGTTAATCGCTTTGAGGTGTGTGCTGCGCATAAGGTGTCACAAGGTAAACCTGTTGATAAGATGGTGTCTCATCCAAAGCCTAGCAGGCCGTGGGAAATGATTTGCACAGATCTGATGGGGCCTCTCCCAAGGTCTAAACGAGGTAATTCTTTCATCCTTGTCGTTACGGATTATTTGACCAAGTATGTGCTGATATACCCACTTAGAACAGCGTCTGCAGCGGCCGTTGCTCGTAAGATCGAAGATGAAATATTTCTTGTATATGGGGTACCCAAGGTGATTTTGTGCGATAATGGTCCCCATTACCGTAGTAATCTTTTCCGAAGTTTAGCTTCCCGATATAGCTGCCGTATCAAGCTGAATGCCTATCATCATCCAAGGGCTAACCCGTGTGAAAGAGTTAACCGTGTGATTAAGACTATGATGGCTTCCTATGTCTCGGATAATCATCGTTGTTGGGACAAGCATCTCGCTCAGATATGATGTGCGATTACATCTACTCATGAAGTCACAAAGGTAACACCGTATTTCGCTAATTTTGGTAGGTCTATGCAGTTGTCTGGTGCCGATTATGTTGATAATTCAGATTTAGATCTGGGAGATAGTGTGAGAACTCCCGTGAGTAGTCGTAATGAGGGTTTTAGGAAATTGTTCGCTGACATCAGGAAACGGTTAGAGGATGCCAACCAGAAGGCCTGTGATAGTCATAATCTGCGACGTAGGCATGTGGAGTATCTCCCGCACGATTTAGTGTGGAAAATGAATTTTGTCCTTTCGGATGCTGCGAGGTATTACACGCGTAAGCTAGCGCCTAAGTATATAGGGCCCTACTCGATAGCTAAGAGGTTATCTCCGTGGACGTATGAGTTGCATGATAAGGATGGAGCTACGGCAGGAGTATGGCACTGCAAGGACTTGAAACCATACTCTACGCAACCGCCTGAAGATGAAAATTAACCCTTCCGGGTTAATTTTCTTTGACGGAAGGGGGGGAATCTGTAACGCGAAAAATTCGCCGAGCTGTCGTAAATTTAATATTGGCTAACCTGTCGACTGGGAGAAGTCACAGCGCTCTCGGTACGAAGTTAAAAATTTCAGTCCTCCATTTGCCGTCAAGGTGTAAACACACCGCTTCAACTTAAAATTTTCGCATGTGCTCTGGGAGCCATAAGTGCTTTATTGGAAAACCCGACAATTCCGACATGGGGGAAGAGACATACGGCTGGAACTAACAATTGGCAGCTCCGACCCGATAGGTTTCTGGTCCAAAAACGGTCGATGACTGTGGGTTCCATAAAAATTAAGAGGAATTGCGTTTTGAGGTGAATTTCCGTAGACGGCATTAGTTAGAAGGATTCGTTAACAAGGTAAATGGTTGAAAATACTTTCTCGGAATTAACAGTTTTATAGGTATTTTAACGTAGAAATTTTAGTTTTGATTCGTAGTTTATTGGAGTATGTAATCTGGATTTCACGAGATAGTTTCGATGCATTTCATAAATTCTTATTAGTTCATATTCTTCATTACTTTATATTTTGTGGAAATAAGAATATATCACGGGGGTTGTATAAGTATTCAGGGATGTGTCCAACGACATAGTTTTTATATTGTGGGTTTTTTTGGTATCGTAGTTTTTTTGCTAAGCGGAAAAAAACCAGTCACATAGTTTCTAACCTCAGTGTAGGTGGCTTTTATACAGTTAAAAGTCATGATGTATGATTATTGGCGAATTTCGGGTGTTTTTATTATAGTCTATGATTAGATATTACGGGGGGTACGTCGAAAATTTGACCGGGGTAAAATGTAAACCTCATGTAGAGGCTAATTCGTTTCTCTATTTTAGGGGGGGGTTTTGTAGGTGGACATTAATGATTGGAATTTAATGGGTCAGTGAGACCAGTTCCAGGAGAATTGGAATATTCTGGAGCAACTTCAGTTCCTGTTCTGGTGCCGGAAAAGGATAAGTGAACAGTTTTCCTTTTCTTTATTCTTCAACTTCATTAGTAAACTCGCATTTATGCTTCACATATAAAGTTTTTTATTTCTTTTTTCTCGGCAATTACTATAATTTCGCTTATATTTGTACTTGATACTTGAAAAATTTGAAATCTTAGCTCATAGATTAAGATACGCTAAGACACTACGGTACGTACCTGGTATTGCGTTATTTAGTGGTTTATTTTTGCCTATTTCTGATGATTTTATGTATATAACTTGCACCGTACATAATTTTTAGTTGTATTTTCTCTAGCAACGCTGAACTCGTTGTTATTTAAATTTTTGGCCTATGCAATTATATATATTTATATTGATACTGGTATAATTTGCGGAAGTGTGAACCCTTGTAACTGTACATTGTTGATTTTGATATATATATATATATATATATATATATATATATATATATATATATATATATTATCGTTGTATTTTTAGGATATTGTACATAAACAATTTGATCGATTCTCTAGAATTTTAGTTTGTAGTGTAGGGGCCCTCAGCTCTTCTGCACCCTGAGTTTGAAGCCTTCAGCTCTGCTCAGAGTTTATAGAATCTGCTTGACAGTTATTTACTTGAGTTGTAACTGATAAATTAGTTAGAAATTTTTGAATTTATGTATTTTTCGGCCTTCAGCCCATCTACTTTCTGAGATTACAGCCTTCAGCTGAGCTCAGACGTTATTTCTAACATTTTTGGTAGTGACATTGTAATAAATATTTTGAAAAGAGACCTTTGGTCCACAAAGACTAATTAAACCTTCAATCAGGAGATACTTGCTGACTTTTATTTACTTATGATAATTTACCCATCATTTTAACCTTTGGAGTGTGTAGTGAGTGTTGTTAACCCACTGAGGAGTTGTGGGCTAACTTAAGAAGTCTTGGGTGCTTGCAAAAATTTCTCTGGCGCCCCTTTTGTAAACTTAATAATTTTTTGAAGAATCCACCCCTTCTTCGACTCAAAGCTAGTCGACTGGCGAGCACGGGTTGTACCACGTGAGACAACCCGCATACCTATAACGAGCACTGAGAGGGTTAGTAGGTTTTCTCGTTATATTGGTTTAGTTAGTTTGGCGAATTTTTTTATAAATTTTCTATAATAACCTAAAAGTCCTAAAAACGATTCAATATCTTTAGGTGTTTTTGGAATAGGAAAGTTTTGAATCGCCCTGATTTTATTCTGATTGGGTTTTATTCCATTAGGGGTTACAATGTGGCCTAAATATTCGACTTCTTCACGTAGAAATACACATTAGTCAAGTTGTACCTTTAGCTGTGCTTCGCGTAATTTTGAAAATACTAATTCCAAGATTTGGATGTGTTCTTGAAGGCTCGTGCTAAATATGATGATGCCATCCATGTACACCATGCATGTCTGATGTTGAAGGTCCCCACTTGATAGCGCTGTAGACATAACTCACTCCGCTTTTTTATTCTAACTCTTCTCTGGTAAATAGGTTAGGACAAGTAGACTTAATTTATTTTATGTTTTGATATAAAATCCATATTTTTTCGAAATTGTAATCGAGGTAGTTTCCAGACGTTATCCATAAGTTCGATTTAAGTTTTAAATTAAAATATACTTTGAAGTGTGCTTCATGAGAGTAATAATTTGATTTGTTTTGTTGCTGTTATCATCCGCATTTTTGGATAAACATTTGAATTGCTCATCAAGTTGTATATAAAAGTCCAGTTTTATTCTGGCGATGTTTAGTCCAGGCTAGGGACACTGCATACCGTGCCATCTATACAGCCTGTCGGGTAACTAAAATCGGTATATTTCAAAAAATTCCGAAACATTAATGAAAACTGTAACGTCGTTAGTAATACAATTTTATTGATTTTTATAACTGCATATGGGCGATGTCATATTGCTGGTCACAGAAAACTGACCCGTATTTTGTGTTGCTGGTCCAATCATTTTCATTTATCCTGTTTGCTGGTACGCAGTGGGAATAAATCATCCAATTTCACGAGGAGTAAACAATGGATGATATGATAAGTCCCCTTCATTTTCAAAAACATTGTTTCTGAAAGTTTGAGAAAGACGAAGCCAGGTTATTAAGAAAGTTTGCTTTGCCGTCCCTGTTTTTGATGGTGAGTCATTTAATAAATGTTATTAAATATGTATATATTTTAGATTATTCAATGAAGGGGGATATAACAGACAATTTTTTGTTTCCCGTCGAAGTAAAAGAGCCTATACAGAAGACGATCCCTAAAAGAATTAAAGGTATTTATTATCTGAAATTGAAAGGAACGAATTTTATAACATACCTACATTTTTTGTAGGTATGCCTTCCAGCCACACATATTCTCCAGTTGGAAAAGTTAAAATGCCCACCAGAAAATATGAGACGAAATTAACAGAAATTGAATACAATACTTCAATATAGCAGTTTTAAATGAAACTTCTTGTTTCTAGATAATTCCACAATATATTGAAAAAATGTTAAAAATTCTAAGAAATTTAACAATTGTTTCGATATTAAATATCATAGTCAGATTGCCACAAGTTACATTTCATCGATGCCTACCTGATGCTTAATAATTAATTTTGGTTAAACAAAGAAGTTACCTACTTTGTGATTGACTTAATATATATTAATATAATATCATACTTCTTGTAGTCAATCACAAGGTAGATCACTTCTTGGTTTAGCCAAAAACAATTATTAAACATCAGGTAGGCATCAACTGAAATTTAACTTGTGGTATTCTGACGATAATATTTAATATCGAAACAATTGCTAATTTCTTAGAATTTTTAACATTTTTTCAATGTATTGTGGAATTATCTAGAAATATTAAGTTTCATTTAAAACAGTAATATGAGTAGTTTCCGCGGAGTAAGGGTCGAGACAATTAATTTCATTCAATATGCATGCTATAATTTTGGACATTTTAAAATGTACCCATTGAAAAAATAATAATCTGGATTTTATTTTATGGTATAGCTATTCTCTCCACCAGTAAAGGTGTTTAGACATTTCCACCTTCCCCACACGTAGAAGCTATTCCCTTCACCAGCTATGGGATGGAAGGTATTGAGTCCTTGCCAGCTTCACTAAATGTGTTGCGAAGCGAAAAAACCATCAATCAGCATAAAGTCCTTTCATTTTTCAATCGTGAGTAGATAGTTTTAAGAAATAAATTACTGAATACGTAAATGTGCTAGATATGGAGTTACTTCAGAACAACTACAAGATTTGTTCACTCTCCCGGAAGATTATTCACTGGCATAGAACATCCCCGCCCATCTCAAAAACGCACGAGGGTTGGCATCCATCTTTCGAAGGAAGTTCGGGCAATTAGAAAAACTTGAAGACCAGATTCCAGCCCCTGGCAACACACTGAAACTGAAACATAATTCGCAGTACGTGTTCTACGTGGTAACTAAAAATGAATTTCAAGATCGATCTACCTACCGCGATGTGTGGAAAGCTCTTCGAAACCTACAAGACCATGTGTTGAATCCAGCGTGAAGAAATTAAGAAACTGGCTATGCCAGTAGGATTGGCGAATCATCAGGAACATGGTAGAGAATATCTTTCAAGATACCGGTGTCCAGATATTAATTTGCAGCCTATTTCCATTAGATCGGAAAGTGTAGAAATGGGGCCAGTTGCCAAATCAAACATCCAGTCTCAGCTACACAAAGGTTCCAGCAGGAACTTCCATCCAAAGAGGGGGTAATGTTACGAAACAGAACACTGGTATAGTCCCTAAATCCGACTCTGTCTAAGCCAGGTATGAAAGTTAAAATTATGGCGGATCCGCAGATTTTTTTATAACTGTTTACGATTGTGATTATCTTATCTAGATTTTGTTTTTGTGACCAGTCTTATCTAGAAAATGCCAGAGCTCATTGTTTTTGTGTAAGCCGCAATCCAGAATTTTCTAGTAAATAATAATTCTATATATATACATATATATATATATATATATATACACATATATATATGTATATATATATATATATGTATATATATATATATATATATATTATTAATATTTTGATTTATTTTACTTACTTTTTTTATGCAATTTAAATGTAGATGTTTATTATTTAGAATTTTTATTTAGTTTGGCTAGCTCAGTTTGTTTTTAATATGTGTTTGGTAATTTATTTTAATTTGATTGTTCGGGAGCATGAAATCCTTTTTCTCTTTGAGTCTTGGCTTATTATATTGTTGTAATTGTTTAAATTAAAAGAAAACACATTATTTGAAATAGATTTAATTTTCAATGCAATATTTTATATTTGATAAAAATAATATGCCACGCCAATGGTTATATTGTATCTACTTATTTATTTTAATAATTTCATCAATGCGCATGCGTGAAAAACTAGTCATGCGCTTTAACATAAAACGAACAATTCTGATACGTAAGAAGCATCTGAATAATTTCATCAAAGTTTGTTGACGATGCAAACAAGTGAATGGTTCAAACACATAAAAGAATTTATATATAAATCATAGTTATATATGATACAAATTGCTGTGGAAAGAAAATTGTTATATACATAGATAGAAAAATAGAAATTATATACAGATGGAAATAGTTATTACATTATGAAATTTCAATCACCAGATTTATGCGATTACAAGATGGCGTAAGTACATGTTTTAATTTATTGAAAATTCGGCCTTTTATTGATTTTAACGATTTATGCAATGAATTCACTATACAAAGTCTGTTTCTTTCCTTTTCAGATCGATCATATTTGCAAAAGTTTATCAATTTATGAAATTAAGTACTTAATTGAGTATTTTGAGTTTTTACACTGATTATTGGCCAATAATGATTTAAAAACACTGACCTGTTGCTCTTGAATTGGGATGAAAGTCTCTGGATCCCAGGAACACTCCGCTGAAGTTCCAAAAAACCAAAATTGATGAAAATTTCGTAAATTCTTGCCGAAAAACTTGATACAATTGACTGTGACTATTAATAAGATTGTATTTAATAGTACTTTATAGGTTTAAATGTGTTAAACCGGGAATTTCTTGAAATTTCAGGAACACCATCACACACACTCCTCGCTTCTTGACACCAGTTTCCCTTCTTTTTTAAGCGTCCCCTCGATTCTCTACTTTTTTCAACAAACAGTCTTTTGTTCTTTTCCAGGTCACTATTTCAAAGTTTATTTATTGATTCACAATTTGTTCTGTCATATTTTATAACCAATAAGATATTGTCTTTTGCAATCAGATAATTGAAACTTCTATCACTTATTAAAAAATTTCATACATACACTCTTTTACATAATTAGTTCATTTATAGAGTTCCTATGACTTTTTTCATCATACAAATAAATTAAAATTGGTTATACATAGATACATTTACATGGTACATCATTCAATATTGTTATTGATAATATATCACTGTTACACTCTTATTATTCATAAATATAAATTCTCTTATGTTATTTGTCTAAACTCTTTGCATCATATTATTGATAATAAACTTTAACAAATTACTATTTATTGATTCAATGTTTATTTTATTTACCATATATCATTTGTCTATATGTCATTATTTGTTTATCTATGAAAATCTATTGAATTCTATTCTATTCAATATTCATATTTGTTTTTATTCTTAAATTAATGATTATAATGAATGATCTATAATAATATTTGTATTCTAATGTAACTACTTATATCTAAAATTCTCTTGACTTGACTATATAATTATTTCTTTTCAGGTGAACAGCTGGTTATGGTATGGAAATTATTCTTCATCTTAGGCAACTTTATTTACATCATTACATTGGTTAGGCAATCTCTATATTTTGTATTATTATTGAGGTAATTCCTTATTTATTATATTGTTATAGGCTATTATTTAATATATCTTTATTTGATATGTTGTTTAAATTAAGAAAAGTGTTTCCTTTTTACTTATTTTCTTAAATTATATTCTTTTCATATATTTTAATACTAGCAACATATTTTAATAGTACTAATTCTCTTACGATCTATGATATCTGGTTCAATTCCCCTCAAATTTAAATTTAAATGATATCAATACCCTGGATATTTATTTAAATTTCAATTTTCTTATTATAAATGATTGATTTTATTTTATTCAAAAAAAAATTAACAATTTTATGGCATAATCTTACTTTCTTTAACTTTGTTTCTCAAATATTTGTTCACATATTTTCTACTACAACCTATTTCTTTCAATAACTGTCTCCTAATTCTTTCCTTAAAATACACTTGATTAAGATCAATGTCAAATTATATTTTTAATATTACTTCATATAATACTTCTCTATTATCATTTCTTACTAACATCCACTTATATATCAACTTATTTCTTTGTAATTACATTATACTTCTATAAACTCCTCATATCATATTTCTTTTCAATATTCATTATTCAATATAATTAATTATTTCTTAAATTCATATATATCAATATCAACTTCCTTATTCCTTCCTGTATTTCAAAGTAATCTATAAGATTCTAATTGACATTAAACATTACCTCCTATATTTTCAATCAATATCATTCATTATTATCCTTTCCTATCCTTTATTACTTACATCTTATTTCCTTATTTAAAAAATGTGAACTTCTATTTGATACTTGAGTTATTCTTATTTTATCCCCTCTATCCTATATTCTTTAATAGTTTCATTATATGTAAACCAGTATCTCTCATAAATTGTTTCCTTTATTTGCTATATATATTGATTTGCCATACCCAAATTTTTTTAAAATGTTTTAATTATAAGTTTTACCTAATAAATTTTTCTTTATATTATATTATATTTATTTTTTTTAGATTCTGAAGAAACAAACGTGATGAATTTAATTGGATCACCAGCTGCCAAATGGAAAACAAAACTCTGTCTAATATCTACTTTATCTTTGTACACTACCTAATATTAAATTTTAAATCTATCCTTATGACTATCATTTCCTTTTTTCAAGTATTATTCGTAACATAACATCATCTATTCATAATATCTATATACATGTTCTACATTGAACACTCCCCTTTCTAATTGTGTACCTGGATAGAATAAGCGATAACTATTTTGAGCATCACTATTGTCGACTACATATGGCCCTTCAAATGGTGATAATAACTTTTTACATTGATTTTCACCTTTCTTTGGTGTTCTTAAAGATCTTACTAGGACTAAATCTCCTTTTTCAAATCTAATCTTCTTATTATTTTTGTTTCCTTTTCTTTTGATAAATCTTATAGCACTGCTCTCCAAATTCTTGCTTACTTTATCCAAAACTTGAGACATATCCCATTCTCTCTGTATTATCCATTCACGTTCTGGAGGTATTCCTTTCAAAATAAATTGTGGACATTCTTCAGTAACTCCATTAGGTAATTGATTTAAAAATTTCTCGACTTGATTTAGATTTTCTTCCCATAAATTGTGTCTATTATTACATAAAATCCTTAAATACTTAACAACTTCTTTTATATACCTCTCAGCTGGATTAGATGAAGGTCTTCTTATGCTTATGAAATTCATTTTAATATTATGATTTCTACACAAACGTTTGACTTTTTCACTCACAAAGTAAGTAGCATGATCTAATATTAAGTTTTCCGGAGTTCCTATTTCTTCTATAAAATTTTTCAGACAAGATATTACTGTGTTTGCATTGGTACGTTGACAAGGAAAAGTTCTTACAAATTTTGAAAATATATCCACCATAACTAAAATATGTTTATTGCCTTGCTTGCTAGGTATTAATTGTGATATGAAATCAATAGCTACTATATGTAAAGGCTTGAGTGCTATTATAGGTTTTGGTCCACTAATATGATGATAGTTCCTTTCCTTCGCCAACTGACAAATTCTACAAATTTTACAGATTTCTTTAACCAATGATATGTCCTCCTTTGCAGTGTAATTTTCTCTAAACAACATCCATAGTTTTCGAGATCCTATATGTCCATACTCTTCATGTAATTGTTTGAGAATTTCCTTAGCATATTCAGGTGTTATTAAATAAATTTCCCTATCTTCCATCTTCTTATACCAAATTCCCTCGTTTTGAAATGCTCCTCTTTTACCAGATTCTTGTAAATTTCTCTGATCCTCCATTATTTTCTCCAAAGTAAACAAACCTTCAGTTTTTTGCAACCTATTTATGCCAATTTGGAATTGTTGATCCTTCTTCTTCATTTCTGTTTCACGGCTAAGAGCATCAGCTACTATATTAGTTTTCCCAGGAATAAATTTTATTTCAAATTCATATTCCTGTAATAGAAGTAACCATCGATGTATCCTATTATTTGCATAACGATTTTTAAACATTGCTGTTAAAGCTGAATGGTCTGTTTCCAAGTAAAATTTTGCTCCTAATAGATAAAAACGTAATTTAGTTATGCAAAACACAATGCTTGCCATCTCCAATTCAGTAACTGAGTATTTTCTTTCATAGTTTTTCGTTACTCGGGAAATAAAACTGATTGGTACTTCTCCTTCCTCTTGTTCTTGCAATAAAACTCCTGCTAATCTATCTATGGATGCATCTGTTCTTAAAATAAATGACTTGTCATATTGAGGATGATAAACCTGCAAATTTTGTAAAAATATTTCCTTGAGTTCTTGGAAAGCTTGTTCTCTTCTAGCATCCCATTTCCATTTCGTTTCCTTCTTGAGTAATTCAATTAATGGAATTTCCTTATTACTGAGGTCTGGTATTAGTCGTTTGAAGTAGTTGAGAATTCCCAAAAATCCTCGAAGAGTTTTCAGATTAGTCGGTGTTTTATATTCCCTCATGGTTCTAATTCGTTCAGGGTTCATTCTCACTCCAGTAGAATTTAAAATATATCCCAAATACTGCACTTCTTTTTGGTAAAATTGACATTTTTCCATGTTCAATTTTAATCCTGCTTTTTCCAATTCTGCCAATATAGTCTTTAAATGTTCGTGATGTTGTTCTTCATTTTCTGAATATATTAATATATCATCGATATAGTGCAATGTAAAATGTTCATATTGGTTCAGAACAGTGTGAAGTGTTCTTACCAATGCTGCACACGAACTCTGTAAACCAAATGGAACAACACAAAATTGGTATACTACACCATCAATCATAAATGCTGTATATGGACGACTTCTTTTATCTAATGGAATCAACCAGAAACTATGCTTCAAATCCAGTTTCGTGAATATGTTAGCTCTTGTAATCCGACCAAATATCCCCTCTACATTTAAAGGACTCTCATATTGTTTTTTAGTATATGAGTTGATATTTCTGGCATCCAGACATAATCTAATCTCACCTGACTTTTTTCGGACACATGTTATCGCACTTATATATGGAGAGTTGGATCTTTCTATAATACCATCTTGTATCATCTTTTCTAACTCCTGGTATACTTCATTTTTCAGCTTGTAAGGAATGGGATAGGTTTTTATTTTGAAATTACTAATATCCTTGTTCATTTCCAACTTATGTATATACTTTGCTGCTATGCATACTTCTTTGTTGAAGAGTCTTCCATATTTTGTTAATAACTCATCAATCTCCTTTCTATATTGTATGAGACAAAATTGTTCCTGTAGATCTTCCACAATTTCTATTTCATTTACTTGACATTGTCTTTCCTGTACCCCTTGTTCTTCCTTTTTGTCAAAAGTTATTATATTATCTTCACATACCATGTACCCCTGTTTATAATCAATAATCATCTTGTGATTGCTCAATTCATCATTTCCCAAAATTACATCATATTTTAAATTCCTAACTACTAATAATTGTATTTTATAAGCTATATTTCCCAAATAAAAATCTGCGACTATGCTACTATTTGTATAATATAAATTTTTATCATTCGCCCCTACTAATGATAGTTTCTTTGTATTTATCATCATAATATCATCTTCATTTAAATTGTCTACTATATCCTGTTTAATTAATGTTACCTCTGAACCCGTATCTATTAAAATTCTACAAATAATATTTTGTAATCTACCCTGGATAAATATTAAATTGGGTTTTTCTACTTTTTTACTATTATTTTCATAATCTATAATAAATTCTCGAGGATGTTCATATCGCGATGAATAGATGATATTATGTACGTAAGGACGGTTTAAGCAAAATTCGCTGTTATCCTGTCCAGGAATACACTCTTCTACCTGTATCTCCTGTCTAACCATGTTTACCTGTCTCCTATTATCATCCTCCCTATTTCTGTTTTGTTCTGGATTGTTTCGGTTTTCTCTGCCATTTTGCCAATTCCTTCCTCGATTGTTATTATTATTGCTATATTGATTTCTTCTTTCGAAATAGTTATGATTCCTATAGTTCTCAGGATATCTGTTTCCATTATTCCTCTCTCGATTTCTATTTTGTTCCCCATTTCCTTGGTATCGTCTATCATCAAAGTTCCTGTTTCCATAACTTCTATTTCCATTATTTTCATTATAATCTCTTCTTATATTTCCATTATCCCTTCGGGTATCATTTCTGATGTTTCCATTTTCATTTTGATATCTAAGAAAACCATTTCCATTTTGGACACTTCTTTCAACTCTCTGCAAATACCTAGATAAATTGTCCATTGTTTTTATGTTGTGTAAGGCTATCGTTTCTGAGACTTCGGAATTGAAATGTCTCCCGACATATAAAACTAATTCCTCCTCCTTCATAACAGGTTCCAAATATTGTGCCATGTTATAGAGTTGCATAGCATATGCATTTAAATTTTTATTCCGATTGTAATCGAATTTCCCAAAATACAATCTTTCCCTAAAATTCGCTTGATGAATTTCACCCCAAAAATAATTCATGAATTGGTTCTCAAATTCTTCCAGATTATTTATGCTTTCTTCCTTATTACAGAACCATAATAGGGCATGTCCAGATAACATCCCTCTAATACAAATCTTCTTCTGCATCATATCTCTCATTCTTTTGAGTTTGCTTTTAATGATTTTAATAAACACCTTCGGATGAATAGTATTTATATTCCCATCAAACTTTACTCCGATATCCATGTTTCCCGTATAGATTACTCCACCTCCATTTCTCCTAACGTTAAATTCAATTTCTTCCATGCCTTCCTGTAATTTTCTGTTCATTTCTTCCAGTTCTTTATGAAATATTTGTCCAATGTGCTCGTTCCTCTCCTCACATGTTCCTGTTTGTTTTTGTACCTTTATATCCAAATCCTTAAATTTCTGCTCCGCATTCTGTTGGTAATTCTGCATTATCTCTTCTATTATTTGTTCCTTGAATTTTATATTTTCCACTTCTTTAGTTATGTCTTCATTCTGTCTCATTACTTCTGCTTGGATTGTTCCCGGTAAATTTTCTTCTATACCTCTCTCTAATTCTTGAATGTGTTCTACCATTTGATTTTCTATCTGCTCTCTAATTTTAATACCGTTTTCTTGAATTTCATTTCGTATATGTTTGTTTTGATCCTCCATATCTTCTCTCACCTTGTTTATCTGCTGTCTACATTCTTCATTTTCTTCCCTAAGTTTCCTGAATTCTTGAATACTTTCGGTTTTCACCTCTTCTATCTTCTTTTCCAATTTATTCATATTTCCATTCAAATCTTCCCTAATATTCTCCTCCATTTTGTTCATATCTCCCCTCATAGTATTCATATTTCCATTCAAATTGTCCTCCATTTTGTTCATATCTCCCCTCATATTTTCCATGTTTCCACTTACTGTGTTGATATCTCCTTTCAACTTTTTCTTCATATTGTTCATATCTCCCTTCATTGTCTTTATGTTTTCATTGATACTCATCAATATTTGCTGCATCCATTGTTCGTTGGCATTAGTTCCTCCTTGTGGTTCCCTTCTCTCTTGTTGTTCTACAGTTTCCCCATCTCCTGTCATACCTTCTTCATGTGCATCGCCTTCCGCTTGTTGACCTTGTTCCAAATATACTGCTTGATAATCTCCCATACCATGACTTCGTTCTTCCCTTTCCTCTTCCGAACCACTGTCTGCTCCTACCTGCCTTCCATCTCTCAACGTCATTCGTTTTGCCATTTTAATTGAGTTTAAAATTTACAGATGTTTCCTAAATTTTTAATAAACCGCCCCACGTTTTGGGTGACAATTATTAATATTTTGATTTATTTTACTTACTTTTTTTATGCAATTTAAATGTAGATGTTCATTATTTAGAATTTTTATTTAGTTTGGCTAGCTCAGTTTGTTTTTAATATTTGTTTGGTAATTTATTTTAATTTGATTGTTCGGGAGCATGAAATCCTTTTTCTCTTTGAGTCCTGGCTTATTATATTGTTGTAATTGTTTAAATAAAAAGAAAACACATTATTTGAAATAGATTTAATTTTCAATGCAATATTTTATATTTGATGAAAATAATATGCGACGCCAATGGTTATATTGTATCTACTTATTTATTTTAATAATTTTATCAATGCGCATGCGTGAAAAACTAGTCATGCGCTTTAACATAAAACGAACAATTCTGATACGTAAGAAGCATCTAAATAATTTCATCAAAGTTTGTTGACGATGCAAACAAGTGAATGGTTCAAACACATAAAAGAATTTATATATAAATCATAGTTATATATGATACAAATTGCTGTGGAAAGAAAATTGTTATATACATAGATAGAAAAATAGAAATTATATACAGATGGAAATAGTTATTACATTATGAAATTTCAATCACCAGATTTATGCGATTACAAGATGGCGTAAGTACATGTTTTAATTTATTGAAAATTCGGCCTTTTATTGATTTTAACGATTTATGCAATGAATTCACTATACAAAGTCTGTTTCTTTCCTTTTCAGATCGATCATATTTGCAAAAGTTTATCAATTTATGAAATTAAGTACTTAATTGAGTATTTTGAGTTTTTACACTGATTATTGGCCAATAATGATTTAAAAACACTGACCTGTTGCTCTTGAATTGGGATGAAAGTCTCTGGATCCCAGGAACACTCTGCTGAAGTTCCAAAAAACCAAAATTGATGAAAATTTCGTAAATTCTTGCCGAAAAACTTGATACAATTGACTGTTACTAAGATAGTACTTTATAGGTTTAAATGTGTTAAACCGGAAATTTCTTGAAATTTCAGGAACACCATCACACACACTCCTCGCTTCTTGACACCAGCTTTCCTTCTTTTTTAAGCGTCCCCTCGATTCTCTACTTTTTTCAACAAACAGTCTTTTGTTCTTTTTCAGGTCACTATTTCAAAGTTTATTTATTGATTCACAATTTGTTCTGTCATATTTTATAACCAATAAGATATTGTCTTTTGCAATCAGATAATTGAAACTTCTATCACTTATTAAAAAATTTCATACATACACTCTTTTACATAATTAGTTCATTTATAGAGTTCCTATGAGTTTTTTCATCTTACAAATAAATTAAAATTGGTTATACATAGATACATTTACATGGTACATCGTTCAATATTGTTATTGATAATATATCACTGTTACACTCTTATTATTCATAAATATAAATTCTCTTATGTTATTTGTCTAAACACTTTGCATCATATTATTGATAATAAACTTTAACAAATTACTATTTATTGATTCAATGTTTATTTTATTTACCATATATCATTTGTCTATATGTCATTATTTGTTTATCTATGAAAATCTATTGAATTCTATTCTATTCAATATTTATATTTGTTTTTATTCTTAAATTAATGATTATAATGAATTATCTATAATAATATTTGTATTCTAATGTAACTACTTATATCTAAAATTCTCTTGACTTGACTATATAATTATTTCTTTTTAGGTGAACAGCTGGTTATGGTATGGAAATTATTCTTCGTCTTAGGCAACTTTATTTACATCATTACATTGGTTAGGCAATCTCTATATTTTTTATTATTATTGAGGTAATTCCTTATTCATTATATTGTTATAGGCTATTATTTAATATATCTTTATTTGATATGTTGTTTAAATTGAGAAAAGTGTTTCCTTTTTACTTATTTTCTTAAATTATATTCTTTTCATATATTTTAATACTAGCAACATATTTTAATAGTACTAATTCTCTTACGATCTATGATATCTGGTTCAATATATATATATAAGGAACCGACCCGAGAAAGTTTAGTTTATAATTTGACATCGTGAGATAAACAGTAGATAAGTGAATATAAATTGGTGAAGTGTTTATATAAATTAGTTTAAGTGAATATACTGTGTACATAATTGAATAGTGTAGTGAATGAATAAATTAAGTAAGTAAACCTACCGTGTGTATGAATTTATCTCACCCGTAATAAAACGTTTTTATAAATACGAATAACATTACAATATTAATGACGCACGGGTAAAGGTCTAATGATTCAACTGTATGTAAGCAGGTGTCCTTTAAATAACTTATTGTACTTTCGACGTTCATGTTTTCACCTAGAATCTCCACTATATTCGTTGAAATGTACTTCTTTCTTGTAGCTCCTTATTGTCCTTGTTTATATATGCGCTACGTTATATATGAACAAATATATTGCTATAACCCAGCCGTAAACGAGGTATTCTGACTTAGTGCGGTCTGGTCGATGTTGATTGAAGCCACGGATTTACTGGTTGTTTGATTTCTTTTAGATTATTATTCTCTGTTGCACTCCATACGTTTTACCAAGTGCTAAATACTTTAGATTCCATTAAATATTTTATGTCTATTAGTAGATACTTCATCTATTTGGATATAGTCCTGGTTATTTGGTGCTGATCAGGAAATTTGTTCTACTTCTTCATTTCCATTTATACCAGAATGTGATGGTACAAACATAAATTCGACGGTGGCATCTTCTTATTCTGAGTAGGCTATATCTGTTTTGATCAGTAAGGCGATCGAATTTATGGAATACAAGTGTTGGATAGTTTGGAACGAGCTGAGTGAGTCTGTTATTATTAGAGACAGTGGCTTTCTAGATTATTTAATATGTATATAACACTCTGCAGTCCATGAAGAAGTGATCGGTTTGAAATTAAATTTTATGGATGTATTTGGGGTAAGGATAACTGTTCCTACACCATCTGATGATTTGGGAGCGTCATTGAATATCATTTAGAGGTTTTGGTACTTTTCTATTTCTCTTAAAAAAGACTGTTTAATCACGTTAATTGGACCATTTTTATTAATATATTGAACTTAATTCTTTGATTCTGAGTATGGGTACTAACCAGGGTAGAGAGGTTTGGATATTTGTTGGGAAATTGAAGTTGTAGGTCTTTAGGTTTCTTCTACTCTTTCGTGAAATCGTGGATTTAATCTTGTTGTGACACTGTTAAATTTGAAAAATGTTAGGAGTTGACACAAAAAATGTTTACACCCTCGTTGCCAGAACCGAACTCCGTTGGTAAATAGGTTTAGGTCAAGTTGAGACTAATTATAAAATTAATATTCTTATAATTCATTTTATTTCCTTTTTAAATATAAAATCTATATTTTTTCGAAATAGTAATCGAGGTAGTTTCCAGACGTTTTCAATGAGTTCCATTTAACTAATAACAGCCAACTTAAGAATCCAAACAAGATCGTTTTCAATAAAATATATACTGACCGCAACCTGAAAAAAATGAACATTTAGAAAATTGCTAATATTAATGGATGTTTTGTTTAAAAAGCTGATTAGGATGAAACTAGAATATTCGATAATTGAATTTTACTACATTTATTTATTTATTCATTTATTTATTTATTTATTTATTTATTTATTTATTTATTTATTTATTTATTTATTTATTTATTTATTTATTTATTTATTTATTTATTTATTTATTTATTTATTTATTTATTTATTTATTTATTTATTTATTTATTTATTTATTTATTTATTTATTTATTTATTTATTTATTTATTTATTTATTTATTTATTTATTTATTTATTTATTTATTTATTTATTTATTTATTTATTTATTTATTTATTTATTTATTTATTTATTTATTTATTTATTTATTTATTTATTTATTTATTTATTCATTTATTTATTTATTTATTTATTTATTTATTTATTCATTTATTCATTTATTTATTTATTGAAATCAAACAATATATTTTGTTTAAATCATCATTTATTTGAACTTATGTTCAATTTAAACTTGTTGACGCGTTTCACTAACACAGTAGCTTTTTCAAAACGGATGAAGGTATAATGTAAAAATGTCTTAATATATACAGTGCATAAATACAGAATTCTATTTACTAACGTAAACAATGGTATTGAAAGAAATTACCTGGAAATTGATTCACTGCAAACATTCCTAAGCTATCTCCTAGGTAAAAAGGTTTAATGAAGGAGACTGATTAATATATATTTGGTCGTTAAGAATATTACCTGAATATTTATTTTTGTTATTCTCGAGGGCCTCTAATAAATTTGAACTAGGATTTACCGACTACATGGAGAATTTCAAAATTTGGGTCGAAAATGTGTTGGTTTTCTAATAAATGATTTGAATAGTTAGAATCTAATTTTTTGTTGTCATAGCTACGTTTGTGTTCCGGAATTCTAGTTTTAAAATTTCTAAGAGTTCTACCGATATAAATTTTATCACAGTTGTCATTACCGCATTTTAATTTATAAACTCCTGATTTGTTTAATTTTGAAGATTTAGATTTATTATTTTTAATGAATTTGGATAAATTGTAATCAGTTTTAAAGGAAATATTCATGTCTAAAGTTTCTAAAAATGGTTTAATTTTTAAGGATGGTGTTCCAAAGTATGTTCAGCTTTTAAATTGTTTATTAATATTTTCATCTGAAGGGAGTACTTGTTCTAAAGTCTGTTTTTTTATCTTTTTATTTATGATATTGTCAATTAAATTTGGATCGTAATTATTATTAACTGCTATTTATTTTATGATATTTAATTCTTTGTTATAATCATTAATATTTATTGGGACTGTTAAGAGTCTGTATATCATACTATTGAAAGCTGCTAGTTTATGACTGAATGGGTGGACCAAACTATTATGAATTGTAATATCTGTATGTGATGGTTTATGAAATATAGAAAAATCATGTTTATTATTTATATTCGAAATTGTGAGGTCTAGATAGTTTATAGACTTATTTTTTTCAAGGTCGACGGTAAATTTGATCTTATTATGAATCGAGTTATCCATGAAAATTTCTGCTAGTAGGGGGCTGAGGGGGTTGCCCATAATCAAACCGTCTCTATTGCTATAAACCTCTCCCTTGAAATGAGAATAATTTTCATTTAAACACACTTTGAATAAAGTAATGATATCAGAATGAATTATAGGATTAACATTATTGTATGTGAGCAAGTTATCAACAAGATTTATAGTTTTTTAAGGAGGTATACTAGGGAATAGATTTGTTACATCGAACGAAATGAATTTAGAATTATGGGGTAGTATTATATCTTGAATATTATTAATTAGTTCCGTTGAAATTTTAACTAAAAATCGAGGTATGAATGAACAAGATTTAGAGATGACATCTATGAGAATCTTTGAGCACGTGCTGTGAAATAAGAAACAACTGGTCTGATTGAGTACCCCTCTTTATGGAGTTTAATTAATGAATAAAGTTCAGGGTGTTGCGGATTGGGTAAAAATAATTTATATATTTATTTATCGTTAATTATTGATTTAGCGTTATCTACTGCTAATTTTATTTC
This sequence comes from Galeruca laticollis, assembly GCA_963921935.1. NCBI lineage: Eukaryota > Metazoa > Arthropoda > Insecta > Coleoptera > Chrysomelidae > Galeruca > Galeruca laticollis. Next base: position 130,155,002 of record OY998177.1, read on the forward strand.
TTTCTGAAATTTATTAGTTGGGTCTTTTTCAAGGGTCTCAAAATTGTTTGCCTGAATAAAATTGTTGGTTTTTAATATATATATATATATGTATATATATATATATATATATATATATATATAAAAACAAAGAGCAAACAACAAGTGTTATCATGGGAAAGCACGCAAAAATAAAGAGGTTACTGAAGAGGAGTGGTAACCGTAAACATGCATGTTTCTAGCTCATTAGCCTTCATCAAAACGGTATAACCAAGTATGGATGTGAAACTTGGGAGCAACGATGTTGAAAGAAACATGGAAGAACACAAAGAAAGGAAAATAACAGGACAACCAAACGCACATTTGTGCCATCAATTGGAAGATTCCGATTTTGGAACAACAACCAATATCAACACGGAGGCGCATAAAGCCCTCCTGTCTGGAAAAAACCAACCCAAGGTAAAGAAACAAGATCAAAAATGGATCATGCGTGAATTTAACAAAAACAAAGAGCAAACAACAAGTGTTATATATATATATATATATATATATATATATATATATATATATATAATCTTCTTTAGGTAATGCTGTACCGTATTTCCTTTATCTGCTTTTGTGAAAATAATACTATTGGACTTTGATTTTTGTTGAATTGATTTGGCGACTGATAATTCAAAGTTTAGAAATTTTAAAATTAGAATTTATTTCCAAAAGTCAGCCTCTATGTAGGTTGTTAGTGACATAACCTGATCTGTACAGTTGCGCCCGAAGCGGAATCCAGCCTGTTCTATGGGAACCTCTGCCATTATTTTGGTAGCAATGCAGTTGTAAAGAAGTCTCTCCAGGAGTTTATTGACTGAGCTCAACAGTGCAACTGGCTGATAGCTCTTTGGTTCGTTTCTTGGTTTTCCTGGTTTTAAAAGCGCAATGATTTTGAAGTAATTCATTTACTGTGGAATGGAATGTATCATCATATCTGTGAAGAAGTCGACCAACCATCCTCTCACGTATCCTCCTCAGTTTAAGAGGAGTTCCGTCAAATCTAGGCGCTTTCCCTGACTTTACATCCTATAACGCCAATGTTATTTCTTCTGGTGAGAATAGATAGGAAAACTGCGTTTGTTCTTCACTTGTTAATTTAAGTGCTTTAAGCTCGCGTTTGATATGCGTTGTGTGAGCTTTGTCTCGCCAAGCTGTGGAAGTTTGTTCAATATGTGCAGCGATTTTGCTGGGGGGTATCGTTGTACCTTTGCGTGCGCTCCTCTTCCCATCATTTAGCTTTCTTAAGAGCGACTAAGCTTTTCTGCTAGACGTTTTAAAATCTAGTGCTTGTACAGTTTCCACCCATCTCTCTCGTCGAGCTACATTAAGGTTGCGCAGCAGCTCATCCGCGATTACATGGTCGTTACTGTCAAAAAATGCCTTATATTGGTTTTCGAGGTCATCGTTATATCCCGGGATATATTGTCCTCTAGGTATAATCGTTTTTGCTGAACTTACTATTGCTTCTACAAACCTCCTATAGTTACCTGACTTAGGGGGAATCCATCCCAGACACTTTTTCCCATTTTGTTTTTTAGAAGTTCCACCTTGGGCGAGGAAGAGAGGTTACCATGAGGATAGCTATGCCGACCTCCATCAAAGCGGGTCGATGTTGGCTATGTGAAAAGTCTGTCAAGAAATTAACTGTCTCGACCCCGACTTCGTGGAACTTGCTCATATTAGTGCTTTCAAATGAAACTCACGGTCTCTAGTTAATTCCACAATATAATAAAAGTTATTGAAAATTCTAAAAAATTGACAATTGTTTCGATAAATTAATATCATCGTCAGAATGACGGAAGTTACATTTCATTTTATGCCTACCTGATGTTTAGTAGTTATTTTTGGCTAGACCAAGAAGTAACCTAACTTGTGATTGGCTCAATATATGTTTATAGAAAAAAGAAGATGATGTGATATTACAAATATTGAAGCTTAGATATTATTAGCCCTATGGTGATATCCTGGATATCATTTTTCCAATTAAGATAAGTATAACTGTGCAATGATATAGAAAACCAGGAAAACTATATCTGCTGATCTTTACAATAATCACTTAAGAAGACAGTTTATTAGTGGAGAACTCCCTAGATTTAATTGTTCATTGACAAATTCATATTGTGGGTTTCTTAAATGTCTTCTAATTTCCAGTTCTTCAAGAAAATCCAGTTCTTGTTTCTTTTCACAAATATGCAGCACTTCTAGTTCTGTGTTAGGTGTCAATGAATGATTGGTGTCAAGTAGATGTTTTGCGTAGTGGGATTTATCTGGTTGTTTTAATCTGTATGCTCGTAAGTGCTCACTGTATCGTATTTCAAAATTAGTACAGAATTGTTAAATGTAAAAACAAAAATACCACTATTAAAGAAGTCAGGTATATATAAACTCAAATGTCCAGAACGTAATGCTGTCTATTTGGGTCAGACCCTTAGAAATTTTGAAATACGATACAGTGAGCACTCACGAGCGTACAGATTAAAACAACCAGATAAATCCCACTACGCAAAACATCTACTTGACATCAATCATTCATTGACACCTAACACAGAACTAGAAGTGCTGCATATTTGTGAAAAGAAACAAGAACTGGATTCCCTTGAAGAACTGGAAATTAGAAGACATTTAAGAAACCCACAATATGAAGTTGTCAATGAACAGTTAAATCTAGGGAGTTCTCCACTAAAAAACTGTCTTCTTAAGTGATAATTGTAAAGATCAGCAGATATAGTTTTTCTGGTTTTCTATATCATTGCACAGTTATACTGATCTTAATTGGAAAAATGATATCCAGGATATCACCATAGGGTTAATAATATCTGAGTTTCAATATTTGTAATATCACATCTTCTTCTTTTTTCTATAAACATATATTAAGCCAATCACAAGTTAGGTTACTTCTTGGTCTAGCCAAAAATAACTACTAAACATCAAGTAGGCATAAAATGAAATGTTACTTCTGTCATTCTGACGATGATATTAATTTATCAAAACAATTGTCAATTTTTTAGAATATTCAATAATTTTTATTATATTCTGGAATTGACTAGAGACCGTGAGTTTCATTTAAAAACACTAGTCTGTCAAGATATTACGACATTCTTTCAGTGGTAGGTTATCATTAATTGTAGTTTCGAAGCATAGGTCTGGGTTGTAACCCTGTTTCCAAACTGCTGAGAATAAGAAGTCTCGATGTTTTGCGTCGAATACGAGGTAGATATTATTTACCTCTACCCATCGTGTAAGGACCTCACCATTTTCATAATTTTCTTTATATTTCCATTGTGTGTGTTGGCTGTAGAAATCGCCAATATAGATAGATGTTGGAGCAGGGGTGAAATTTGTGGGGACTACGAAGCTGCCGAAGGTTTGTATATATTGGCCAAGGTCAGTCCTCCCATTTGGATAGTCACATTATGTATGTTGTTGTCAGAGGAAGCAGAGTACAAGTTAGCATTTTTGATTTTAGACCGAACATAGGTTGCAACCACTGACCTATAAACAACAAATGGAATGACAATACATTAGAATGCGCGAAGTTTTTTTTCGGCCACTATGCGAGTGTTGAAAATTGGATACGGATCATGCCCATTATCGTTTTATTACTGTGTGTGAACTGTGTTTCATTACCAACAGTCATCAGCGTTACTGAACTTTTTGAGACTTTTTTCATCAGTTTTTCCCATAATTGGGAAAAACTGAATAGTGATGTTTTGTAAGAACCGAGGAGACATTGATGAACTGGATTATTTCTGGTACGATATATTTTTTATTATTCAAACAATAGATCATTGTTTTAATGAATTATTTTTACATCATTCAAAATTATTCCAACCCTTTTATGGTTACAGTTTAACTTCTAAGCGCTATAGGCTATGGATGAGAGCCATTGGAAGAGATCCTACTCTGGAAAAACTTCATCCTAGTAATAAGATGAGCAGTGATCATTTTTCAGAAGACAGCTTCCAGTATGTCAAAGGTAAACTATGTTTGAAATCAAGTGCCATACCTACCAAGAAGCTTGGTCCTAGGAAACCACTAATGATTTTGAACACACATGAACCTAGGTTGGTGCGTACTCAATATTTTGTTGATTGAGGGTCATTGATAATGTAATGTTTCAGATGTGCATTGTCCGAATAAGTAACTTGAATCAATTGGTAGTAAAAATTGAGAAATAACATAAATTTCAATTTTATACAATTCCGTTTCACGGTATTTTCATTGTTATCAAAACTTTTCCATCCTTTTCTTCTCATTTCAATACTTCATTTTACAGCATTAATCTACTCCCATTTTTGTCCCAATTTCCACTATATAATTTCTCAAGTTAATTTTTTAGACAATGGAATTCTAAAACAACTATTTTCAAAAGTATGTCATTAACAGTCTGTTTTCGAAAGTCATAGACTAAAAATTATAAAAACTAACATTGGAAATTTATTTTCGAATAAGGTTTTTCTACATAGCTAAAAAACAAACCGAAAGTATCAGAGGCACCTTGATTCGGAAAAACTGAGCAAAATAATATTGTTTTCTAATCAATAATTCTGATTATCGATTTTTTTTCTATTTTTGTAAAATATATTTATCAGGAATTAATTGATGCTGCTGAATAAATATTTCGTTTTGAGAAAGGTGTGTATTATTTAACATTAACTTATTTGTATACAGAAAAAATTGGTAAAAAAATAACATTTATCACTTTTGAACTCTTCTATCTGACCAAATGTTCATTTAAAAAACAGAAATCGAATTTTTTTTTATGTACAGTCAAATTTATGATGAATAAAAGGTTACTAATCTCTGATTATGTAGGTATATCAAGTATATAATAATGCGGCATGGTAAATTCGGTCCCAGCAGGTAGCAGATTAAATTAAAAATTTTATATCCTTTTATCGGTAGGTTAATTCCCTCCCAACCAGAAATTTACGATACTGAGGATCTTAATCTCTTTCGTAGAATGAAGTAATTATGGTAAGTATGGGCTTTCCGAAAATAGTAGCAATTAGTAGGTAAATGAATAATATAAATACATGAAATGGATTGAAATATGTACCATTTAGTTGCGTATGTTTACCCAGTTTACATATTAGTCGATTCAAGTATTCTTTGTAGTCTGGCACCATGGATCTTAATATTATATTGTGTGAAAAAGGAAAGCGTATAGTAGTTATATATAACTATAAGTATAGTTTTAAAAAAAATTTAAAAAGTGGCGAAAAGCGGTGGACGTGTATAAATGAAAAGTGTAGATCTCATTTGCTTAGTATGGGTGAAGTGGACAATGTAACTGCTACAAAGCATGTAAAGGTTCATTGCCATAATGCAAATGTAGAACAGTTGAACCGCCAAATTGTAAGCACTTCTTGTAAAAGGAAGGATATTGATGATTTATGGGAGAAGCCTGCAAAAATCATCCGCCGGGAGCTTCAAGAAAATCTGCCTCCAACGATCAATACGTCAGACGTTGCGTTAATAAGGAATAATTTGTACAATGCTCGTCGAAAACTGCTTCCACAATTGCCAACAAGTATTCAACAAACTTTCGACACTCTGGCGAAGATCAACATTGAAACATCCAGAGGTGAACATTTTTTACTTTTTAATGATGCAGCTGATCAAATCGCCGTCTTTTCTTGTAAATCAAATATTCAATTTATCGGAAAAGACAGACGAATATATTTAGATGGAACATTTAATTACTGCCCACAATTTTTTTGTCAGTTTTTTACGATACACGGGTATTATAACGGCCACTTCATTCCTCTGATTTTTTCTTTATTACCCAACAAACCGAGTGAAACGTACCAAAAATTATTTAATATTGTAACAGAGATCTGCATCAGAAATAGTGTTAGATTAGATATTTCTGATATTGTTATCGATTTTGAAAAAGGTATGCATGAGGCTGTAGAACAAGTTTGGCCATTAGCTCAAATAATCGGATGTCGATTTCATCTTTTGCAGGTATGTTATAGACAAATTCAGCAAATTGGTTTAATATCTGCCTACAAAGATGAATGTTCCGATGCGGGGCGATGGCTACAAATGACTTTTGCCCTAACTTTCTTAAATCCTGTAGAAATCAGCGATTGTTTTGTATTCTTTCTGCTCTCAATAGCACCAGACGATGAAAAGATTGAAATGTATTCCGATTATTTGATAGATAATTACATATCTGAGGAGTCACTATTCCCTCCTTCACTTTGGGCTACAAACTCAGCAGAACTTATACGGACTACGAATACATGCGAATCTTTCCATAGACAATTTAACGATCCGTTCTACAAGTCTTATCCAAGAATTTTTGTTTTTATTAATAAACTTAAAGAGATTCAAATCGAAACTTATGTAAAATTACAAAGTGTACATTTGTATACTAAAATTACCGATAGTAAAGTAAAAAACCGTCAAAAATTTATTACAAAAATGATTGAATCATATAAGAAAAACGAAATAAGTCGTTTGCATTTTATTAAATGTATCTCATTTCACTGTGGCGTTTAATTATTAGGTATACAATATTATGTACCTGTATCTTGTAACCAATTTCGAAATTCTCGAGAATTTGGTTTCTTAATATTATTAAATATATAATTGTATGTAATATGTTATATTTTTATAGGTATAAACAATATATAGACATATCAATTACGTTTACGTAAACTTTGTCAACAATGTAAATATTTGTATTTAATTTAATAAAACTAAAATTATTCAATATTACAGTTTTATTGCACTGGTCCAATCTTAAAATATTTTACCTGGGACCGAATTTACCTATACAGTTTCAGGTAAAAACAAAATTAGGGACCGAATTTACCCGTTATTTTTGACCCCTTCTTTCGTGGGAGGGAATTTGCCTATCCCCATAATAATTACAATTTTTTCACAAAAGTGTTGATAAAATATAAATCACAATCTGTCCAAATTCGTTCTGTAATTATTTTATGTTATTTTTACATAAACGAGTTTATAATTTTAATTCAGTCGTTACAAATAAGACTTTCTCAGTTTATTTAAACAAAACGTAAGTATGTACTGTACTAGTTCAATAGTATTATTTATTTGCAATGCCGGTCCTGTACGGTTGATTGACTGCGCATGCTCCGGATCCAATTTTTCCAGGAGATCACGTGGTATGCGCGAATTCAATTCAGCGTAATACTGACAAACTGCATTATCCTTCCATTTGTTATTTATAGGTCAGTGGTTGCAACACCATTAGCGCGGTGATATGTGGCTTACCCTAAATCGTAACCAGGTGTCCTACCTCTTCTGATGAGTGGTTCTAAATTTTCCGTATGAGCTTCCTGAATGGCAATGATGTCAATGTCATTATCTTCCAAAATCTTCTGCGGGACATCATACTTCGCCCTGCTTATGCCCTCTATATTGATTTGGCAAATCCGGACACAAGGTCTAAGAATAGATAATTTACAAACATCGCATTTTCCCGAGATTATTATATTTTTCGAACGTGTCCAATACCTGGCCTAATATTGATAAAATAAACCATTAGTGTTATCAACTGAACTTTTTCGAAGTTGATAAGATAGCTTTGTTAACCAAACTACTCGATCTTCACTATGAATAACAGGATAAATCCAAGGGAAAATGATATCAATGTGTAGTATTTATCATTTTGAATCAAATTATGTCAATTTTATAATTTTTGGCCACGAACTCCTCAAGTTATCTTGAATTTTGTAGGAAGTATATTACTGATGCTCTCACAATCACATCACTCAAATATGCGAAAATTTGACGCTTTGCGGGATAAATTCAGCCTAATTTATATTGGCTTTTTGGAAGGAATCGGATATTTTTTGCAACACGAGGGAATTAGTGAACAGCATATCAACTGAACGTATAGGTTCCAGGTATATATGAAACAATTATGGTCGTTGTTTTTGATTATATTTCTAGCTGAATTTCGTTGACTGGCGTAGACATTCAACTAGATAAATAATCTTAATTTGACAAAATTAATGTCGAAATTAATAATTTATTAAATACAAATTTACAAAATGGTACAAAGTTGTGAATGCTGAACTTCAGTGGTTTCAGATCGGAAGACACATTATGTTTCGATTTGATGAATATTATAGCTAACTTTGTTATTGAGTGTTGAACTCGTTTCGATGAGTATTAAAACTTGTCATTGAGCGTTGAGCTCGATTCGATGAGTGTGTAAAACTCGTGTCGATTAGTGTAAAACTTTGTTATCAAGAGTATTGAACTCGCTTCGATGAGTGTGAAAAACTTTGTTATCAAGACTATTGAACTCGCTTCGATAAGTGTAAAAAACTTTGTTATTGAGCGTTGAGCTCGATTCGATGAGTGTAAAACTCGCGTCGATGAGTAGTAAAACTGATGAGTGAGAAACTGATTTCTTCACGTTGTGAGACGTGTTAAATAGAAATCTGCAAGGGGCGTGTTTGCACGTGGATTGGGTTGACCAAAGGAAAATAAATATTTCCTATTGGCCGGTATCATTGGACTCGTCAGGTTCATTGACAAGAATCAACAATGAGTGCCTCCAATAGATATTTCTATTGAATACTCCAATAGCAATTGTAACCTTTTTACTCAGAAAAGTTATTCAAACATGTCTTTCAAATCTTCCGACCGTCGACCATAAAATTCACGCAGAAGTGACACTAAATTTAGGGGTTTTACAATACAATAGATAATAGTGTGAAACTTGACATTTCCCTAACTTTTTAACTATAGGATTTCAAACACAATGCGACAAGATGTCGACTGTCAAAAATATGCTATTTCAATGGCCAAACAAAACTATTTACAATTATTGTTGCAAAACGTGATAGTTTGAAGGTATTTAACAAAATCTGGAAATAAAGTGTAACTACGCTTTGAATTGAAAACTATAGAAAAGATCTTATCAATTCTGAAACAAATTTTTACAACGCTAGCAATTAAAATGAATTTACGCTTTAAATATATACAATGACGAAAATAAGTAACATAATTATAATCTTAAACATACTCCTCCCGTTGAGAGAATACGATCAATTATAAAATCTATGAATGTTCATCTTCAGCATTAGTCGGTAGAATCGGAAGTAACGCTACCTTCTTCACATTTCGGTCAACTGAAGGTTTCGCGGTTTTCACTAAAACAGTATGTACCACACCGTCACTACCGGGATGGCACTTCATGATTCTTCCCAGGGCCCATTATGAGGGTGGAATGTTGTCTTCTCGTAGTAAAGACACAGCCCCTTCGTGGATTTCAGGATCGGTCATTTCCCATTTGGTGCGAACCGTCAACTCGTTCAGGTACTCCTTGCTCCACCACGTCCAGAAATGCGGTTTAACCTTAAATATGTGCTGCTCCTGAGACATATGTTCACTGGTAGTCGGGGGGTAATCACGACTTTGTAAGTTGGTCAATAAATTACCTATTAATAAATTGCCAGGAATAAGGGGAATAGGATCGGTAAGGTCAGAAGAAATATTAGTTTCGTTTTCGATGATTAACCCATTAAATCGTCCATACCTAAACAGCCAGTCGCGACCGGCGACTTCTGTACAAATTCCTTTGAAATCCGTTCAATGTTGCTTCACCCAATTTCCCAACACGTGGTGGCTGCGGATCTTTGCCTTGAAGCAGCTACAAGACATTTTTATATGTACGTCCGTCAATAATCACATATCTACGACGTATCGAGCATAAACTTTGCTGAATTACAGCTTGCAAATATTCTTTCTGAAAATACATCATAACTAAGATGATCACATGTCTAATTTTAAACAAGATAACGGAGTGTTCAGCGTCAAATGATGAGTTAGACACAATCAAACGGTAGCCTGCCCCCATCATCCCTTCTTTGTACCGAAAAGGATTTATCAATCGCCGAGGAAAAGCTTGAGGCCAACGTGATGCAATTTCATCATCGTACCAATAAAAAGTTTGAACTTCCTTTAGGAAGCCCGTATTTACAATTTCCATTAATGTAAACAAGAGATGTGCCCCTAAGAGCTCTAATTTCGGTATTGATATCTTCTCGATAGGTACAACACGATATTTAACACATGATAATTGCACTTTAATTTTTCTTAAGAGATATAGTGTGTGTAAGTAAACGCGTGCGTCGGATGCCATTTCAGTTGCATCGGAAAGTCCATGTAATTGGACGCCTTCAACATCGGCGGTAACTACGGTGCGTCGAAATAATAACAGATCATTTGACGGTGATGGCTGGCAATATGTTTGCCATTCAATATACAATTTAATGAGTAACGATTCGTTCCAATCGAGTTTATAATTCCACAAGTACTGTAAGATTATTTTCCCGAATACAATCACGGAAGCCAATAACCCTACCGGTTCGAATAGCTTGAAAACTCTGAATAGTATTATCCGCTTGGAAACCTTAATCTGAATAGGTTTCAGTATATACATATCCGTGTCATTTCGCACAGTATATATTTTGAATTCATCTATACTTAATTGAAGTTAAAATTGAATTGCTAGATAGGAAGCATATGTAATATCGAATATGACGATATTTAATTCAAAAATTCGTACGTTTCTCATTTGATCTCTCCAAATAAGACATTGAAATTTATGGTATTCGTTTCTAACTAAAAATTGTTGACACATTCGCTTTAAATCACCTGCAATCACGATAGGGTTTTCGCGAACTCGACTAGAAGTAGTTAATGAACTAGGTTGAGTATTATGACCGGTATACAGGGCGTCATTCGACGGTACGCCTGCAGAAGTCTCCAAAGAACCATCGTATACCACACTTACTTTCGTAGTTGGACTCGTTTCCTTACTGATTGCGTGATGAGATAAATAATAACCTTCTTATATCAGCGGATTGTCCACGATAATGGACTTGTGACGTTTATTTGATTATTGATAATCAGGAGCTGCTAATTTGCTTTGTTCTACAGATATTGTAGTCTCTGCTTCTAATAATTTGTCGACCGGTGTAGGTCGGTGGACATCTGGGTCCGTTAATTTGCTTTGCTCTTCAGGCAGTGTATTGCCTGTTTCTATTAATCTGTCGACCGGTGCAGGTCGATGAAACTCTGGTTCTACTACATTGGATGATTTTACAGGCAGTGCTGTGTCTGTTCCTACTAATATGTTTTGTTCTCCAGGCAGTGTAGTGCCTATTCCTACTGATATGTCGACCGGTGCAAGTCGATGAAACTCTGTTTCCATTACTTTGATTTGTTCTACAAGCAGTGTAGTGCCTGTTTCTACCAATTTGATTCGTTCTACAGGCAGTGTAGTACCTGTTCCTACTAAGATGTCGACCGTTTCAGGTCGATGAAACTCTGGTTCTGCTACTTTGATTCGTTCTACAGGCAGTGTTGTGCCTGTTTCTACGAAGATGTCAACCGATTCAGGTTGATGAAACTCTGGTTCTGCTAATTTGATGTGCTCTACAGGCAGTGTTGTGTCTGTTTCTACTAATATGTCAACCGATTCCGGTTGATGAAACTCTGATTCTGCTAATTTGATGTTAGCAGGTAACTTTATCTGCTCACGTTGGATCGATTCATATGACATAACGTGAGAGATTTCTGGTACGTTTACAACTGTGGATGTCTTTTTATCAGTGTTTAAACGTGCTTTGTTGGCCGTTTGCACGGTATCTACTGGTTGTACTGCACGGTATCTAACTGCTTGATAGAGCTGCGAATTTATCGAGAAACCTCTCTTCGTAGTAGCTACGTTGATCAATTTCCTCTTGATCTAACTCTATCCTATCTTGTGTTAAATCAAATTTTTTTGTTGTCCTTTCTAATGTCGATTGAATGAAATATTCATTGACGTGCGCGGGTTCATCGTTTGCTTGGTCGACGACTATTCTCAATGTCGTATTGGTTGTTAATATGTAATCGCGTTGCCGTCTTAATTTCTTAAGTTCAGCCATTTTAAATTCAGTTTATGCGTGAGTATGGTAAGGAATTTCAACAATGTTTATACGATACTAATATGGAAACAGGATGGATAATTGGCACATTTAAATAGCTAACTGACCAATATACCTTGATTATCCTAGCTGTTGCGGTGATGAATTCTTTGAACTGCGATTTTAACTGCTAATTGAACTGCTAATTGGACTGCTAATTGAACTTCTAATTGAACTGCGAATTGGACTGCTAATTGAACTGCTAATTGTACTGCTAATTGAACTGCTGATTGGACTGCCAATTGAACTGATATACTTGCACTATGATTTGAACTTCTATACTTCGATTTGAACTGCTCTCTTGATACCGGCACTTTACAATGTTATATAACAATACTTGTTATATCCGGTTTACGAAGGACCAATGTTTTTGATTATATTTCTAGCTGAACTTCGTCGACTGACGTAGACATTCAACTAGATAAATAATCTTAATTTGACAAAATTAATGTCGAAATTGATAATTTATTACGTACAAATTTACAAAATGGCACAAAGTTTTGAATGCTGGACTTCGGTGGTTTCAGATCGGAAGACACTTTATGCTTCGATTTGATGAATATTAAAACTAACTTTGTTATTGAGTGTTGAACTCGTTTTGATGGGTATAAAAACTTGTTATTGAGCGTTGAACTCGATTCGATGAGTGTGCAAAACTCTCGTCGATGAGTGTAAAACTTTCTTATCGAGAGTATTGAACTCGCTTCGATGAGTGTGAAAAATTTTGTTGTCGAGAGTATTGAACTCGCTTCGAGGAGTGTGAAAAACTTTGTTATTGAGCGTTGAGCTCGATTCGATGATTGTAAAACTCGCGTCGATGAGTAGTAGAACTGATGAGTGAGAAACTGATTTCTTCACGTTGTGAGACGTGTTAAATAGAAATCTGCAAGGGGCATCTTTATACGTGGATTGGGTTGACCAAACGAAAATAAATATTTCCTATTGGCCAGTATCATTGGACTCGTCGGGCTCATTGACAATAATCAACAATGGGTACCTCCAATAGATACTTCTATTGAATACTCCAATAGCAATTGTAACATTTTTACTCAGAAAGGTTATTCAAACATGTCTTTCAAAAATCTTCCGACCGTCGACGATAAAATTCACGCAGAAGTGACACTAAATTTAGGGTTTTTACAATACAATAGATAACAGTGTGAAACGTGACATTTTCCTAACTTTTTAACAATAGGATTTCAAACACAGTGCGACAAGATGTCGACTTTTAAAATTTACAACAATAGAAAAGATCTTATCAATTCTGTTATACAATGACGAAAATGAGTAACATACAAATATCTTACATATTTTAAAAGTATCGTAAACAATAAAATTCAAGATTTTATAATCTTGAACAGTCGTTATGGATCTCATTCGCCCTTTCGACCCTTGACTGCATGTTTTTAGGAACTACAAGTCTTTCCCAAACTTGAGAAAATGTCAAAAATTCAGAAGAAAAATGTTATGAAGAATTTATGTCCGTAAATGATTCTTGAATTAAGGAATTTTGAGTGAAATATTCTCAATTCAACGAATTATTGAAAACCCCACGACGTGACTTGTTTCAATTTGATTGGTTGGGTATTGAAGAATTCATTAAAACAGACGAACACAGATATCAATAGAACATCGTATAGTGGACCCTGTACGTTTTTGGATTCTCCCATATAATTGGAAAAAGTGGGTCTCATGTTAACTAAATATATCGCTAAACCGTTTTTATCTAATCAACAGTAAAATAATTTAAAAAATAATGACTTTACCTTTCCATATTTTTGAATTCCTTCCGTCCAGTAGGATCAAGGGGCTCTTTTAAAACATTCAAAGATACTCCGAACCTGAGTTTCCTGAGATAATCAAATATTCCTTCTTCGGTTAATACATGTGTATAACGGAAGTCCTGTTCATCATCTTTTAAATTTTTCTGCATTTCGATCATCTTGTCGTTATTGAATATATAGTTTTGTATTACGAAATGTCGTAATACGGTATCCGCCAAAATAAACAGTACCGAAACAAAGAGTACTGTGGAGTTGTTTATGTAATATGGATTTGTCATATTTGACTTAATTGTCATTAGTTGATATATTAATAGTACGCTGCAGTTAAATTTGATTTAAAAATGGTTCTAACAACGGAAGAAAAAGTTTTATTGGTAGAGCATTATTTTTGTTCATACGGAAAAGGTCGTAATGATGGTCCAAGCTTAGAACAGGTGTCAATAAAATATCAACAAAAATTTAATAAAGCAACTCCTAGTAAAATTGTGATGTTAGCTGTTGTTGAAAAATTTCGTCGCACTGGTAGTGTATTGTGTCAACGTAAAGGTTCTTCAGGTCGTCGAAAAACAGTATGCACTAACGAAAATGAAGGACGTGTTTTTAACCAAGTTGTGCAATCACCTCAAAGAAGTCTTGTAAGAACTGCATGTAAACTCAACATTAGTGAAACGTCTTTACGTCGCATGTTCAAATCAATTGGTGGTTATCCATACTGTATTCAAGTTGGACAACGACTAAATGCTGCGGACAAACGTGCAAGAGAAATTTACTGTGGTCGCATGTTGTGTTTAATTTACGAAGATCCCGTATTTTTGAAAAGCATATGGTTTTCAGACGAGAGTCATGTTCATCTTAGCGGCTATATTTATCGACAAACAACCAGATTCCTTGGATTTGAACGTCCTGATGTCATTGTAGAGAAACCACTCCACAGTCTTCGAGTTACCGTTTGGTGCGCGGTATCTGGTCATGGAATGATTGGTCCTTATTTCGTTGAAGATGATAATCAGAATCCACTTACTGTCAACCAAGAGCGTTATAGAGAGAAAATTATTATACCTTTTGTGAGAGATTTAAATAACTTTTGGCGTGCACGAAATCTACAGTTTCGCACACAATGGTTCCAACAAGTTGGTGCAACGAGCCATACAGCTGTGCGCACCTTAGACTTACTCCGTCAGCATTTCGAGAATAGAATAATTTCTCGGGGAACAGACTCCGAATATCCTTCTCATTCACCTGATCCGACGCCACCTGACGCATACATTTGGGGCATAATGAAGGACAAAATATTTCACTCGGAAAATCCGCCGGCGTATATTGCCGAACTACGGGAAAGAATACAAAATATTTTTCGGCAGTTACATCAACCACTTCTTATAAATATGTTTATTGACTTACAAAATCGATATGAAGCTTGTATGCGTCGAAATGGTGAACATTTTGGACACTTACATTACAGAAATTAAAAATTAATTTTTATTTTTATTTTCGGTACTGTTTATTTTGGCGGATACTGTATATAACTGGCAATGAATATTTTTCTCTGCAATCGAAAAACCCTAGAAAAAAAATTTGCGATATACTTTCCTGTCTAGGAACTAAACAGAACACTCCTAGATATTATTGAATATATACACATGTTGAAGCTATGTCGAACTAGCAGCCCCCTCCACCGAATATGTTGTTAGAAATAATTTTATTTTATTGCACACCTTCTAGAAAAAAGTTATTAACAAATTAAATTTGTACTTTTCTTTCACTCTAACTAATGTCTTCTATATATACGTCTCGCTTGCACTCATTAGTCAAATGATTAGAACATGTTTTTTAAATATATAACATATTTAATGGGTGCAATGAAAATAGATGCAACGCCGTTTGCTGGAAAGATATAAATAAAAGATCTTGGTGTGTACGAATGCAATACTGGCAAGAGAGACAGTATTATGTAAGACGGTATGCATTTTAGATAAGTCTGTCTCTTTTACATATATTGTATATGTAAACATCTTACCAAATATGTACATTGAAGTGATTTCCTAAGTAGGGGGGTGAAAATAATAGTAGCAAGGGTCATTTGAAGCTGAAAAAAAAGAAACATTTTCATGTGATACATTATGATTCAAATATGAAGATAACAGTGTAATTAAATTATTTTGTCCGCATTATCTCTAACGATTATCACCTTGTTGCTGATAAAATATCCTAATCGATTATAAATAGCATTCCGAACATTTTGTAACACTTCCGGCGTTACTTGCCTAATTTCGTCCCTGATTCTTTGTTGAAGCTCGGCTATGTCGTTAGGTTTAGTGGCAAAAATTTACTAAAGTAGGAATCAGTTCTTCTTGGAGCATATTAGGGTATGTTTCTCCGGTTACGTTTCCATTGAAATAAAGGACCTACTATGCGATCCCCAATAGTTCCAGCCCAGGCGTTTGTTTTTTGAGGCCTTTGGGTATGAGATTCACGCATCCAACGAGGATTTTCGTCAGCCCAATAACGGCAGTTCTGTCGATTGACGTACCCATGTAATGTGAACGTAGCCTCATCACAAAACAGAACCCAATCCAAAGCAATTTGTCCACTATATATAGAAGCCATAATTAGTTCGGAAAATTCGAGTCTACGATCAGGATCATCTTCGTTAAGCTCCTGCAGGTTTTGCATCTTACATGGGAGCTTTTTGGATACATAAGGAATTTTTAAAACGCTTCTGGGATTGACACCATGAACGCGAGCTATTTGCCTAGCTGGAGTAACAGGATTTTCTTCAACTTCCAACAATACGTTCAACTGAGCTTCTTCGTCAACTTTTAGAACCTCTTGTCGGTCGAGGAGCATCCCTTATGTGGTCCAACTCCCGATATCGAGTTCCAATTTTGCTAATCGTACTTCGATTAATTGAAGGTAATTCTGGATGAACTTCAGTAAACAAACGAGCGACTTCAGCCTGTGTTCGACTTCTGTCCCCATATCCGATCATCATTAAAATTTCGATACGATGCGTTTCGGTTAAATAGGGCATTTTTTCATTTTTCGTTTGTTATTTACACGTTTAAATGCAAACAAGTACTAATAAATCGAGCAGGTTTTTTATTAGACTTATCAAGTAAGAAAAAATGTACCTATACATTAAAGTAATTTGAGTAAATATTTCCTTATTTAATTTTTTTCCGACAGATTGCTTATAAAAAGTAACAAAGAAAGTGGAATTGTAGTTACAATTGAAAGAGCTTTCAAATAAAAAATTAATTAACCTACCCTTCCATATAAAATTTTTTTTTTATATTTGATATCGATTTGATTTTTATTAGTACCGGTTCATGATAGGCCCGTTCTACTGGAAGGACCGGACTTATCTTACTTGGCTTTAGAAGTTTGAAAATAGAGGAAAGTTGGCCACCAATGTATTCCCAAGTTGTCACGTAACCAGGAGTGTCACTTTCATATACAAATTGTCTGTCATTTGATACACTAGTTTCTGTTCTTGGAGGATTGCTACCACGCACGGAAATCGAGCAAGTTTTTTTGTAATTGAGGGGCCACCAGTTTTTAAAGTCAATAATATCATGATGGCGAATCTCTTTCTCTGTGAAAAGTATTTTTTTGCTTGTAGTAATTACAACGCCCTACAAAATTTAGAAAAAATTTTGTTGCCAAGGATTTTTGAACGAATTTAGGGTAATTCAGGTCTGCTGGATTCAAAAATAAAAGCAGTTTTTCCAAATTGGCTCTAGTTTTTGAGGTAATGGATACATAATTTCTTAAGGGATTTAGCTATAACATATGCTTTTTATTTTTTAAGAATAATTTACGAACAAGAAATTTACGCAGAAGCGAGAGTTCGACCCTGTTTAGTGAGCGTACCACGTGCCGACTGCTGATCACGTGATCAGTGCGTGCACTTGTTTGTCTTGTGTCTCATTATTTTAACTGTCAGTTCAGCGTAAGCAGTTGTTCTACTAAGACTTAGCGTCGCGGTTATTGTGCTTTTCTTACGTATTTTGTGTATTTAGTTCTTATTGCCTATCTAGTGAAGTTATTTGAATTTAATATACGTCAAGTGGAAGGTAGGAGTACATGTGACGAATATTTGTACCTATATTTTTAACTTAAGTCACTCTTTTTTCAGAGGAATGAGTTCTTCACGCAGAAGCTGTTTGAACAGCCCTAATGTCTTCTGCTACATTTGTGGTGAATATACTGTAGCGAAACAAAGAAAAAATATCACAGATTTTGTTAGACAAACTTATCAAACTTATTTCGGCGTACAGCTTGGAGACCAATACAAGTCCTGGGCTCACCATATAGTGTGCAAAACGTGTGTCGAATGTTTACGACAGTGGTCAAACGAAAAAAGAAAAAGTTTGAAATTTGGTGTGCCCATGGTGTGGAGAGAACCTAAAAACCACCATGATGATTGTTATTTTTGTTTAGTTAATGTAAAAGGTTTTAACAAATACAAGAAAGGCAAATGGAATAATCCTGATTTAGAATCAGCACGAAGACCTGTGCCACATAGCTAAGATATATAAATAACCATTTATAGAACACGAGAAGTGAAACTTGTTCCTTACTTTAGCCAAGATGAAGATCTTATTTATTGCAACAACATTCCCGGACTTTTTCGTCAAATGGGGATACAATTTGTTCCAGGTGATTGGCGACTATTCATAGACAGTTCCAGTAGAAGCTTAAAGTGTGTTTTGCTACACAATGCCAACCGATATGCGTCAATTCCTATCGCCCACTCAACAAAACTTAAGGAAGAATATCAAGTTGGTATTACAGAAACTATCTTATGAAGAACATCAGTTTTCCATTTGTGTTGATCTAAAAATAGTGAACTTCTTGCTTGGGCAGCAAGGTGGGTACACAAAATACCCTTGTTTTATCTGCTTGTGGGATAGTAGGGCGAAGCAAAATCATTGGAATATGGTTAAATGGCCAATAAGACAAAATATGACTGTAGGAACAGCAAATGTCATTAACGAACCATTGGTTGACCGTGAAAATATCATTCTACCACCGCTTCACATCAAGTTAGGACTTCTTATTCTTCGAATGCCGTCCCCATTTAACGGAGGTTGGCGACCACTCTCTTAAAAGCATCTCTGTCCGTAGCAGTATGAAAAAGATCCTCAACGCCCATGTCTGTCCATTCTCGGATATTCCTCAGCCATGATTTCTTCTTTCTCCCAATTCCCTTCTTTCCTTCAACTCTGCCCTGCATTTTCACTTGTAACAGAGAGTATTTATCATGTCGTAATACGTGACCGAGATATGCTGTCTTACGTATTTTTATTATTTTTAGTAGTTTTCGTTCACGACCAATTCTATGTAGTATTTCCTCGTTAGTAATTCGGGCTGTCCATGGTACTTTCAGCATACGTCTGTGAATCCACATTTCGAAGGCTTCGATTCTTTTAGTTATTTGTGCCTTTAACGTCCATGTTTCTACACCATATAATAGCTGGGACCAAACAGAGCACTCCATAAATCTCAACCGGAGTATTAAATTCAAATTTTTATTGCAAAAAATGGATTTAAATTTTAGAAATGCCGATCTTGCCATTTCAATCCTTACACGGATTTCCTGGTCCTGATTTAGGTCTGAGTTAATGAAAGCACCCAAGTATTTAAACTTTTCTACCCTTTCTATTGCTTGATCGCTTATTATTAATTGATCATTATGTGCGGGTGTTTTAGAGATTATCATGAGTTTTGTTTTTTTTGTGTTAATATCTAATCCCATTTGCTGACATTCCATATTAACAGCATTTACAAGTATCTGCAGGTCCTCCAGACTCTCTGCCAAGATCACCGTGTCGTCAGCGTATCTTATCGTGCTTATTACTTCGCCGCCGATTTTAACCCCTTCGCTTCTTTCCCATAAGGCTTTCTCAAAGATAACCTGAGAGTACACGTTAAACAATGTTGGTGAGAGAATACATCCCTGTCTAACACCTCGTGCAATCGAAATATCATTAGTTTCTGTATTATTGATTCTCACTGTAGCTGACTGATTCCAGTACAGGCTCTTTATTATTTCGATGTCTTTTTTGTCTAAATTGATGTTTTCAAGTTCTTCTATTAGTTTTGTGTGTTGTACTCGGTCAAAGGCCTTTTGGAAATCTATAAAGCATGCGTATACGGTTTTGTTGTATTCTCTGCACTTCTGTAAAAGGACTGTTAAGGCAAACAATGCCTCTCTTGTTCCCATGCCCCTACGAAAGCCAAACTGAGTTTTATCTAATTTTTCTTCACATTTCTTATGTATTCTGTTTTGTATAATTTTTAAAAGTATTTTTAGTGAGGACTAATGGAATAATTTGTTAAGGCTTTGAGTAAAGATGGCGAGTGCTTCAAATACATTTGTAGATCGTTTCCTAGGCTAAGTATGGAAAAGCTAAAAGCGGGTATTTTTGATGGCCCTCAAATTTGCAAGCTTATTAAGGACTCTAATTTTACAAATCACATGACGACACTTGAAGCTGCTGCTTGGTGTAGCTTTGTTATGGTAGTTAAAAATTTCTTGGGTAATCACAATGCGGACAATTACGAGGAATTAGTGCAACAGATGTTATTAAACTTTGAAAACTTGGGTACTAATATGAGTATTAAAGTACACTTTCTTCACAGCCACTTGAATAAATTTCCCAACAATCTTGGCAATTCCAGTGAGGAACAAGGGGAACGGTTCCACCAGGATATATAGGAGATGGAGGTAAGGTATTAGGGCAGATGGGATCATCATATGATGATAGACTATTGTTGGAGTCTCCAACGTGATGCTTCTTTCCTACGAATTAGATGTAATTTTTCAAATGAAATTATTTCTTTGCTGTTATGTATAAATAAATGAATTTTATTATTTTTTCGTTTCTCTTTTTTGAAACCACTTTAATATTTTTTACTGAAATTTGCTTATAAGGGCCATTGGTCTAATAAATTGATATTTTCCTCTATCTTGTCATATTTTGATCATATATCTCTAAAATTAGAGCCAATTCACCTAAATGGACTTCAAATTCTTGATCAGCACCACGAAATTAGCTAGAAATCGCCCAAATATTGTTGACAATAAAATTAGTGTTGATAAGTGCTATCATTCTTTCATATTCTCCAGGTATGTGAATTCTGTCATGTTTCTTAACCAACCTCTTAACCGTCTATATCGCACGGACCGGAAAATAGTGATATTTTTTACTTTTCCGACCAACCCATCTAATATGGGAGAAAAGTATACCTACAAAAAAGTTGGAATTTTGAAAGAAAATGTTCAGTTATTTTTACGTTTTTCATCAAGAACAACACGTAAAAACGGATTTTAGAAAAGAAATCCTGTGTGTATGTCGTCGTCGTCGTCGTGGTCGTCGTCGTCGTCGTGTTTGTCGTCGGCGACTTTTCGTTACATGTCTTGTTAGCACGATACAGCCTCCGGAGTGCAACAAGTTACCAATTCTATGATTTATTAATAATCAGGACATCCCACAGAAGAGCCCTATTGACAGAACAACAGGTGCTATAGTACTTTAAGCACGACATTTTTGTCATTTTTGCAGAAATTTCAGTTTGCTAGCACGATGCAGTCTCCGAAGTATATACATGTGACCAATTTTATGATTGGATATTATTCAGAGAGCCTCAAAGATGGACTCTATAGATATTCAGCACACTAAATCCAGTACAATGGTGCTATGCTTTGTCAATTCTGGAGAATTTTCAGTTTGTTAGCACGATACAGCCTCCAGCGTGTATACAAGTGACCAATTTTATGATTGAATATTATTCAGAGCGCCTAGTAGATGAACCTCACCCATTTTTAGCTCATCAGACCTAGTATAACGGGTGCTAATGTACCTGAGGTGTCACATTTTTAGTCCTTTTTGGAGAAATTTCGGGTTGTAAGCACAATACAGCCTCCGGAGTGGACACATGTGACCAGTTTTGTAATTGGATATTTTTCAATGTGTCTCACAGATGTACCCTATTGATTTTCAGCTGACTAGAGCGAGTACAGCGGGTCCAATAAATCCAGATATACTACATTTTTGGAGAAATTTCGTTAGCACGATTCATCCCCCGAAGTGTATACAAGTGGCAATTTCATGATAGAATATTGCTCAGGGTCTGTTCCATATGCGGAAAAGTTTTAATCCTTAAAACCGTTTATTTTATATCGTTTTGTTCCTTGTAATGTAAGCAAAAATCTAACCATGGTATTATTATGGTTTTGCTCAGGACAACCGTCAGAAAAAAGATGCGACTCTGTTACTTCATTGGGAATGTTATTCAGTATATAATCATAAAGAAACGAGCAAACCTCGCTTTGACCTTTTAGGGCTTGGTCTTCATGATAAGTATAAAAGTGTACGGTATTGGTTTTAAGCTCATGTATGTCGAAGGCATAGACCCAAAGTCCTGAACTGGAATGTGTGGTAAAGGTAGATTTTGAATATAATCGAATGAAATTCCCATAACTTCAGGTGGATCCTGGCACACAAGCTCTACTTCTTTGATTTTAGCGCGTCTTTTGCGAACTACTAGCTACGCGCTTGGCCTTTTCATTGAGATTTTTGTCTTCAATTCTTGCATTCAAGCTTTCGCATTCAGAGAACACATCTATTTGACATCTTCCGAACTTAAGTCCATAGTTTTCCTTGAATAATTTTAAAAAGAACTCATGCTTGTGTTTCTTTTTATAAGTAGGTCAAGCATCATTTTAACATATGAATCTGCATCTAAATACCGGTAGATTTTATTCAAATAGGGGGTGGTTTTCACATGAAAGGATTCAATATGTTATTTAATCTTATTATTCCAGTTAGCCTGAATAGAACGAGGTCGGTTGTGATGCAGGCCTCGTGAATGTCTTGGCGATTGCGAGAAACGGTGGTCCGTCAAGCTGACTGGGTCTTAAAGAACTGAAAGGACGGAATGAAATTCTTGTACTTTCAATTTGACCCTTGGACATTGGATATTTTTCACTACCTCAGAACTATTCTAAATAAATAAACTGTAAAAGAGCCAGATGTTTGGGTAGGAACGGTAGGTCTGGAGAGCGCATTATAAAAAACATACTTTTTATTTCATATTACAAGCGAAATATACTGTAAGCAAAATTGATGACATAGGTATTTAAGCAAAATTGATGACTTAGGTATTTTTATATTTCTGGAAACTAGGAATAATTCAATTAACTGTCTCGGCCCTTACTTCATGGAATCTACTCATATTAGTGTTTTAAATGAAACTCAATGTTTCTTGTTAATTCCACAATATAATGAAAAATGTTTGAGAATTCTAAAAAATTGACAATTGTTTCGATAACTGAGTATCATCGTCAGAATGACAGAAGTTACATTAAATGTATAGGTATAATCCATCTGAATTTCTCATCGGACTTTTTAAAAGGGTTGTTAAACCAAGTATATTGTTAAAATTTGAATCATTTTTATAAAGCCGTTTTTATGGGTCTTGAGTTAATAAAATTCTTGTAGGTACATCCAAACTGGCCGATTCAGATGTTTGGGTTAAGAAAGGGTGTCCCCGAAGGGCTGATGGTTGTAATAATATGTATTATTTCTAATAATATTACAAGCAACATGGACTATATAAGTAAAACTAATGATCTAACTATTTTCACGAGTGTAATTCGATAGAATATTTCTCGATTAGACTGTATTAATGCGAAATTTATATTATTTAAACAACATAACATGGTTTTTAATTACCCTTTTTGATTCATTTTCAATCACTAATTTTTGGATTAAACTTAAAGAATTGTTTTCAAACCGTGACATTTTTATGATATTTTAAATTGAAATTATAATAATAACAACAATTATTACTTAGACGATACTTAGATACGGACTTAAAAGGGAAATTATCGGCCCTGCTGGAGAGTTATCTCCGGAAAAATCCTGCTTCATTTAGAATTTTTACCATATGAGTGGAATGTTCCGAACATTTTTCGTAACTACAGTAAGAAACACATAAACCAGCCGTTTTACATATATATTCAACCTATTCATTTATCCATTCATTTATTCATCGAGTAGGTATAGCGTTATTTCACTGACCTCCGTCCCATTCCCCAGAATCAATCAAAAGTGTAGTTGGTGTGCTAGTTATAAAAAATGGTGTCCTAGATTGTGCTAGAATTCTGGCGAAAAAATACCAACCGCAGGGGGCTAGCGTTAACCTGGCCCCACCCGAATTCCAAAGCCCTATAACACTAGTTGTAGCTTTGTCTGCAGAACTAGTACTACTATTGCCAGTCACTTTAAATTTACATATCTAAACCGTTCAATCGATACTGTAATAATTTCACAAAACTAGCAACATAAACTAACACAGGTATTCATTCTTTGACTATAATGTAAATAATTCGAAATTAACTGTCTCGATCCGTACTACGGTCCAGTCAGATTTATTTGCTATTCTACTGAGATTTAGATGTTATCCCTATATCATGAGTGCAGATATTCCAAAGATGTATAGACAGATTTTATTAGATAGCGAGCAACGTTCATTGCAAAGAATATTTTGGAGGGGAAATCCTAATGACGAATTAATTGTTTTCAATTAAACACCGTAACACCATTTTTAGTCACGCGTTGTCTAATTCAATTAGCTAACGATAATCAATCCGAATATCCTAGGATTGCAAAGGTAATAAAGGACGATTTTTACATGGACGACCTACTAACAGGTTGTAATTCTGTAGATATTAGCTTGTTTTATGGGTAGTGAACGACAATTAGATGTATTTTTCAACCACATCAATAATTTACACCCAAAAATTAAATTTACATTAGAAATTGAAGAAAATAGCTGAATCAATTTTCTTGATTTGAAAATTCAAAGAGTTAATGATTAATTAATTAACTTGATTATTCAATTTACCGAAAACCAACACAGACTGATGTGACAATTCCATTCAATTTCAATCACCCTATGTCACACAGACTAGCGGCATATATTTCAATGATACATAGAGCTTTTTCAGTTTCTATGAACAAATGTAATTTTGATAGAGAGAATAATACATTTAGACAAATAGCAACATTCAACGGTTATCCATTAGATATGATAAATGAGTTAATTAGTAAAAAAGAGGAAAAAGTGGCATTACAACTGATATTTCCTAAACAAGCTGATGAAATTAAAACTTATAAAACCATCACATATGCAGGAAATATTTCTAATAATATTTCAAAGATAATATCTTCAGCAACGAATACAACAATTTCTTTTAAAACAGGAAGTAACGTTAGTACAAAATTGTTAAATGTAAAAACAAAAATACCACTATTACAGAAGTCAGGTATATATAAACTCAAATGTCCAGAATGTAATGATGTCTATTTGGGTCAGACCCTTAGGAATTTTGAAATCCGATACAGTGAACACTTACAAGCATACAGATTAAAACAACCAGATAAATCCCACTACGCAAAACATCTACTTGACACCAATCATTCAATGACACCTAACACAAAACTAGAAGTGCTGCATATTTGTGAAAAGAAACAAGAACTGGATTTCCTTGAAGAATTGGAAATTAGAAGACATTTAAGAAACCCACAATATGAAGTTGTCAATGAACAGTTAAATCTAGGGAGTTCTCCACTAATAAACTGTCTTCTTAAGTGATAATTGTAAAGATCAGCAGATATAGTTCTCTTGGTTTTCTATATCATTGCACAGTTATACTGATCTTAATTGGAAAAATGATATCCAGGATATCACCATAGGGCTAATAATATCTAAGCTTCAATATTTGTAATATCACATCTTCTTCTTTTTTCTATAAACATATATTAAGTCAATCACAAGTTAGGTCACTCCTTGGTCTAGCCAAAAATAACCACTAAACATCAGGAAGGCATCAAATGAAATGTAACTTCTGTCATTCTGACGATGATATTGATTTATCGAAACCTCAGATTAATAAATAAAATAGATTTGTTTGTTTTGACTTTTTCCTGCCCCAAACATTGAGTCACATTCTAAGCTCACTTGCGGGACACTACCACTGCTTTGCCATATTTACAAATCCTCCTTAGATGCAGGAAAAATGAAATTAGAAGTTTAATTGAAAACGTGTTAAAAAGTTAGGCAAATAAAAAAGTCATAATAATTTATGCATTTGAGTCGCTGCTTTTAAAATTAATTAATAATACTTGAATTTTATATGATAAAGGCATAATCTTATATAAATTTTAAACAAGTATTTGTTGTAACTGAAAGTGGCAACATTGCTGAAAATTTCAGTACCTGCTTTGTTTGTCTAGTATGAACTATTTAGTAGTTTTGTCTTTGTTCAGTTACGATATAAAGAGAGATACAAATATCGCCAGAGCGTTCTCGACTAACATTTCTATTGGATTATAGTATCATAGTAAATACTGTCAAACTTGGTTTGTTTATTACGAGTGCCATTAGGACTAGCAAGTAAAAATTGAGTTCTTTCGATGTTATGTGTGTTTTTCAAGACTTTTAGTGACTAAATTTGGTTTTAAGTTAATTAATTTAGTGTTTTTCATTATCATGGTTCGTCAGTGCCAAGTCTGTCGGAAAATCGGCCGAAATTACCTCGAAGTCTCATTCCACAGGTATGTAAGTATTCGAACGGCTATCCAGTGGCGGCGACTTTTATTATTCATTTCAATAATATTTAAAATGCTTAAAAGTTTTTTAATTATAAAAAGCAAATTCCTATTTGGCGTTGTTTTATTCTAGTTTTCCCACCATTTTGGAAACAAGAAGAATTTGGCTTGCTTTACTGGATCTAAGCGAGACTCATGATCTACCAAAACGACCTCTAAGCGAGACTCATGATCTACCAAAACAACCTCTGAGCGAGACTCATGATCTACCAAAACGACCTGAAATTTGTTCGGAGCATTTTAAACAATCTTATTTTATATATAAGATTAGTGGCCGTAAGTTTCTAAACAAAGATGCTCTTCCCATGTCAGTTTTTGAATTTAATCCACCAGATGTAATGTAAGTACCTACACATTTTCTTGGTACGATGGGCCCTTGAAGTCATGCCCAAAATAAAAAAGTCACTGTCCTGATAAACAAAATTTCCTTTCAACATAATAAGTTCTTTCTATTACAGCTGATAAAGCGGCCATAAAAGACAATTTTTAAACAGTTTATTAATTATAAGTCATTACTTAATTGGACGACTGCTGACACGCTGGGCTAGATAGCTATAGTTCAGTTCCACTATAGTAGGCACTAAACTAAACTACAATTGTTCTTGGTTTATTGCAATATTTCTGAGAATTTAGTGCCTACTAATTTGGAACTGAACTGTATTTGAAAATGAAATTATTGTTTTAATTTCTTAAGAGGTCATTTTGCCACATATGATTCATTTTATTCAGTTAGCAATGATGACTGGGTTAGTTGACTTACATTAATTTGTTAAAAGAATATGTCTATTTTAAGTCTTCAACGAATAACTCGAATTGCCATCAAAAATCAGCACAAAATGTGTCTGAGGCTTCTAGTGCTACTCTAAGTGATGTCGAAAGGTAAATATTTAAGTAATTTATGTTGAAATTAGGGAGTATATTTTTTTAAACTGCTTTTTAATAAAATTCACTGTTTCGACCTTCACTCTGTGGAATCAACTCATACTACTTTTCTAAATGAAACTAACTGTTTCTAGATAATTCCACAATATATTGAAAATATGTTAAAAATTCTAAGAAATTGACAATTAGTTTCATTAAAAAAAGTAATGCTTTTTCAAAGTTTATTATTAAAACAAAAAAAATGTTAATTGTGTTTTATTTTTAGTTTACCAGTAGAAGAAGTTGTTGATGATCTAGTAACAGTAAATGAGAATCATTCATTTATTAGTGGTGTATCATTGCTTACTTCAGATTCTCGTATACTTGCATATAGGTTAGTTTTTTAGTTAGGTTTGTTGTAGTATATATTTTCTCCTAAATGTTTTAAGGTTTTTGTAATAGGCAATACAATTTATTTACAGTTTGTTCCAGTGACTTGACAAACACTATATTACAATTAATTATAACTTATTATCAAAAAAGATAGACGAGGCCAAACAATTCAAAATTATTCAAATTTCATTATTAGCTGTACCTACGTTTAACTAATTTTTCGATATTCATTTTCTAAAATATTTCTGTTCAAAATTTCAATAAAACAACTATATAAGTTACTTTTTCTTTGATTAAGTATTGTGCACAACTCGTACGCAAAGCTCTTCTCTCGCTCCATTGATTTTCAGCTCTCGCCTTACGGGTTGTGCCACAAATTTCTGCGCTCGTGGAAAAAGTAAACGATATAGAAGTTGATATGCTGACCTGGTGGGAAGGAAATCTCTATGTCAAAACCCCTTTTGACAATCTAATATTATATTTATAATGAATTTCGGTGACAGATATTAATATTAGAAGTAATTTAAACTTATTAAAAAAAGATACACCAGGCATAACAATTCAAAATTGTTAAAATTTCACAATTAACTATACCTAGGTTTAACTGTTTTTCATTTTTTAAATCCTTGTAGTTCATTGTTTAAATAAAATACTTATATAAGTTACTTTTTGCTTTCATCAAAAAACTTGGTCGTAGAAAAAATATTGTGTACAATTCGTATGCAAGTCATTTTTTGCACTCCCTTGATCTGCAGCACTCGCCTTACGGCTCGTGGCACAAACATTTGTGCTCCTGGAAAAAGTAAACGATATAGAAGTTAATATGCTGCCACGACCCCTGGTGGGAAGTTACAACAAAATGGATAGGAAATACAAATTCTGCTTAGAAAAATACATATATATGCCAATTTTCATGATGATCGGTTGAACGGTGTAGAATTTGATATGCTGCAGCGCTACCTGGTGAGAAATTACAACAAAGAGAATAGTGTAAAAACCTTCTCCATGAAAAAATACATGTACATGCCAATTTTTATGATGATCGGTTGAACGGTGTTGGAGTGAAGAGCGAACATATATATATATATATATATATATATATATATATATATATATATATATAAACATTCATTTTTGTATATATATTGATTAGATAAGTAGATTAATTAAGTTAAATTAATTAAAATCAACAAACTTTAATTTCATCAAATGAAATATTTATAAACACAAAAAGTCCAATAATATAATTTTATATTCGTTGTTTTTAAATAGATTTGGTACGCCTATGCTTTGACGATGACGCCAAGGCGATGTATCCACAATACAATCCCCACTTTTTGTAATTCATTCATGATTTTACTACAGGCGTTTAGAATTGTTGGCCGCAAAAATAAACGTGTTTATGAATGAATAGCCCTCTCTATGTATATTATTACTCTAAGATCGAAACCATTGTCAATTTTTTAGAATTTTCAATAACTTTTATTATATTGTGTAATTAACTAGAAACCGTGAGTTTCATTTAAAACACTAAATAATTCGACGTAAATAATTCGACGCCCCACTCATTGACATTAAAAACAGTGCAAGTGGCGAACTTGTAATGTTGTTCTGCTCATCGCTGGCAAGGCCTTGCTTCTACATTGCATCCGGCAATGTTTAGCATACGGTTTTTAGACTAATTCGATGCGGAAGGGAATTTTAAAATGATTGGCCATCTCAACTCAAAACGCCTAATTTTGGACTTATACTGTTTTAAATCTCACCAATTCAATTAAACCATTCGACATCACATATATAAACATAATAGGGGCCATTTGTAGAAAGTAACAATGGAAATCGATATTGTATTACAATAATGTGCGAACTAACAAAATATGCGGTCATGATACCGATCAGAAATAAAGAAGCACAGACAATTGCGAAAGGGATATTTGATAATTTCTTATATTTTCATGGGTTTCGGTCAGAAATAAAATCACTTGCTTATAGTGGTAACGTTTCGGTTTATTTTATTTAAACCATTCTCAAACCTTGCTAAAAATTTTGAAAACACAATACATTCATTTGAATACATATAGTTAAGATATATTTCTTTAAAACTTACTTTTTGATTATGCCTCCGTAGAGGCTTGACTACTACTGTACAGTAGTATTTCTTAAATTAAAAAAAGACAATCAATATACATAAAAACAAACAATATAAACAATGAACTATGTTAAAGATAGTTGACATGTATATTACAGAGTGTTCTAATTAAATTAAAATTAGAACTAGAGACCTATTTTTCAATTTTTAATAACTAGGTAAGGTGTAGATATCCGTTTATAATAGTAAGTTCGTATATATACAACTTAAGTTGTCTATGTCAGTTCTGAAATTGACTGAGTCAGGATTCTTCTTAATATTTATCATTTGTTTTAATAATATTTTACTATTATTTTGTTGTAGTTATTATTTCTACGTTGTTGAAATTAAAAGAGTGATTTTTACCAAGTGAATGTTTTGATAATGCAGTACATTCATTGTTATCTCGAACTGATTGCTGGTGTTGTTGAATTCTTTTATGTAAATATTGGCTAGATTGACCAATGTGAGTACCATTGCAATCAGAACAATTTATTTCATATATTGAGTTCATTGTGTTCTCATTATCTGTTTTGAGTTTAGAAAGAAGTTTATTTCCTGTAATGTTATTCGGATTATCTGCAATTTCAATATTAAATGGTGTTAGGCATTTTTGTAATGGTTTATTTATATCGGGAATGTACGGGAGTGAAATATATTTTGATGGATTACTTTGGCTATTAAATTTCAATTTGTTGTAATAGTTGTTGATTATCTGTTTAATAATGGGCTCATAAAAATGTTTGGGATAATTATTTAAATCCAAGATATTTTTGATTTTTTTAATATTATTAGGCCTGTGTTTTGGATGTGATAATTGTACCGCTCTATCAGTAAGGCCAGTGACAACACTCTTCTTGTATTTTATGGGAGCGCATGAATTATAATTCAAATATCATTGACACCATACCTTTTTTGTGAACCAATTTGTAAATATTCGATCATTGTTGTCATATTCTGTATTCATATCTAAAAAATTAAAAGAACGATTTTTGTCCATTTCTATGGTGAATTGTAATTTTTTATTGAAGCTGTTAAAATGTTTTAGAATATTTTCAGTCTGGTCAATGGACAAAGGATACAGTCGTCGACGTATCTTTTGAAAAAGATTGGTTTTTCTGATAACTCTGCTAGAACATTGGATTCTAAATATTCAAGTACTAAGTTTGCAATCGGAGCAGAAATTGGAGATCCCATTGCTGTTCCAAAAATTTGTTTGTAGAAATCGTCACCAAATTGAAAATAGGTGGAATTCAAACACAAATCAACCACCTCGCAAAACTCATCTAAGTCTAATGGTGTGAAGTTCTTGATTATATTCCATTTATTTTTAATACAGTCGATTGCAAGATCCGTAGAAATGTTTGTGTATAAGGATACAACGTCTAGTGGAATTATTCGGTAATTTGGAGGAATGATTTGCTTTTTAATAAAATATCTACACTTTACCTAGTTATTAAAGATTAAAAAATAGGTCTCCAGTTCTAATTTTAATTTAATTATGACACTCAGTAATATACATGTCAACTATCTTTAACGTAGTTCATTGTTTATATTGGAGGCATGATCAAAAAGTAAGTTTTAAAGAAATATATTCTATCTATATGTTTTTAAATGAATGTATTGTGTTTCCAAAGTTTTTAGAAAGGTTTGGAAATGGTTTAAATAAAATAAACCGAAACGTTACCACTATAAGCTAGTTATTTTATTCCTGTCCAAAACCCATGATAATATAAGAAATTGAGTATTAACGGTAATTAAAAATATATATGATATTTGATAAGTTTATACCAGCTTACGGTTTAATGAAAGAAATAAGGACAGATCAAGGAACAGATTATAAGAAGGAAGTAATGAGTAAGTTAGCAGGAAACTATTAAAAATAAACGGTTTTAAACTTTAAAATTAACTTTCACGCGTCTGTGGTCCTGAACAATATTCAATCATAAAATTGTTACTTGTATTCACTCCGGGGGATGTATCGTGCTAACTAACCGAAATTTCTCCAAAAATAACCAAACATCTAGTATATCTGGATTCATAGGACCCGCTGTACTCGCTCTAGTCAACTTAAAATCAATAGGGTACATCTATTAGACACCTTGAACAGTATTCAATCATAAAATTGATCAATCGTATACTTTTTCGTTGTCGATGGATAAAATTTTGTTTTTCAAGTGTATTACAAATTTGTCTTGCATAATGTCTAAACCCAACACACTTTCATCCATAATGTTTGCTACCAAAAATGAGTGAACTATGGCCGAGTTTCCAATACGAATGGATGCTGTTACTTATCTCAAAATCGGAGTAGTATGACCAGTTGCTTACAAACTAAAAATGGTCCAAAAATGATAAAAATTTGGTACCTCAAGTACTATAGCACCCGTTGTACTGGCTTTAGTGAGCTGAATATCAATAGGGTTCATCTTTGAGACGCTCTGAATAATATCCAATAATAAAATTGGTCACTTGTATATACTCCGGAGGCTGTATCGTGCTAAAAAACTGAAATTTCTCAAAAAATGACAAAATGTCGTACTTCAAGTACCATAGCACCCGTTGTACGGTGTCTGGTGCGCTGAAAATCAATAGGGTTCATCTGTGACATGTCCCTAACTATATCCAATCATAAAATTGCTGACTTATTGTATTCTGGAGGCTGTATCGTGCTAACAAGACATGTAAGGAAAAGTGGCCGACGACAACGACGACGACGACGACATACACACAGGATTTTTTTTAAAACCGTTTTTTGTAGTTGTTGTTGATGGAAAACGTGAAAATAATTAAAAAAAAATTTCAAAATTCCAACTTTTTTGGGGTAAACCAATATTTTTCTCGCATATAGATAGGTTGGGCGGAAAAGTAATAAAATACAACTTTTCAACAGCGTATGACCACGAATCGATAGGCAACTGTGGAAAACTACATCGAGCAATCAACTAGCATGTAAGAAATTTCATAAATGAATCTAGAGATAATTGGTCTGAATTTGTGAAAATATTACTATAATACAACATATAATACGTATCACGAACTACTGTATGATGGTAGGAAACCTAATATACCCGAATGTTTGTATAAATAAATTATACCTTGTTAAAATTTTGAAATTTACGATAAAGAATTAAAATAAAAATTACAGTACGCACACGATCGAGCTGGAGAGTTTTTGCTAAAACATAAGCTAAGTAGGGTAAATAAAAGGGAAAAAGAATCTTCACTAGTAAATTTTGAGATCTAATAGTATTAAGGAAAGAGGAAAGAAGAAAGTTTGATCCGCATTACTGAGGCCCATTTAAGATAACAAAAATAATAGGTGTGAGTTGTGAGATTTCATCTCAAAATAATTTTAAAAGATCGTTCATAAAAACGGACTGTATTTGTACAATAATCCTGATAATTGTGAACAAAGTGTGGCGGAATAAAAACAGACAAACAATTACAATGAGCAAACTATTAAGTGACCAAAAAGAAACAAACAATGTAAGGTAAACAAACATTTAAGTGAATAAAATCTAAACCGTTTAGTTTTAGTAATCAGGGATAATTTTCCTGCTCCAAGAGGGGATGATGTGAAGGTTATTAATCCACAAGGTCGCTAATAAACCACGATCCACAGGAAAGACGTTCATTCGAGAAATTATTGAAAAACGCTCAAAATAGTACGTTGAGAAATTATAAAACAACCAACCCGGACAAGGTTAATATTTTCAATGTGAGCGGTGTGAACGTACTACAGGATATCGATTCAGCACATATGAATGGTTTAATCTAGATAGTAAATAACAGTTGTATTTCTTAGTCGTAAATGTGACTCTGGTCAACGACACGTTGACGTTGGTCATGGTTATTATAAATAAATATACCCTAAGGTATCCGAGAGGTGTGGATACACCTGTTTCGGCAAAACACAGTTAAAAATACAAGTCAAACAAATACACTAAATTTAACTTTACTGCATCTTATTGAACAGTTTCGAATAAAATAAATAAAATAAAATTAGGACTAAAGTAAATATATGTATATATGAACAATATTAGATTTTAGCGAACGCAGAAATTTGAGTAAACGTAACTTCCATATTTTTAAAGTAGGTAAAGTAATAGAGGAAGGAGGTCTAATATGAGATAGCAGCCTATTATGAGATACCGTATTTTCTCACCTAGTAAGAGTCTCCATGTAGCGACAACCGCTAAAACTAACTTATTGGAATATCAAATGTTAGATCAGCTAGATTTATTTTCAGTTGCTCTTACGACCCGCCACGTGTACGTGTTTTACGCATTAATGCAATACCGAAATTTAATTAATGTTCAGTTTGACGTGATTTTTTTGTTGAAAAAGTGAGAAAACAATTAAGTTTGTTATATTTGCTTTGTTGTATTGGAGTTGCTTTATTGTTTAAACATATAAAACGCGTGGCAACTCAATTAATTTTTGAGAAAAAAATATGTAAAGAATTTTCACAAGAGATTCCTACTATGAGATACCTTGGTGCTCCTAATATGAGGTATCTCATATTAGGAGAACTTTCTTTTTAAAATGATTTCAACGAAAGCTGTTTGCAGATGGCCTTTAAAACATTCAATGTTCCGAAAGGTAAGCCTGCTTTTTTAGTTATTGTTTAATTTTTTTATCAATTTTTTTCATTTTTCAGGAACCATTGAACGATATGTAAAAAATAACAGACGTGCAGTAGACCTCGTAAAAATAGCTTTGGGTTGGAAACAAGCTTTACCTGATGTTTTGGAGAAGCAGTTAGCAGACTACTGCATTGAAATGGAAAAAAAGTATTACGGTCTTCGGAGGAGAGATGTCAAATATATGGCGTTTCAGTTAGCAATCAGAAATGGCTTAAAGCATCCTTTTAGTACAGGAAAGGAATCTGCAGGTAAAAAATGGCTCAGGGGGTATTTAAGAAGGCACTCGCAGTTGTCTGTACGTACACCACAGGCAATATATGCTGCGAGAGTTGAAGGGTTTAACGCCGAAAACGTTGCGCACTTTTTTGACATATTTGAGAAGGAGATGGAAAAAATTAATTTATCTCCACATAGATTATTTAATGTCGACAAAACAGGCATTACGGTTGTGCAGCATAAACAAAGCAAAATCATCGGCTTAAAAGGAAAAAAACAGGTTTGTGCCATAACATCACAAGAGAGGGGAAAACTCCTCACCGTTGTGACATCCATGAACGCTTCTGGTACTTTTGTTCCGCCCTTGATAGTGTTTCCTCGTAAAAATATGTCGAAATATCTAATGCATGGCGCACCTCCTGGATCAATATGGGCCTGCCATCCATCTGGATGAATTCAGACAAATATTTTTACGCAGTGGTTTTCACATTTTGTTAAGTTTACTAACCCAGACAGCAAAAATACATCTTAAATTCGTCTTTAAGACGTCCATCGTAAGACGTTCAGGACGTCTTGAAGACGTCCAGTAAAATCTTGAAGACGTCCAAAAGACGTCTTTAAGACGTCCATTGTTACAAAACGGGACGTCCAAAAGACGTCTTTAAGTCGTCCATATGGACGTAAATAGGACGTCCTAAAGACGTCTTTAAGTCGTACATATGGACGTAAATAGAACGTCTTAAAAACGTCTTTGGGATGTCCCAATATGGACACAAATAAAACCTTTTCTGGGTATTAAAATACTTTGATATTCTGTAAATTTCAGGTTAAAAATGGAATTGAGAAATACAAAATGTAGAAAAATGTTTTATTGAATTTATAATTTTTTTATTTTGTTTATATAATGTGCGGTCTCCCGCCCTCTTCAACCATAACTGAATCGATGTTTCAGTTTCCTTTCTATCTTTGAACTCCTTTGTCATTTCACTGGCACCTAGAACAACAAATTTATAAACTGTAGAATAAAAAAATACAAAAACGATTTCTTGTGAATAAATTTGGGGAATGCAGACTTGCAGTAAAATAAGAGAGGTGTAGACCTCTGAAAAGAAACTTACTTCAGAGTACTGTACAAAGCTTGTTGTGATTGCTTTTAGTGCGGTAATTTGCTTCGCTGTCTAAACGAATGGACTATGAAAAACTGTTTATTTATTCAGAAAATATATTTTTTATAGGCCTGAATAAATACAAGCAATGCTCTAAGCAAATCTTAGTCGTGAATATTTTTCGCACCTTAAAATGCATTTGACATCTTGACCTCCATACTCGACCGAGGTATGACTCTAAGGTACCTGCATAGCAAATTTGAAGCTAATCGGTCCAGGGGAACGCCCATGAGAGCAGTCACCGACACAAAAGATGATCTCAATTACTTACTAAGCTATCAAGAGCTCTAAAGTTAATAACTATTATTGATAGAAATAATGTATGACCAATAAATACAGGTTGAATTATAATGAAGCCAACATATAGACAGAGACAGGTTCACAGTTCAAAAACCTTTTGTTCTGCAATTGTGCAAGAAAATAGACACATGAAGTTGATAAGTTTTATTATGACTCTTGCATAATATAGTAATAATCATAGATCACAATATTCAAGACAAGTACTGTAAAATAGAATTAACCCTTTCAAGTACCGTTTTTTCAGTAGTAAAATTAACTATTGATACACCATCATACCATACAATTTAAAGCAGTAATAACACTTACGGATGATTAATCTTGCAAGTTCTGTCTCACAGAAAGCTTTCTTCTGTTTTCTTCCCATCCAGCTATATTTTAATCCCAAATCATTTGTTATCAAGCTATGTAGGACTCTTTTAACAAAATGGTAGTTATTTGTCCCACCCATTTTGGCCAATTCGATAATCTAAAAAATTATAATCTATGCAATAATAGCTTTATCAGTATGAATATTCTTGATATTCTTACCCATTCATTGAAACTTCCTTCATTTTTAAGTATTTCATTGAATTCAGCTAGATCACCTTCGCTATTTAGCGGGAACTGTAAATGTGGATACTTATTGAACACAGAAGTTTCCGTAACTGATGGTGCCGAGTGCCCCTCTATTTCTTCTCGGAGATTTTTTATTTCAGATAAAATATCTTGAACCATACTCCTTAGCATATGATTTTGCTCAATAATAGTTTTCAGGCTTTTATCTACAAAAGTTTAGTAATGAATCTACAGCATAATATGGCAAAAAGAAAATTATTCACCTTTCTCTATACAGGCGACACAAGCAGCTGCTGGCTTAGAGGGTTGTATTTCCATTGAACAGTGACTTGCAGGGGTAGATTTTATACCAAAATCTGAAACTTATACATTAACACTTACAATCCTTATTACTAAAGTGAATTCTCATATTTTCATGAAAAAGAGATATTTTTGAGTAAAAATGTTCACTCAAAACAATTCATGAGCATGGCAATAACAGTAAGTTTCATTTAAAATAGTAATAAAATATATACATAAGAATCATTATTGGGTTGAAAAAAATGCCCAAGCAACTAGGTCATGTAGTGTTTGGATAAAATTAGAATGTATACTCACTTGGGAGACTATTTTCCTTTTCAATTTGTATGTCTGCTTCTGAAAATGAAAATTGTTTAATCAAGTTTGGCATAAATTATTTGAGTGGAATGAGCAAAAAGGCTTCGACATTTAGAGATTCTTTATACTTCTTGAATAACCTTGTAGCAACATTAACTTTGGACTCATTTTTCACAATATCAAACTTACTCGAATTTGTTGGTTTCAATGTAGGAGGTGTTGGAATATTTATTATTTCCGTAGAATCCTCATCACTGCTTGAGAAAACCACTTTTCTAATTTTTCTTTTTCTGTTTGTTTTCATACTGTCTACGTCTGATGCAAGGTCACTGGTTTCTTCTGCTATTCTGGCTTTATTTCTGGCTTTAATGTATTCATCTGAAAAGAAAGATGTGATGACAAATGATTAAGGAATATACTCTTGATAAATTCTAAGCTAATTTATACTTACTGAAAGTAGCATTTCTAAATATTTTGATTGGATAGGAAGCCCAACATGTATTCAGCGGTTCAGCTTTTTTTATGGCATTAACCATTTTTTCCGGGGGAAATGAAGGACAGTGACACCGATCACCTTGGATCCAGGCAGTTGGTACAGCCTCTACAGTAAAATCTTCCGTAAACTGTACAACACTCCAAGTGTGGTCCTCCTCAGTCATTGTTCAGCTCATGTGAAGAAAAAAAATTGTTAAATAAGTTACTATATTTTTTGTGATATAGGGTATACATTTCAGCATTGAATCGGTATGCCTTTCTGTATATATTTTATTATATCTCCAGATTCACAGAAAATACATCTTTATAAATTTGAAACATTAGTGTGAAGTAATGGAAAAATTACAAAATCATTTTTATATATTAATTTTATACATTTGAATGAGATTTCTTTCAAGTCAAATATTTCCAAAGGTCCAAGATCTGGTTTTTCTAAAAATATGCCTATCTCTGATGATCTGCATGGAGTTTCATAAAAATCAGTTAAGGACAAGAGTCTATGACCAATTATTTTACACTCATTTCTTATAATCACTATATTTTGAATTAAGATGATATATCCACAAAGAAGAAAACAGCAGTTGTCAGGTTCATTTGTTTTTAAAGTAAAATTATCAAATATTAATTTTTTGAATTGTTTTGAAATATTCATATTCAATGTTGGACCCTCAAAGTGTTCTTTATTACAAATTGGAATTTTTTTATGAATTGGAACCTTTTTATTTATATCTGAATTTAAAGATTGATAATTTTTTTCACTTTGTCGTTTAATAATTTGTTGTAGTGGTTTTTCACTTTTTCTTATTGACTTAAGAATAGACTGCATGAAATTTTCAAACGGGAAAGCACTAAAATCGTCAAGAGGACCATTGTTTTTGACATCTGCAGTGATATGCAATAAATTATGTACATTATGTGAAATATTTTCACCACCATAAAGAATTTTGAATGTATTTACAAAATATACTAAAAGAGATGAAGCATAGTCATGTTTATCGAAGTGTTTTGAATTTGATAAAATTGATAAAGCAGCATGTAACACCAAAAAATGTTGATATCTATCTCCAGTCAAACGTCCCTTTAGAACGACAGGTCCAGTATAAAATAAGAATTGACGGAACTCTGTTGCTTTCCATCTTTTTACTTCATGCAACGATCTTGGTTTTCTATTGAATTCCAACGAGATATGTTTTGATAATATTTCCAAATTATCAGATATTTCTGTTATACATGAAAATGATATTTTGGTAGATGGTTTGCCATAACACCACAAGGTAACAAGTAGTTTTTTCACTACTCCCAAACATATAAGATGCATGTAATCTAATGGAAATCCATCAATCATATTGAAGTTGGGTATTTCCTCAAGAATTGGTGTTCCATTATGATGTTCTTCCTATAACTTTGATCTGAATTCAGCATCAGTTCTCAAGGAAAGGTTTTTGACTTGCGGAAAACATATTCTGTTATTCGTGTATTCCCCTTCAGTTTGACATTTGCTGCACGAGGCATACCCAGAGTGTCCTTTGGTAAAAGTTATAAATGATTTTGCAGGTGCGTCACAAATGAAAGCATTTATTTTAATGTGATAGAATTGGGTGTTAATATATAATCCATTATTAACAAGATCAATTGTTTCTTGAACAAAGTCATATAAAAATGTATTAGCATCCTTAGGTTTTTCATAACCATGAAAAATTCCAACCATTTCAACCAAATGACTTTTATGAAAGCTACAGAGTATAGGATAAACTTGGCTGCTCGAGCTTTTCGATAACGGCAAACCATCTACATTTATATTGATTTTGATAACGTTTCCATTAAAATTTGGCATTTGCGAAATAATTCGTTCAATACATTTTTTCAATCCGAAGTGATAGTAATAACCTGGTTCTACTGATTTTACTTCAACAATTTTTGATGTATCCAGCAATGTTCTTGCATCAGATGGTAACTCAGGATGTTTAGTTTTCAATATTCCCAATAAATCATTCAATGCCAAGTGAGTTATATTATGTTTCATAGCGCAATTTGATAATGAGAGTGATGTTATTTCAGTTATATTACAAGAGTCGTTACTATTATCTGAAAGACAAAAATATTCATCTCTTTTAGGATCAACATCATGTGGTTCATATCCTGGAATAAATGAATCATTTGGAATAGTAGAAAAAGTATCATTTTGACTGCCTACACTTACCATTTTACCATTGCATTATTCACAATGGAAAAACTATTATTTTCATTTTTTGCACAGGGTATTGCATCTTTAGTCAGATTGATATTTTCCGAAGGTGACATTCGGTTTCCATTACTTCCCGTCATAATGATATTGGTTGACCTAACACCATCATCAAAGTAGGGACAATAAACATTGTTATGCCTTTTGGCACGCATATAATATTTCTGTAAAGCCATTTTTATAGTATGGAGTTGACTTACCTCGAGTGATTTTTTTCCCTTAATAAACAACTTCGAATATATCGTCCTGTATTATGTATATAATTTGTTAGCCAACAAAAAAAATACAACAAATTTTTTTATTGGATTTCGAAAACACAATCCACAGATAATAAATACTATAACACAATCTCAAACAGAACTGGCGCCACAAATTAACCTTATTCTATAAAAGCCACGAGGAAATTCACGAATTAGGCGGGATCTGGTTGTTGTATGCGCAGGGTGTCTAGAAAATATCGATATTGCTTAGTTCGATATACCGATATTATTTAATTTTTCGATGTATCGATATAAGATTTCGAAAATTATTGTTCATTATTTTAAATAATTAATATTTGATTTATTAGAAGTAAAGTCCTTGATTGGTATTTATTATGCAATGTGAAATGGTTCAGCTATATTATGCAAAATTCCGATATTTTTTATTAAATCTATCACAATCGATATTTGGAAAAAATATTAATACGATTCATCGATACTTTTTGACACTTCTGATACACTGTGGCTTGAATAGTACTTTCCGACATACCCATAGACAAATAAGATATTATTACTTTCTCTATGGACATCCCTAAGATGAAAGATGGCGAGGAGTCCCGACGAGTCAAATACTAATGCTTGTGTTTTAAATGAAACTCACGGTTTCTAGTTAATTCCACAGTTAATTTCAATAAATACTAATGCATTTCTCAGGATTCATTTATTCTAATTTTATGTTTGGTTGAAAATGAACATGTGTCAAGTTTCACCAATGAAAATATCGGATTATCATTCTCATATTTCATGGTACAGAAAATTGGTAAAAAAAACGTGAATTGTCTATCATTCGTTAATCGTATCTAGAAGAACAAAATGAACACTAAATAACGATTCGAACTTCAACATCGACGACCACTCCTCGCATATATTAGCTAGGTATATAGGAAAAAAAGTAGGAATGTTATCATCTTAATTTTTTTCTCTTCATTAATGAAGTAAATTGGCAAAATTATTGAAATCTCGAATGTTCTCAGACGGAACATTTTCAACAAAAACATCCCCTTTTAAGAAAACTTTGATGCCACTCATTGGGTAAAAACAACAATCTGGACTTATTTGGGACGTCTTTAAGACGTCAATTCATGTACGTTATTGAGACGTCCCGAAACAGACGTCTTAAAGACGTCCATTAAACGCCTCTGGACGTTCAGACCTTATATGGACATAAATTGGACGTCTTTAGGATGTACAGTGCTGTTTGGAAAACCAACAAAAGATGATCCGATCGTATCAGTTTTAGAAGGTCACTATTCACACACGAGAAACATAGAAATCATAGACATGGCTAGAGAGAATTATGTTTCAATTGTGTGCT
Source organism: Galeruca laticollis (assembly GCA_963921935.1). Taxonomy (NCBI): domain Eukaryota; kingdom Metazoa; phylum Arthropoda; class Insecta; order Coleoptera; family Chrysomelidae; genus Galeruca; species Galeruca laticollis. The sequence continues at coordinate 130,196,636 of OY998177.1, forward strand.
TACCACCACATGCCACTCATAAAATGCAGCCACTTGATGTGGCTTTCATGGCACCACTAAAAACATATTATGCTCAAGAAATAGAGACATTTCTCAAAAACAACTCAGGAAAAGTTGTGACACACTCCAACATCTGCTCGCTATTTGGGAAAGCTTATAATCGGGCTGCAACAATGGCGGCATCGATCAATTCATTTAGAAAAACAGGTCTCTTTCCTTGTAACAGACATGTTTTTAGAGAAACTGACTTTTTGGAAGAAGAGCAAAATCTACCTACACAAGAAAGAACTTATATTGAAAATGAAGGTGCAGATATTTCATTAAATGACAACAATATTTCAAATGTGTCATCAGATTTAGTTGTGGATGTTCCTACAGAGTCCAGAAAAACTATGGCAATTCCATCAATATCATCAGGCTCTGCCCACAACAATTACTCTGACAAAAGTGATAAACTTTTGCTAGTTTCTCCAAAAGACGTTTGTCCAGTGCCATCAAATTCTTCAAATCATGGTGAGAACTCTGATGAAAGAAAAGGCAAAGCAAGTTTAATAACATCTACTCCATATAAAAAAAAACTTGGAAGAATCCATTGCTAAGAAACTAAAAAAAAGAAAGATGTGAAACCAAACTCTTTGGGAACAACAGATAAAAAATCCAAGACTAAAAGTACCAAAAAGGCTGAAATTACATCGAGCAGCTCAGATTCAGAAACTTCTGTGCATTATGATGACTTGACTGATGAAGAGGACTACAATGATGCAGAATGTCGTTTTTGTCAGGGAAGATTTTCCGAAGACGCCCGTGGAGAAAAGTGGGCTAGATGTATCGTTTGTTTTCATTGGTGCCACGAAGATTGCGGCGAAGTTGATGGCACAACATTTGTTTGCCCTATATGCGAAAACAAAACAAGGAAAAAAAACTTTTGTTCGATTAAATTTTAGTGTTGTTACTTTTGATTACTTCTGAAATAAAGAATATATTATATTCTTTCAGTACTTGTTTTTATTTTTTGGTATCCTATTATGAGACAGTCTTTTATTAGGAACCCTAACTATCTCATATTAGGAGACCAATCTTGAAAATGACGAAAGTGATATTTTTTTATTTATTACCACTTTACAAAAATAGTTAACATTTTTAATAAATTTGATTTGTTAGGGTGTGAAGTATACAGAACGATCTATCCTTTAGAAATAAAGCCACTTCTTAAAGTTAAATTTGTGCAAAATTATTCAAAAAAATGAAAAGGTGTCTCATACTAGGTCCCTTTCCTCTACGTGTTTACCCCACCATAACAATATGACAGAAATTTCTTGTCTGTTCCAAGAGAAATTCTTTCAATTTTTTCTTGAAAACAATAACACTACTCGTATTCTTGATACTATCCGGAATACAATTATAGATTTTCGGAGCTAGAAATGGAATAGATCGTTGACAGAAGGACTTTATTATTCTCGGAGCAATGTAGTGGTTTTTGTTTCTAGTTACATATCTATGTGCAGGTAAGTTTCTTACTTCTTTTATTGTGTGGTATTTTATAGATGCACATAGAAAGTACAACTGTTTCAAGTCAAATATGTTGCTTTCCCTATACAATCGATCTGAAGAATAGGTATAGAGTTTACACATGATGATCTTTAGAAATCTTTTTTGAATGATTTCCAACGGAAGAATGTGAGTTTACAGAGCACTTCCCCAAGCCAGTATACCATAACGGAGGTGACTTTCCACTAGTGCGAAATACATCATTCGAAGATATCTAGCAGGGATGGATTTTCTGAGGTATTTAAATTTGTAAAGGATGAATTGTAGTTTTTTTATAATTAATTTAATACGACAATCCCACTTCAAATTTGCATCAATGATAATATCTAAATATTTCACATTTGTTACAGGTTTGATGCTAAAATTTTGTCCGTTTTGTGATATTTCAAGGGGTTTGAATAGTTCGATGCTTAAATTGGAGCTAAATAGTGGTAGGTAATATGTTTTTTTGAAATTTATGGTAAGTAGTTCATTATCAAACCAGGTTTTTATTAGTTTTAGGTTAGTTTCTGCTTTTAATTTCAGCTCATACCAGTTATCTGCTTCATAAGTAATAGCAGTGTCATCAGCGAACCCAGTTATATGTCCTGCACTGCGCAATGAAAATAATCCATTTATGTAAAGATTGAATAAAACGGGGCCTAAAATTGTTCCCTGAGGTACTCCATATGTTACATCCCTCTGACCACTCGTTTGTCCGGCAACCCTTACTATCTGCTGTCTCCCTAACAGGTAACTCGTAAATAGTTGTAAACAGTTGTTTCGTATGCCAATTTCTTCCAATGTTTGCAATAGATTGCTATAGCTAAGAGTATCAAAAGCTTTGGCTAGATCTAAAAAAACACACAAGCAAACTTTATTATCATTTTTTGCTTCATAAACTTTTGATGGTAAATTTAAAACGGCATCTTGTGTGGAGTTATTTTGCTTGAAACATAATTGCTTGGATGAAATCAAATCATATTTGTTTATAAACGATGTAAGTCTATTTTTCAACATTTTTTCAAAATTTTTTGCCATGTGTGGAATAAGTGATATAGGTCTATAATTCGCGGCAAGGATCTTATCTTCATTTTTGTATACGGGTATGACTACAATGTTTTCAAAGGATTTGGGCCATGTACCTTTTTCTATACACATATTTATGATATGCACTAGAGGAGCAAGTATAAATGGTGAAATTGCTTTTAGACATTCCGCACTTATCTCATCAATACCAGTTGCCTTTTTACTCTTCAATTAATTTATTATTTTTTCAATCTCATACCTATTTGTGGGTAATAAAACAATCTAATTTGGCAAAGAGGCACCATCACCATATGTTTGCTGAGGGTTACTATTTATTTGTTTGGCCAATCTCTTGCCCATTCCTGAAAATACACGATCAAATTCATTCGCAATGTCACATGGGTTTGTCAATATATTTCCCATTGGACCCTTAATAGCTTCATAAGGCATTTTTTTTGTTTCACTCAAATCTTGCACCACGCTCCATAATTGCTTATTGTTATTTGAATTTATCATGATCTTTTCCGTATAAAATTTGCGTTTTGTCTTCTCGATAAGCGAATGCAATTTATTTCTATACACCTTGTATTTCAGAAGTAAATCACAGTTATTGATTATTATATATTTATTATTAATGTGTTTAGTATAATATATCCCTGTGAACTTTTGAAATATATGGTATTATTTCGTTCCCACGTATTGGAAGTAAGTGTTTCCCAAATTAATGGTCTGGAACATAAAATAGTTTAGTATATGGCACGCTTACCTCTAACAACTGGTCCATTCCCATCACAGGTTTGAGTTTATGGACATTACATCGTTCCCAATAACAATTTATATTTAGGATACACTATGCAATGTAATATTAATGCAAATTCGCATATTTCACAACAAATACAAAAAGCCAAGATTGGGTAGTGGGCAGATTGTATCCACTCATAAGCAGCCACACTAATCTCACAAATTAAAACAAAATACTAATATACTAACAAATCATCAGATCTATACTTCCATACGCATCTCCAACATACTACACAGTTACACAAAAAAACTTTCACTACCTGCAGGTGGTACAAAACATATGTTTGCGATTGGCGACAAAAATATGCTTGTTATCCAAAACTTCCCAGAAATACATGGTTACATAACAAAGCCGATATACCCACCACCAAAGACTTTATAAATTAAATTTCATTAAACTTTTATAACTACTCTCTGCCACAAGATCTTCAAAGCCACAAATCGCGCAGAAGACATTCCCAAGCAAACGCCAACTATAACTGATTCGAATATTTGTAAAATTTTATTATTTATAATTTGTATAGTAAAATGAATCTAATAGAAGGATGAAATGAATCAATTTAATTTGTTTAAATCTTCATTCAATTTATGAATGAATTAGAATTTTTTCTAATAATTTCAAATAACTTATCAACTAATTCATTTTGTGATAAAGTACTTACATTGGTTTTTTTCCACTTAATCTTAATAATAGATCGAAAAAAATAGCTGGTAGGATGTGTAAAAGAAGAAACTGAATATAATAATTGTAAATGCAAGTAGTATAATGGCTGTTCGGGTACAATACTACATTTGATAACGGTGTCATTCGACCCATTTCAGCGGCTATTTCGAAGAACTTCCCTTGTGATGTATTAATAATACGTTGAGTAATATTGTATACCTCAACTTCGTACTTGTTGCTAAAAGAAGGTAAGTGATACATTTCAATTTTATATATTAAGGTAACTGTACATAAATCAGACACCGAACCTATGGTATTAATTTAGACATGTTCTGTCGAAAATAGGTACATAGTTCGTTTTGTTTATTTTATGCCATCTCTCTCTATTCATCGTTATTTTCCAAATGAATCAATTCACTTTCTTTTTTATATTAATACTCATGTACCAACCTAAATTCGACGGTGATTCCGAAAATTGGTACAATATGTACATATTTTCTTTTTATGGAAAAATAATGTCAAATAATAATTAATCATACGGCGGTCGAGGGGAATAACCCACAAGAAAAAATAAATGTTTTGTGTAGTACTATAAATAGTGAGGTTAGTAGCAAAATTTCTAATAAAACGGCTAAATTTATTCTAGATTCGGGAAGAGAGGTCAATTTGTTGACCCTTAATTGTTGTAAGGAGTTAGGGTTAAATGTGCATAAATGTCATTCTTCGGTTCAGGGCTTAGGGTGCAATAATCAGGCGGTACGAGGAGTAACGACGCTTTTAGCTCCGCGGTACAATGCAAAATCGGTTTATACGATTGAATCGCTTTTAGTGGATAAAATTACGGATCGATTGCCAAAAGTTCCAGTTGATTTAGACGCATTACTGGACTTGAAAAATATTGTATTGGCAGACAGTAATTTTAATAAACCTGGTAAAATCGATGGTATAATTGGGGTTGACTTGTTTGCAAATATATTAAGAGAAAATCGAATCAAAGGAAGATCGGGCTTTCCTTTGGCAGTTCAGACATCCTTTGGTTATGTTGTTATGGGAAAAATTTCCCTGTTAGAACAGGGGGAGGAACAATCTATTGAACAACTTCTTGCGAAGTTATGGGAAGTTGAACAAGTACCCGATAGGGAGTTAGTAGTACCGGAACAGGCGGAGTGCGAAAATATATTTTGTCCTACCTGTCTAAGAGAAAAGGATGGCCGATATACTGTCGCGTTACCGTTCAAACTTCCTCCGGAAACCTTAGGTGACTCGCGGGGCACGGCTCATACCAGGTTATTGTCGTTAGAGAGAAGACTGGCTAAAGATATAAATTTGCGGATGGATTATAATAATGCTATGCAGGATTTCTTAGATCAAGGTCATTTGGGGTTGGTAGAGTCGGTCAAAAAGGATAGTACATCTTATTACATCGCGCATCATCCCATAATTAAACTAAGCAGCACCAGCACTCCTGTTAGGATAGTTTTATATGCCAGTGCACCGTCGGATAATGATGTTTCATTAAACGACATTTTGTATAGCGGTCCTAAATTGCAAACGGATTTGAAGGATATTTTCGTGACCAATAGAATTGCGCAAATTAAGGAAAATGTCTCAGAGGCCTTGTGGTATCATATAGAAGGCATTGAAAACCCTGCCGATTGTTTATCTAGAGGGTTAACTCCCCTCCAATTTATTAATCACTCTATGTGGTTAACTGGACCTTCCTGGATAAAATTACCGGAAAGTAGTTGGCCGTATTTTTCCCAAAGTAATTTGAAGTTATCCGAGGATTTATCGGTGAACAATTTAAATGTTTTACTTGATAGCGAGAGGAAATCGGAATCTCATCCTCTTTTGCAGCTTATAGATAGGATATTTTCCTGGTTAAAACTTTTAAGAATTGTAGTTTTTGTTTTAAAGTTCTTCAAAGTTCTTCCTCCGAACAAAATTATTTCGGCTATGGACTTACAAAGGGCCGAATTTTGTTTAATAAGGTTGATTCAAGAGAAGTATTTCAGTTCCGAAATCGGTATGTTGAACAAAAATCAACCATGTTCCTCAAAATTAAAACGGCTTCACCCTTTTATTCAAGACAGATTGCTTCGGGTTGGGGGCGCCTTGGTAATTCAGATTTAAATATTTATGAAAAACATCCTTTAATTTTACCAGCGAAATGTCCTTTAACTGAAAAACTTGTTGATTATTATCATAAAATTAATTTGCACACGGGTGCTCAATTGTTTGAAGCTATTTTGCGAAATAAATATTGGATTGTAGGTGGGAGAAAACATTGATTACATTTATAAATTCTACTTCGAATTAAGACCAAAAAATTTAGAACCATTAATGGGAGACTTGCCCGCAGTTAGAGTATGAGAAGCTCGGTCATTTTTGAATACGGGGGTTGATTATTTTGGTCCCATTAGGATTACGATGGGTAAAAGAAGAGAGGCGTCCGTTCATAAGGCGTATGTATGTTTATTTTGTTGTATGAGTGTTAAGGCCGTACATTTAGAGTTAGTCAGTTCTCTTTCTACGGCTCACTTTATGGAAGGTTTCAAGCGCTTTCTGTCACGTAGAGGGCCCGTGCAGACTATGTTTTCGGAATACGGTACAAATTTTGTCGGAGCTAAGCGGGTGCTTTGTGACATTAATAAATTGGTTAACTCTTATTAGTGCATTGGAAACCGAGTTAGGGATTCAAGGAGTTCAATGGAAACATATTTGTCCGTTGAATCCTCATGCTGGTGGTATTTGGGAGAGTAATGTCAAGTCAGTAAAAAATCATATTTACAGGGTAGTAGGTGAGCAGTTGCTAACTTATGAGAAGTTCAATACATTATTGATCCAAATTGAAGCTTTATTAAATTCGCGATCCCTGTGTCGATTGTCAGTTGACCCCCTGGCACCAGAAGCATTGACACCCGCACATTTTTTAACGTTAGCTCCGTTAAACGGATTTCCTGCCGAAAGCTTGGAAAATATTCCTCTGGGTAGATTAGATAGGTTTCAACTCGTTGACAAAATGATTCAAGATTTTTGGAAACGGTGGAGATGGGAGTATCTTACAACCCTTCAAACTCGTCAAAAATGGAACGAAACCAAGCAAAATGTTTTGCCCGGTACAGTAGTTCTTCTAAAAATAGACAATGCCCCCCATTCACATTGGCCTTTGGCAATTATTACGGAAGTCCATCACGGAAGAGATGGAGTAGTTAGACATGCTACGATAAAAACAAATAAGGGTATTTACACGCGACCCGTTATAAGGATCTGTCCCTTACCCTCGCAGGGAACTTCGTAATAAGAAATATTCCTTGTTCTTAGAATAGTTTATCCAATTTTTTTTTAGATTATGTCATAAGATTGATTTCTCTTTATAAGATTTGTCTGGAATTACGCATAGGTATATCATACCTATTAACATTATTGTTTTATTTTTATTTTTTCAAGTTGGCTGAAAATCGTTTTTTCAGGGTGGGCAGTATGTTCGCGAGATTTATTTTGTTACAGTAAAAACTATAGGTACAGCTTGACAACACCGCCCAGGAATACGATTTAAAATTTACTAGCTAGGATAGTGGTAGGTACTTTTAGTATTGATCGGCTCAGTAATAGAAAAATATATAATTTTCGGTCTCGGTATTTCGAATGGCAAAATTGTTCCGGAATCGGTTTTAATTTATCACAAAAACCAACTTTTCTTGAAACAATATGACAGTTGATTAAGTAGTTGTTACTCCCCCTTTGAATTTCCTTTTGGCCTTCCTTCGCCCAAATCCTCGTTAACATTTTTTCTTTGGAGTAAGTGATAACAAGAAGCAACCACGTCGTGTATTCGTAAGTAAAAAAAACAGTCCACATTGATACAACTGAGTTACGCGGAAACAATTGGTTTCTTACATCCTTAAGTAAGCAATACTTAAGTATTTATATAAAGGATTTTCTTATAACTATCACTTTTAGATGACACCCAGAAAATATGGTAAATAAGCAAAGAAAATTTGAAAGCTGCCTTGAATGCCATCAAGAATGAGACACCAACCACAACTGCGGCTTCAACTATCGATGTTCCAAGAACCACCCTTATTGAAAAAATTAGTGGAACATTTGCAGAATAGTGCAAAAGTGGTGTTTCTTCTCTGCTAACAAAGGGGGAAGAAAACATTTCAAAAGGTTTGATAATAAACACGGCTAAGATGGTATTCCCTGTAACTAAAGATCAGTTATTAGACAGTGTTTCCGTATTGGTAAAGTCGTTAAATAGAAAACATACCTTTACCAATGGTAGACCAGGCCGACTATTGGTATAAAGAGTTTATGAAAAGGAACACGGAATTGTCTAAACGAATGGCCCAAAATTTAACAGCAACACGGGCACTAGTTACAGAAAATAGTATAAGAGGTTGGTTTGATGAAATCGAGGAATATGTTCTGCAGTCTGGCACCAATATTACTAATACTCGAAGAGTCTTTAATAGTGACGAATCAGATTTAATTCTGTGCCCAAAAGTGAATATTGTTTTAGCTAAAAAGAGATCCAAAACAGTTTACAATAGAGTTGGTGCAGATGAAAAGGACTGCTCAACAGTTATGATAACAGGTGTCTTTTTTAAATAATACTTATTGATGATATTTAGGTAATATCCAAACAATTGTCAATTTTTTAGAATTTTTAACATTTTTCAATAAAATGTGGAGTTAACTAGAAACAGTTAGTTTCATTTGAAACACTAATACTTATTTCATTTGTTTTTATAAAATAAGTAATTTTTAGGGATCGCGCCTTGCGACATTGCACCATCCATGGTCATGTGCTACGAGCACATAGTTCGACACATACCAGATGGTTGGGGATTGGAAAGTTCGACAATGGCTGGATGACCTCCATTTAATACATATCTAATGTATTTTTTCTTTGGCTGGTCAAAAAAGAGATACAATTTCCTGCCATCTTGTATTTGGATGGTCACAAATCGGACATAACTAATACCATTATTGTTGCTCGAACCATTTGTATCAATAATGAAAATATACCTTCAGAAATGATTGAGTCTACCTCTCAAAACTCTAATGATACCATTAATGATAATAACAAGAATATATTTCCTGAATTGATTGATCCTACCTTTCAAAACTGCAGTGCTGTTATTAATGACAATGATGGAAATGTACCTCCATATATGATTGAGTCTAACTCTCAAAATCCTAATGCCATCATTAATGATAATAAGGAAAATGTTACTCCCGAGTCTACCTCTCAAAATTCTAACGATTAGGTAAATATACACCTCTGTGTAGAACTGAGGATGAAATCGGAAATTAGTAAAAAAGTTAATAGCTGTTAACATTCCAACACCTTTTAAATAAGCGTTGTTTTGGCCTGACGAGAATTCAGTTAGCAAAGTTAGAACGAAAAAATGCCGTGACCACTTCCTATCAGTGGAATGCGTATCATACAAAGAAGGAAGAAGAAAAAACCAACAACAAGGAATAAAAGAAAGTCGAAAAAGCAAAGACAAGAAATTAACTGCCTCGACTCTTACTTCGTGGAATCTACTCATATTACTATGTATGTATGTACTTCGAGCTAGAAGTGTCAATGTTATATCAAATTTTATGAATGATCCTCGCTCAACATATCTTAACACAATACACAAAACAAAGGATAAGCGGTTTCTGAGGACACATCCCGAAATATATATTTTGCAAGCAGATAAAGGAGCTTCCACAGTTGCAATGAACAGGACTGATTATATCGAGAAAATTGAATATTTGTTACAGGATACTTCAACATATGAACGTTTAAGCAAGGATCCTCTAGTGTCTACGCAAAACAAATTCAATAATTTGATCAAACTGCTTAAATCACGCAATTAAATTGACGACACTTTTGGAAAACAATTTATTATCTATAATTCAGATCTTCCAAAATTATATGGGTTGCCAACGATCCATAAGCCGTTAATACCTCTACGACCTATTGTGAGCTCCATCAATGCTACCACATATAAAATTTAAAAATTTTTGGCGGACATTCTAAAAAATGCATTTGAACATCTAACTGAATACAATGCTAAGGACAGTTTTGAACCTGTAAATAATTTAAAAATGAAACAATTACCAGATAATTACATATCGGCGTCACTTGATGTGGTATCTATATTTACTAATATCCCTTTACATCTAGTAGTGAATATTCTGGAATCCAAGTGGGAGAGGATTGAACTATATACAGCTTTGAAAAAAGACACGTTCTCAAATCTTATCAATTTCATTTTTAATAATACGTTTTTTACCTCCAACAAAAAAATATATCGGCAATGTTTTGGCACTCCAATGGGATCGCCAATAAGTCCTATCATTGCAACAATAATTTTGGATGAACTCCTGAATAATGTCATCCCAATATTACCTTTTCGAATGCCTTTTGTTTACAAATATGTGGATGATCTGATTTGTTCCGTCACTGCTGATGAAACTCAGGAGACACTAAACATCTTTAATTCGTTCAATCCACACCTACAATTCACCCTTGAAGTGGAGAACGATCGCAGTATACCTTTTTTAGATACCAAGCTGATTAGAAATAGCGAAAACTGCATAATCTTTGATTGGTACTTTAAGCCAACATCGTCTGGCAGGTTTATAAATAACTTTTTGAACCATTCAAAAAGTCAGAAATTTAACAGTGTAATGAATATAAAAAACAGAATCTCACATATCAGCGATGACACCCTCTTAAATAAAAATCTTAAGAAATTGTACGATATTTTTCTCAACAACGGTTACCCAGGATATATTTTAAAAAAACTAATATACAATTGTAACTTTTTTGATGGTCCAAGAGAGAGCGGAAGTTCTCTGCAATATACATATAAATAGGTACCGTATATAGAAGGATTAACAATTGCTATTACAGCTATTTTTGAACAGTTTCCAAATATAAAAATCGCCTAATACAATGTAAGAAGTAGTCGATCGAAATTTACAAAAACAAAAGATGTGACTCCACTTCAGTTTCATTCGCATGTGATTTACAGAATTCCTTGCTCGAATTGTCCCAAATCTTATATTGGTCAAACGTCTCAATGGCTCAGACAACGGTTGACACAACACAGAAGCGACTGCCGATTATGAAAAAATGTGTGTGCTACGGTAAATCACCATCAAACCACCGGACATACACTGGATTACGATAATGTTGACATAATCCAGCATGAGAATAATTATAGAAGGAGGCTGTTCCTTGAAATGTGTGAAATTAAAAAGCAACCACATGTGGTCAACTACAAAATAGATGTGAACCAATTAAATACCATCTACTCGAAACTCCTTAAAATCTAACATTCTGGCTGTTTTTCTTCTTTTATCGTTGACTTCCACTGGAAATTATAAAGACGTTTTTATTATGAAAAGGAAAATTTATGAAAAATAACAATAGAGATAATTATCGTTTCAATTTATTGTGATCAGGTATTTTGTTTTCATTAATAATTTCAAGTTTTAAAGTAGTACATGCCTCCCTTGCTGGTGGAGTACCTCATGCAATATGCTGGTGATTGCCTCAATTTTAACTATGTGCTGAGAGCGTTTATACGCTGATCTGTAAGTGTGTTTTATCATGTCATTTGATTATAGTTGTATGTGACCATATATTATTTTAGTTAAGTCCTGATGAAGCAATAAAATAATTGCGAAATATAGAGATTTAAAAGGAAAAGAGTTGTATTTATTGTATGCACAGACCGGATCCCGATACCCCAAAAACTAATTATATATATATATATATATATATATATATATATATATATATATATATATATATATATATATAATCTCTCAATATCTTAGGGATTCCGTCAAGAATACCATTTTGCTTCATAGAATAGAATAGAATAGAATAGTTTATTGTTCTTTTATACAAAGTACATGAACAAGGAGTCGGTTATATAGTAAATATAAAATACATATATACTCCTAAACTAACATGATAGATAAAAGGTATTACAAGAAACAATGACATAAAATTTACATGTTTTTAAAGACAGCGTACAGCACATAATAGTCCAGCAATAGAGAAGAGCAGAAAAAAAATATAAGACAAACGCATAATTCCCATAACTAATCCTATACTATAAATTGTTTATGTAGAGATACTGTGGATATCTAATCGTTAATAATGAATGATCTAATTTTCATTGCTCCGCTGATAAAACCATGCAATTGCTTCAATAGTAAGAGATCGTTTGAATTAAGAAGGCAATCTAGATCGTCTGAATGCTTTCGTCTTCCTATGACTGTATTTCTTAATCCAGCATACAATGGGCAGTCAAATATGATATGTTCCAGGCATTCATTGGCCTGCTGGTTACATATTGTACACATCTGGTCGGTTTTTATTGTATGAGAGGAGTTATTCACATATAGGTATAAATACTGTGAATTTGCTGTGCGCAGTTGGGCTGTTAATCTTTTAATATAAAGCGGTGACGGTCCACTTAAATAATTGTAATTATTATTATTTTGCAGAAAGAATTTATATGTAGGGTGGTGAATACTAAGTAATATTTTATTCCAATCATTTTGCATGTTTTTAGCTAGATGTTCGGCTAATACAATATGTTTAAAATTTTCATTGATACAGTCAGTGTTAAGGCCAGCATTATATGGACAATAAATACTGACAACATTAATCAACTGAACAAACCAATTGTATTTGTGATGACCATATCCAGAGTTATATAATTTTATTAATCGAAATAATGCTCTATAGGGGTACCTTGAGTGATTTTGAGATTTTACCCTGATGAAGTATTCAATTGCTTGTTTTATTAGATAATATTCTAGCCTGCACAGATTGGCTTCGACTCCTATTATATAAGCGGCAGTAGTTCTCTGGAGGAATAGGAGGTTTTTCCAAAAAGACGTCTGTATTTTCTCAGTTTGATCCAGATAACGCAGACCCCATATATTACTGGCATATGTGAAAGTGGGTATGACGACATTGTTATACAGAGTCTTAATAGACTGAAGAGAAGATAATTTTTGCGAGTTTATAGTTGAAAGTACAGTACCTTGAGTAATTCTTGCTTTTCGTTCTCGTGATTTAAAATTATTTAGAAACAGTCCATTGAAAGTAAAGACCACTCCCAAATATTCATAAGTGTTTGAGATTTCTATTGGGTTGTTAAGGTATGAAAACGTGGGTTGTTTTCCAATATTGGGGCTCCTTCGGAATATAACTAGTTTTGATTTTTCTGTATTTACCTGAAGTTTGAATGTGTTGCAGTATGATTCTAAAATCCTCAGGCTCTTTTCCATTTGTATTTGCGACTCTGCAAACAGTACCAGATCGTCAGCGTATAACAACATCCGTATGTTATCCCCTTCATCAAGAGTAACTCCCTTACTGCCTTGGTTCTGAAAATAATTATCAATATCGGAAATGAATATCGCGAATAGTAGTGGGCTGAGCGGGTCCCCCTGTAAAACACCTTGGGTTATTTGTACTCTCTCTGAACTGTTACCTTCTTGTTCTATAAACAGTGCTGCTTGTTTGTATATTATTTTTAGTATTCTAGTAATTTTTGCACTTATTCCGTTTGAATATAATTTTTTCCAGAGTATATGATGGTCTAACGAATCAAAAGCTTTTCTAAAATCTACAAATAGAGTATATAATTTTCTTGAAGGGAGGCGAAGGTAATTGTTAATTATAGCGTAGAGCACAAATATGTTGTCTTCACAGTTGCGTGTTCTGCGGAAGCCGCTTTGGCACTCTGGTAATATTTCATTATTCTCAACAAAGTTAGTTAGTCTCGTAATAATTAATTGGGTAAAGAGCTTAGTTTTGTGATTTAAAAGTGCTATACTACGGTAATTATTAGGGTTTTTAATATCGCCACTTTTGTGGAAGTGGATCATTTTAACATCTGACCATGTGGGTGGTATTTGTTCTTCGTTTAAAATTTTGTTGAAGAATGTTTTCAGGTGTATTATCCAATCCAAAGGAAAGTTTTTGAAGAATTCGTTGCTAATGTTGTCTACCCCGGGTGATTTATTATTTTTAGCTGAGTTTAAGACTCTAAAAATTTCATTAGTGGAAAAGTTTATATCTAGATAAGGGTGTATAACGCCAAAATATTGTGAATCCCTATGTAAATGCGTTCCATAAAACTCTTTGTAAAACTCAATCATTGTGACGGTATCAATTGTGGCACCTCTATTTTTAATTTTTCTAGTTTTTAGAAGTTCCCAAAATTCGGAGGGGTTGCTGATATTATTAAATTTTTTTATTGTAACGTTTTCGTAAGCTAATTTTTTAATTTTAATGAGTTGTTTGTACTCTTTTTTAATTTCACTATATGATATTAGTGCATTCTGTTCAAAGTTAGAGTTTTTTAATAGTTTTTTTGACATGTTTAACTTTTTCTTTGCGTCCTTGCAAAAGTTATCAAACCATGGTTTTGAATTTGAGAACATATGATTAGTATTGTCACGGTTTTTTTCCATACCTAAAAATTTTGCTGTTAACTTGATTGCCTCATTTATTTGATTGTCCATTATATTAATAGTACTCGAGTCTGAATGTATTTCAAAGATAGATACTATATTTTTATATGGTTGTGTTTTGGCAGGATCCCACCTTATTATTGTTTCTTTATAGCTATGATATTCTGATAGTTTATTAGACCCCACAAAATATGCATTTTCTATCTTTACAGTGCAACTCAGATGATCCGAAAACAGGTTTTTATTTAAACAGAAACTGGAAATTAGGCCTACACTACTAACTCTTACCCAGACCAGATCTATTGTACTTCGTCCTGACCGCCCAATGTATGTATAAGCACCTTCACAATCCTCAAACCTACCGTTTAACAAGAGAAACCCTAGATCTTCCAAAGCTTCTACAAGTAATGTTCCTCTAGTATTAACTAGGGAATCTTTTGACTTACGTGGTTTTAACGGGGGATTGATATGTATTACGTTCTCTGAATCAAAATCATTCAGACCACCTACTCTCGCATTAAAGTCTCCGTACAGAATCATCTCGTCATTTGGGAATTTTACTGATATTTCTTTTAGAGTATCCTCAAGCATCTCTACACATACATGATCATCTAAATCAGGTTTTAAGTAGACTACACCTAAAATAATATAATTATTATTTATATTTATTCTGATAAAATTCCACATATTACATCTATCGATTACATCTAATGACTTCACACCCCCCAGGTTTTTTGATATAAGTATTAAGATACCCCCACTACCTCTACCCTTTTGCTTATCTTTTGAAGCTTGGCATGAGTAAGTATGATATTTGTTAAAAATATTTGGTAAGCTATTTTGGGAAGAGGTAATCCAGGTCTGCACTATCAGAGCTACACAAATCATTAATTTCATGTATTTCTAAATTATCTAAAGTATTAATACCTTGACAGTTCCAAAATGTTATCTTAAAAGGGACAATTCCGTCCACAAACCTTGATCTTTTCACCTCTGTATTAATTAGTTTTTTGATGATGTCTCAACTTCTCTGTTCATTTTTGTTATTTTTTTTGTCGTTTCTTCAGCGCCTTCGGGAGATCTCTCACTGTATTTTCTTCCTTTCGCTGGAGTTTGTTCTGGTAGTTCTGTCTCTTCTTCAGTCTCGATTTCAGTTTTATTTTGTGCTTCTAATTCTGATAAGGTGTATAGCTTATCGTTAATATATAATTTATTGTAGATTATCTTAGTTCTACATCCCTTGTCTCTTGCAACTTTTGAGTATTTTAAGAGCTGTTTTCTTTGCTCCATAATTTCTTTGGGAATGTCTTCGTTAATATAGATATTTGTTCCCTTTAATCTATTTCTTCCTTTCAATATGTCCAGCTTTTTATCCCATGTCTTCACTTTTAGTAATATTGGTCTATTTCTAAACTTGTTCCTGTCTCCTATTCTCCTCGACCCTATTACGTCTGACTCTACATTGATATTGGTGTTTACTCTTCTCAGTACTTCTCTAACCTTATCATTCAGTTGTTCCGCATTTTCTCGTACTTCTTCTTCGATGCCATTTATTATCAGGTTTTCCCTTCTTGAATCCTTTTCTATTTGAATTACTCTTGTTTCCAATTTCTTCGTGGCTTCTCTTAATAAATAATTTCCGTTTTTCAGAGCTTGGTTCTCTTTTTTCAATATTTGTAATTGACTATGGATATTGTCCAGTTTTTGCTCGATTCTGGCATTTCGTTGATCCATGTTTTCTAACTTCTGCAGTATCTCTTCCATTGAAAATTATTTTAATATTCGGAGTTTAAAATTTAATTCAATTTTAAATTGTAGAAGCCTGACCTGTGTTAATGTATTCAACTTTATATCTTAATTAGTTTATGGAAAAAGTAAGTTTTTATTCCTTGTACTTTATTAATTTCTGGCGTATTATAACCTAGCTTTTTTCAAATTAGATCTTCTTACCAGGTTTTTGGTGTTTTTATTACATGGTGATTCCTTCTATCGCAATATCAACTGGTATGTAGTTCAGTCTACACTTGATCTGTAGCAGAAGCACTCTTAAGGGCCCTTGAATTTATGAATAAATGTTTAAACTTTTCAGTTTTCAACAAGAAAATCTTCAAAATACTGTTAATCAATTGATAGTTAGTCGAACTATATAATAGCCCAGCAGTTATTTAATTTGTCGAAAATTATATTTTTTGTTCCACCACATTTTCTTCCGCCATGTTTTATTTGTGTTTCGGGAGTTTTTGGAAAAGGGTGTATTGCTTCAGGAGTGGTAAAAGACGTAGCAGTAACGGTAGTAGTTCCACTGACAGGATCTACATTTGGCGTTTCATTGTTCGAAATGATAGGATTCTCACGGTCTGTTTCAAAAGAACATAAAAAATCTCCTCCTACGAATATTCCAGTAGGGAAAAATCCAGACATGATATTTTTAGGGGTGAACGAATTCAAAAAGGCCTTACTAACAATTTCGGCAATTTTATAAATTATTGAAGATGGGCCCGATTTTACAAGCATCCACGCATTTTGCGCCACCTTTACATACGTCTTGATAGGACCATATACAGACTTATCCAATGGCTGCAGAAGGCTGCAGTGCGGTGGGAAAGTGAACAAGAATATATTGTTATATTTCGTAAATCTGATGATTCCCACACTAAAATGGGATTCATGGATGTCCAACATAAGGTGAATGTGTGATACTTTAGACCAAAACATAATGAATTTTGTCTTAGGGTCAAGGGGTGTAAAAACGAGGCGACTTTTAAATCTTTCAATTTTTCCCTAGGAAAGAGTACTCCAAACGGTTTGACAATTTTATGTAATATTAGAGCTTACATGTAGAATTTATATCCGTAATCAATTTTTTCAAACTACTTTGAAATTCTCGTGAAAAAAATAAAATACGTGTCTTGTTTTTCACCCTGGTTAGGAGTAAAAACGAGACAGCTATGGCGAAAAACAAAACACGCTAATTTTATATACTTAGAACCATTTCAGAAGGCTGGATTAAATGCGAGACACAGAAGGTTAAATATACAACAAAGTTCACATTTTTTCAATTTTTTATTTCGACAAAAAACAAAAATATGGCGCTCTGAATGACATGACATATATTTTTCCCTAAATATTTATGAAAATTAAAGTATTTATTATTCCTTGGCAAAGTAATTCATAATTCTTAAATACAAGTAGGTACCTGGGTATCTTACTGATTTATAACATCACTGAACATTATATTCAACAAAATCAATAGTAGGGAATAGGAACTGTTTAGCAGTACGTTTTGTTGCTCCCTAGACAATTCAGTTCAGTCTTCAGTACAGAATATTTTTCTGCGATCACAGGTTCCAGGAACTTGTTACCGTTGCGTCGAAGGTATATTACATCAACGTCTTCATCTCTACCTTGAACAATTTGTGCCACATTGAAAACTTTCTTGCATTTGGTTGCAAATCTCACTAGGACGTAGTTACCTTCTTTCAATGTTGATGGTTCATCTGCTACGTTATTCTCGAAATCGAGCGAATTCTCTTCATTACTAAAAATGTCTTGTAAAGTAACATTTTCAATGTCGCTTTCATCGTCTAATGTAACGATCTCATCATTGTCACTATCAGACTCAAACTCACTTGGTTTCCTTGTCTTCTTTGGCATTTTAGTATTTTTCACAGTTTTCTTCTCATTTTTCTTATTTTTTTTTAAATCTCACTTAGATATTCCTGCGAAGTCAAACCAGTGTCATCAATTTTCTTCCTTTTCTAAGATGATAGGACTGTTCTTCGAAGTTTTGACAGTAAGAGTGACTCGAATGAGAGACGTTCGGTGCTTGGAGTTGAACACAATGATGTTGGCGTGTTGCTGTGAGATGCACACGATGATGTTGGTATATTACTGTGAGTGGAACACGGCGATATTGGTGTTGTTGATGGATTTACATCACTGTTCCTCGTTGACGGTCCAGAAACAGCAACATATGGGTTATTTTCTTCCGCAAAAGGCAATAGTTCCGGTTCCAATTGTTCATCCACAAAAACACTAGTCGGGGTTTCACGATATCTCTCCATTTTTTCTGTGCCCAACCGATGTGCAGGATATTTATCTTTGTTGCAAGGGTAAATTCTGGTACTATCAAACGCAGATTTTATTACATGCTCGCAAATGCCTTCTTCCCATATTTCACACAAAAAATTAGTGAATTCGCTCTTACTTAACTTTCGCTGGTTGAGCCGTTACCATTCGATTCAAGAATTATTCCACTTCAATTTAAGAGGACCGAAGCAGCATTTGTCCAACGGTTGCAAGACATCAGTTGTATGTGCTGGCAGTCTTAATAACGTGATATTTTTCTTGATTGCTAGTCCGATTGTGCCCTTATCTAAATGGGTGACGTGGCCGTTCGTGATGATTATTTGAGGCCTCTTCGTAATAAAGGTACAAAACTTTTGGAACCATTCTTGGAAAATATTTGTCGTCATCCAGCTTTTTTCAGAACACGCGTAGAAGGTATTTGGCAAATCTTTCATCCCTGTAATTAAAAGACAATTCAATCCTACAATTTTAAAAAGGCAGTAGGTATCTCTTACCTTTCCAGCTACTCAACAAATGAGCCCCTTGAAAAATTATTAGGGGTGGTAGCAACACGCCAGCAGCAGAAATGCATGCCATCACTGTTGTATTTTCTTTTCCGGATCTTTCTATGTTTTTGTGCACTTTTTGTCCTATTTCAGCAACGCCCTTCACTCTGTTTGGATCTGATGAAAAGCTCGTCTCATCCAAGTTCCATATTTGGCCTGGACAATCTTCCAAATTAACCTGGCGGATGGTTTCTTCTAACTTTGCATAAAATCCGTATATAATAAAGTGAACGCTGGTTGCCATGCGTAGACTTTTCTCCAGTTGTTCAAGTTTCTTCTGGCTAAGTCTATTACCCTTACAGAATTGCCTGAACCAATCATTTTCGGGCTTGCCATTTTTGAATGTGGTTCGGATGTCATTTTCTATGTAGGACGTCTGTACCGTTTGTAGAATTTCATTCTTTGTCAAGGCAAAGCCCCACTGTGCCATAATTTTTATTTTTTCGCTCAGGTCCTTTTCTGCTTCTGGTGATTAAGATGTCTTCCTTCCTTGAGTACTTACAACTTAAGCTCTTCGACGTGTTAGTACAGACTTGTCGATTTTCAATTGTTCACTAGCCTCTCTGAATGTTAAAACACCTTTGTCAATTAACTCCAACGCCTTCCTAATATCTCCTTCAGTGTACGGCCGCACTTTCTTAACGTAAACCTTCGGCATCTCTACTTCGCTCTGTCTTGTTTTTTCCCGAACCGTGTCTCGTATTTCGACTTTCGCAAGTCTCGTTTTTCACCTTAATTCTGGTCGCACGTTATACGTGAACCCGGTGAGGTATCGCAACGCACTGGACGCATTTGAATCAGTCTAGAGACACTGCAGATCGTGCCAACTATAGAGCCTGTCTAGTAACTAAAATCGGTGGATAATTCCAAAAAATTAACGTAAGCTGTAACGCCGTTAGTAATAAAATTTTATTGATTTTTATTACTGCATATGCGCGATGTCATATTGCGCTTTATCTGTTAGTTCTGTTATACTGTTATCGTTTCTTAGTTTAAGTGTTCATGTTATTATAAGGTTTCGGTATTTTTTAATTGCTATTGTGAAATATGTATCTGTTGTTTTGTTGCTTTATTGTTATTAATTAAAAAGACAATGTCAAAGTGTATTCTTAGGAGTCTAATAAGTGGTGTGCTCGGTAAGTTTTATTAAAGAAATTTCAGCATTTTTTCTGTCTCTGTTACACTCTTTCTAGGAAAATGACCAGCTATTGCTCAGGGGGTGAGTATCGTACCCTTGGGTAGGTCTGACAAAGAGCTCGGATAGGAAGAGTGCAACTGTTGCGTCGTTGCCCTCCCGGTTTATTATCGAATGACAAATTAGCTGTATTAATTCAAACTGGAACCAAAATTAAAATTTCAAAACAATGGGCGCCACCTATCCAAACTCGATGCCTGTAGAATAGAGGTTGTAAAAAGAATAATGCAAGACTTAGCAAAAGTATCACAGCTTTTATTTCCTATTTCTCTTTTCAATGATTTAATTTACAAAGCTTACAAAGTTTTGATTTATGATTAGTTTGACGATACTGACAAGATAAGAAAATAAAACTACAAAATCAATTATAATCAAAAGCTGAAGTCGACAAACTTCGTTAATTCTTACAAAGTTAAACTTTATAAAAAAGGTTAAAGTTGACAAACCTTGTCTATTCGCTTTCTCAAATAAACTGAGACTCTAATTTGGTGACTACTTAAAACATTTTTACTTATCTTGGTGTCATGAGCCGCTCCTCCTTGGGTTCAGATTCGCTACTGTGTTCTCGGTCACACTTCCGTGGTCTTGGGGTGCTATGGGTACTACTACTATAGGATGAGCTAGTCTTAGCTCACGGAGCTCCGTCAGGTTAGGACATATACTAGGTGCCAGAGGGTAAATGTGCCTAAAACATCATAAACGGGGAGAATCTGATCTAACCGAAAAGCATAGAAATGGTAACATGGTTCTGGTAAAAATGTTTGAATTGGTCACAAACTTAGATAGTAATACAGTGAACAATATCTAAATAAAAAGTGAAACTATGATTTCAATCAATGAAGTTGATTAGAATTCGTATAATGAAGTGATCTGGAATAATTAGGTTTTTAAAGACTGTGTCTAGTTATAAATTCAAAAGAAAAGTTTAAATAAGCAAAATAAATGGATCACAATTCGTATAATAAAGTGATCTGAGAGAATTAGGATTTTTAAAGACTGTGCTTAGTTATTAATTTAAAAGCAAAGTTTAAATAAACAAAATAAATGAATGGCTGATTAAATTACTACAAAAGTAAATTTAGTTTAACTCTCACCACCAGAACTATGCTCCAACTAAGTCTGCTTACATTTTATTATCAGAAAGTAAACAATAAAATAATAAAAAAAATTAAGGAAAAGAGCTGAGTTATTAACGTTTCAAAAAACTAGCAGAACAAACTATAAAATATTTATTCCCCGACGTAACTTATTTTCTCTAAATATAAACTGAAATGGTAACCGTTTCTATCTGAGGGATAGAAAGTCCCAATATATCCAGGTAACTGGAAGAATATCTTAATTTACCGATTTAGTCCTCGTGTAATTCCCAAAAAAGATTAATCACGATTGTCTTTGATATCAATCAAAAGAAATATTACCCTATCAGAGAAAAGAAACAGTACAGCAGTTATCTTTTATTTAAAATACCTATCTGTCCTATAGAAATAGGGCTCACCATCTTCCAAACTTCCGAGCGAAAAGCATGTGTCGCATAAAAACGATTTCAATAAAAAACCATCAAAATGAACTCAAATGTTGTCTTATCAAAAGTTACGCTACAAGTTGATTCCACGAAGAGAATTAATTTTAAGTTTACTGACAAATTATTAAGCAATCTTTAACATACCTTTTATTTTTAGTTATCCTAGGCAATATTTCCGATTTACAATAGACACATCTTTTTCGTTTCAGGTTGGAAGTTGGAGAGAGCTCCAAAAATTCATTTTTATTTTCAAGAAACCTCGCTAGGAAGTGTTCCCAGTACTTATACACCTGTCTCTATCTTACTACAGTCACTTAATCGCTTTCTTCCTACTCGAAAAATCAATAATTATAATATGTACCTGTCGCGTATATTGTAAATTAAGCTAGAGGTGGGAATTAATTCTTTCAGTAATAACTTGAAATAACATGAGTAACTACTGTGACGATATTTATTTCTCTGTAATGAAAATTTGAAAAATTAAAATGAAATTTTGATTACTGTCAAATTGTAATTGTCACACTTGGGCTTTTACAAACAGTTTATTTTATTAAATTTTAATTTCTGGGCTCCGGCTATATAATAATTTTTTCTAGATTTAAATTTTAGTTTTATGTAACTTTATCTTATTTGAGAACTCTTTGCTTCCGCTCTCTGGGCGTACAGATTCAATATCTCAACTTTCCAGACCCATGGCCTCCAAATGTGTCAGACATTCACTATATTATAATACACAATAAACTACTCCAGAAAAAAAAACTAATCAACTCCAAAATACGTCTATTAATTTGTTAAGTTTGTAATTTTTGAAGAATGAATTACCAAATTTAAGTCAACAATAAATATACATGAGAAATTGAAGATTGTTCTTATTGGACGTAGTAGATTGAATGCATTCTCTCTACGAAAAATGAAAGAGAAGAAACTTAACCTATAAATTTACAATGATAAATACTGAACAATGAAGATCTCTCGGACAAAATATTTATAAAGACTTGTTACCTTGCAGTTCAATTGTCAAACACACGTAATAAAGGAAATCCTCTTCAATAATGATTAAACTCCTCACTAACCCAAAGCATAAGGTATGTACCATTTACCTTTTCTTATCCTTTTTCTAAATTTTGGGAAATTATCCCCTTTACCATTCATATATGTTTCAAATATCTTCTTATCTCTTCAATTTATATATCATCTAGGAATGTTCATGAAAACTTTTTATGCAAAACGAATCCAATTCAGCCTTCTTTCTTTTTCTCTTTATATCTTATAGTGTATGTTCAAAAGACCTCCATTTCATCAATTATATCTCTTTTTTGAAATCTCTGACCTCTTTTAAAATTTTTAACTCTTGACAGCTCTTTCAAAATTTTCCCAATGACACTATTTTATTTATTTTTAGTCACCTGGATTTGTATCTCTTGGTTACCGCAACAAATGAGAGAGTAGTCATTAGACATAGAACAAGTATCCTTTCTCCTTACTCATCACTAACTTTTTTTATAACCTTAATTTGTTACGATTTGTCACCCGCACTTGACAAATATAAATTTCATAACAAACTCTGTATGTTCGGGTAAATTACTATACCTTCTTATAACTAAAATCTTACGTAATATATAAAATAATTTACAATCAATAGATAATCTTCTAGACTTTGGTCAATGACTTGTGAAGGTATGTTTCTTTATTACTGTACCCTTTTGATTTCATTTCAATTTCAAAATCTTTACCTAACTTCTGATAAATTACTTAGCTATTTTTAAAATTTCTACAGTGTGTGCCAAATTTATCTAATATTTTATAAATCATTTATTGTTATTTGGTACATTATTTTATCTAAAATTTTCTAAGACAATTTATTTGTCTTACTACATTTCTATTCTCAAATACTATTCAAGAGATGATTTATCCTAAATGTCGTTACGGACACGAAATGACCTTAACACACTCCCACTAGTCGGAGAAATTTTTGAGAGTTAACACGAACAAAAATTTATGGAAAAGATTATACAAACCAAAACCTAAATAAATTCACATCAGATATGATTACTACTAAACCTCAGACTACTCCCGTCCTAAGATTGGCCACCGTCATTCCCAGGGAAGGGTAATAATCTGAGGACCAGAGTTTATTCCCTCACTAACGTACATGACGTCATTCCATGGCAGGGGTAATATACACCAAGTCCTGACTTGAATCTATTCTAACACGCTAACGTAAATGACATTAACAGTAATGTAGGTTAGTAGCAATATCCAACTAGTCACTTTCAAAGAATCATTCATAGAAGGTACGTCTACTGTAGACTAATAGTTAACTATAAAACGTATGCTGCAACTAAGTACTGATCTCCTATCCTAACTACTCAAAAAAAAAACTAAATTTATCCGGTAATACTGGCTTTACTCCCAAGGTGTTTGCGGTAGCCCTGTCAATTTAGGAGCAAACCCACGCAACATCATAAAAAAAATGACAATGAAAAAAATAAAAAGGTTATTTTCCATTATTGCGCTACAGAAACAAAACACCTGTTTCATCTACCCATTTCCACCTGTGTAGTTCCGATAATATAATACATTTTTAAGGTGAAAAAAAACTACAAAAAAAAACTTTTATTTTAAGGTAAAACTAGTTTGACTATTTGCACAACAATGTCTAATTCCTATTTATCGCATAAACCAATGAAGTGCCAATGTACATCATACAAAAAAACTGAAATTCAAATCGATTCCATAAGGAACCACAAATCAATACAATATAGGCAAAGACTAGCAACCTCCTAACTAAACTGCATGAACATACTTCCTCACTATAACGATTAAATCTTTACTTTGATTTATCCGTTAAGAGGACAAGAATTGATGCGATACAAGTGATATCAACATAATGATATTTCCACAAAAACAAAAAAAATCAAACCTTGGTAGCTACAGACTACCCAAAGGTATTGAGATCAAACATAAAGCGTTGGACGTCTCCAAAACTTATAAAACCAAGCAAAACTATGGCCTCCGCGATGGTAAGGCTATAGCACTACACATATATTTCTATACATGTATGAAAGGTTGTCTACATTCATGTCCAAGAAAAGCCAATCGGCTAACCGTGAACTAACAATTCAATTAACAATATTCTAGGATTAAAGTTATCAGAGTCAAAGTCATAATAACTGATAAGAAACAAAAGAAAAAAAATTAGGTATTACCACCCAAATAATAGGATAAGCCTACAAATATTTCCGGTGAGCTAAAACGTTAGGTGAACAACGGTGCTGAAATTTATAGTACCATTTCACCAAGTGAAAACTAGTTTTACAAAATAAATCTCAAAAAAAAGGTTGATAGAATTCAGCTTTTTAGGAATTATCATCTACCTGCTCATCACCATCACTAACTGTATTATCCGCTTTTATATCCTTTATGTGCCACTTCCCTAACTTTTTATTAGTTAACTTATCTTTATGTTCATAAATTAGCGGAGATATTACTTTTGTAACTACACATGGAATGTATTTTTGAGCAAACTTTGCAGTTATGTGATTGGCTTTGTCAGACTTGACATAATTTCTCTTTAAGACATTATCTCCTAAATGAAACCTAATATCCCGTTTCCGCAAGTCGTATCTTTTCTTTGACTTCACATATGAATCGTGAATTCTTTTCCTAACTTCGTCAAATATTTTGGGAATAACCTGTACATCTTCCAATCTATGAATCATATCCCCAATTGAAATAACATTATTTGCATTTTCTGATATTTTACCGAAATAATCCCCTGAAATTGGCACGTTACGTGCAAAGACAAGGAACGCTGGACTTTGCTGAGTTACCTCATTTTTAGATAAACGAATGGCTTGCGCAACTCGATACAATTCCTCATCCCAAGATCTGTAATCAGAGAAAACGTAAGATCGTGAACAATTAATAATAGTTTGGTTATATCTTTCTACCGGATTTATCTGTGGTGTGTAGTTAGAATTGTACCAAATTTTCTGTACTGAATATGTTTCCATTAGATCCTTGAAAATTTTACTCACGAATTGTTTGCCATTGTCACAGGCGACAATTTGTGGTACCCCAAAAATCAAAAATACGTTATTCTCAGTAAATTTTGCAATGGCCGAAGAAGTTGCCTGGGGCATGGCATGGACTAAAACAATTTTTGTAAACCAATCTACAATTACCAAGGCATATTGATTACCTTTTCTTGACCTAGCATATGGTCCAATCAAGTCGCAAGATATCAATTGAAAGGGGAAGTTAATGTTTCGATAAGACCCCATTAATCCCGCTTGTGGCAAGTGGGTGGGCTTGCAAGATGCACAAACCTTACATCGTTTGATATAACGGTAAACTGACCTCTTAAGTCTAGGCCAATAATAAAGCTCAGATATACGCGAATAAGTTTTATATACTCCCAAATGTGCAGCAGTTGGATCATCATGGAATTGTGACATAATTTCCGCTCTATTGGCGGTAGGAACCACAATTTTCCAGTCTGAATCTCCACTAGTATATTCAAACGTACTGAAGACATGCTTTTATAAAATATTATTATCAACTTTAAATGCGGGATAACTATCAGGACTCAATTCAACTTTCTCTACCATATTACGATACCAATTATCTGGTTTCAAAAGAGAAATATCAAATACATTTACGTCATGAATTCTCGAGAGAGCGTCAGCTACGATTGTTCCCGAGGCGCGTCTATGCACTATTGAGAATTCGTACTGAGAGAGTTTCAAAATCCATCTCGCTAGTCTAGGTGAGGGATTTTTCATGTTGTTCAACCATACCAAGGATGAATGATCCGTGATCACTGTGAAGTATCTACCCTCCAAATAATATCTGAAACGCTCTATCCCAAATATCACTGTTAGAAGCTCCTTTTCAGTAGTGGTATACTTTTTCTGGCATTTATTAAGCTTTTTACTCCCATAAGCAATGGGATGCTCCAAGCCATCCTCCGATTGAAAAATAACGCAACCCACACCAAAATCACTCGCATCACACATTAAAAAAAATGGCTTTGCAAAATCAGGACTGTTTAATACAGGTGCAGTTGTTAAGGCATGCTTAATTTTTTCAAATGCATCCTGGGCTTCAGGACTCCAGGTAATAGGCTGACCTTTCTTCCTACTATGTAATAGGTCTGTGATGGGAGTTGACAGGCTCGAAAAGTCTTTAATAAATCTCTTATAATAACTAACCATCCCAATTAACCTACGAATCTGAGTAGTGGTTTTAGGAACCGGAAAATCACTAATAGCTGATACCTTTTCAGGGCAACTTTTCAAACAAAATTCATTCACCAAAAATCCAAGGTATTTCTGAGACGAACGGCAAAAACAACACTTCTCAAAGTTTACAGTTAAATTTGCTTCCTTTAAGCGTAAAAAATTCGGTTTAAAACTTCTAAATGTTTATCAAAGGTTGAAGTGGTGATTATTATATCATCTAGATAATAAAATGCATAAGGCTCCAGTTCAGGTCCTATCACCAAATCCATCAAACGAGACATACTCTGACTAGCTGTAGAAAGTCCAAACGGCATGGTGACGAATTCATAGAGCCCTTTACCGTGAACTGCAAAAGCTGTCTTAGCTCTTGAACTTTCCTCCAATGGAATTTGATAAAAAGCATTTTTCAGATCAATTGAGGAAATAAATCTGGCATCTCGAAGTTTACTCAGCACTGTGTTAATAAGAGGCAATGGATAAGCATCCTTATTCACCGTTATACTGTTTAGTTTACGCCCATCGAAGCAAACTCTAAACTTTCCATCATTTTTCTTTACTAAGCACTAAGGGACTGCAATATGCACTATTACTTTTCTGAATCACACCAAGTTTTAGGAGGTTATCAATTTCCGTATAAAGATGCTCTTGCATAGCCTGCGAAAGAGGATATTGTCTTTGTTTGAAAGGTTTAGAATCTCCAGTATCAATAAAGTGTGTGAGCAAATGCGTGTGACCTATTCTGTCGCTTCTCCCAATGGATTTAAATTTATTGATTACAAAATCTAGCTCTTCTCTCTCGGAATCGCTGAGTTTCGAAATGTCCTGTATCGAGTTAACAACATACAGAGAAAAGGAACTGACATTTAATGAAAATTCACTAAAATCGATATTGACATTAAGCAACTTTAGAAAATCCATTCCTAAAATGATAAGGTGGGTAATGGAAGGGATTATAAAGAACCTCAACGTTTTCGACACATCATTCACTGTAACTAAAGTTTCAATAAATCCTAAATTTTCCTGTAATTTGCCATCAGCTGTAGTTACCTGCAACACCTTATCAGTTATAATTTCCAAGTTAGATGCCTTAATAAACTCAAGAGAATGTGAACCCAATAAAGAAATGTTAGAGCCGCTATCAATCAACGCTGTAACATTATTGTTCAACAAATTTATTTTAATATATGGCCTATTGTCATCCATTTTCTCAATTAAAATAGAGTTCACCTTACATGTGGGAGTTCTAGAATAACTCTTATAAAATGTTTTTACATGAGATAACCATTTTCCCCATTCACTAGAAGAGGTATTGCCTTTAGAGACATACAATTTATTGCCCTTAATAGATTCCTTTACTTTAAAAGAAGTATTTGAAGATATGCAAGACGTTACTGACATTGATTTCCCTGTTTTGAACTGCTTTCCCCATTCTTTGAACCTTTGCCTGGTGTTACCTTTGAACTGGTAGCCACTGCCAGGTCCGTGGTACCTTTCGACAAGTTTTTTGAATACTTCGGACATTTACCTTTTACTACCCCACTTTTACCACAACTAAAACAAAACACACTGCACGGTGCCGAGCATCTATTAAAGGAATGACCCAACTCTTTACAGTTCCAACAAACAACATTTCTGAAAACATAACCTACATCATATTTGGAGGTATTGTTCGGTCTAACAAGATGTTCCCTAGATGAACTAGGAGCACTAAGATCCGGTTCTAAAAAATTTCCCTTTTTACCTTGATTATAAGTGTTACCCGACGACCAAGTAAGAGACTCCTCTAAACGTTTACATTTATCTGACAATTCACTAATAGTACTAATCTCAAGCAATGCTAAAGGCTGAATAAAATTAGGCAATAAATTTCTCCTAATTAAATTAACCAAATTCTTCTCATCAGGTTTTATATCCAATCTGTTAAAAAGACCTTCCATTGAATTAAAATACAAAATCACCTTTTCATTTATACCCTGGTTGCGATTTTTGATTTCTTCTAGTAGACCATCATAATAATTATAAGGTAAAAAATCAGATTTCAATTTAGTTACTAACTCTTGCCAACACGTAAATTTAGATCGGTTATTCAAATACCAAGTAAAAGCTTTAGATTTAAATAAATCCACGGCACTAGAAAAAAGTTCTATATCTGAGACACCTCGAGCTAACCGAAGACATTCAACTCTTTCTAGAAAACTATTCACTGACTCTCTATTGTCTGTACCTGTGAAATAAATCCCCCACTTGTAAACAGGAACTGTTTTCACAAATGGAAAATTCTGTTCAGAAGCACTTTACTGTATAGGAGTTGAATTTGCATTGGGTATTGGATTTACTTTGGGATCCAGTTCACCCTCTAATGATAATACATCGCTAACCAATTTACTCTTAGCATTTACCTCAGTTTCATCGACAATCGTTATACGGTTGATCCTACCTGTGACATGAGATAATCTAGAAATAAGACGAGAATACTCCAAATTTCTACTGGTTCCCGAAAAATCATTTATTCTAGTTTCAAGATCTTTAATTGTTTTAGTTATACTAGTGACTTCAGTCTTAAAATCAAAATTCACGCTTACAGTTGTAAAACTACGGTTTGCAGCTTCTTGGCTTAATGCACCCCTTGATAATTTCCTCTTTTCATCATGATTAACTGGAACTGTAAGTCCTCTGGCTCTCAGTTCATATGTCAATTCATCTACTAAAATATGTTCAGCTTTAAAATGTGCTGAAGCCATTATTTTTTTATTTAAATAATACTCAATCAGGTAGAATTACTAAATAACCCCAAACACAAAGTAGTAAAAGTATATAATGGAATTTCCTAATAAAACTTTACCAAATAATAGTAAAATATGTTCTTATATCGATAACTTCCAAGTATTTTAATGAGAAATAAACCAAAATATCAAAATATATATTCCTGTGTAAAATACCGGTGTTGCTGCTATATCAAAGAATAATTTATCTGAAGTTTCTAGATATATAACAACAAATCCACGCATTTGAGCACAGAAACATCAAAAATGTATGGTAATAGAAATAAATAAAAGTGTCACCAACTCAGAAAGTCAATTATATACTGAAAATATTCTTTTTACTGTTTCTAATCGATAACAAAACCTGCTCCACGTTTGGTAAGCCAAAAAGTGTAACACTCCTTTTAGAAAAATTACCAGCTATTGCTCAGAGGGTGAGTATCGTACCCTTGGGCAGGTCTGACAAAGAGCTCGTATAGGAAGAGTGCAACTGTTGCGTCGTTGCCCTCCCGGTTTATTATCGAATGACAAATTAGCTGTATTAATTCAAACTAGAACCAAAATTAAAATTTCAAAACAATGGGCGCCACCTATCCAAACTCGATGCCTGTCGAATAGAGGTTGTAAAAAGAATAATGCAAGACTTAGCAAAAGTATCACAGCTTTTATTTCCTATTTCTCTTTTCAATGATTTAATTTACAAAGCTTACAAAGTTTTGATTTATGATTAGTTTGGCGATACTGACAAGATAAGAAAAGAAAACTACAAAATCAATTATAATCAAAAGCTGAAGTCGACAAACTTCGTTAATTCTTACAATGTTAAACCTTATTAAAAAGGTTAAAGTTGACAAACCTTGTCTATTCGCTTTCTCAAATAAACTGAGACTCTAATTTGGTGACTACTTAAAACATTTTTACTTATCTTGGAGTCATGAGCCGCTCCTCCTTGGGTTCAGATTCGCTACTGTGTTCTCGGTCACACTTCCGTGGTCTTGGGGTGATATGGGTACTACTACTATAGGATGAGCTTGTCTTAGCTCACGGAGCTCCGTCAGGTTAGGACATATACTAGGTGCCAGAGGGTAAATGTGCCTAAAACATCATAAACGGGGAGAATCTGATCTAACCGGAAAGCATAGAAATGGTAACACGGTTCTGGTAAAAATGTTTGAATTGGTCACAAACTTAGATCGTAATACAGTGATCAATATCTAAATAAAAAGTGAAACTATGATTTCAATCAATGAAGTTGATTAGAATTCGTATAATGAAGTGATCTGAAATAATTAGGTTTTTAAAGACTGTGTCTAGTTATCAATTTAAAAGCAAAGTTTAAATAAGCAAAATAAATGGATTACAATTCGTATAATAAAGTGATCTGAAAGAATTAGGATTTTTAAAGACTGTGCTTAGTTATTAATTTAAAAGCAAAGTTTAAATAAACAAAATAAATGAATGGCTGATTAAATTACTACAAAAGTAAATTTAGTTTAACTCTCACCACCAGA
This sequence comes from Galeruca laticollis, assembly GCA_963921935.1. Lineage (NCBI taxonomy): Eukaryota > Metazoa > Arthropoda > Insecta > Coleoptera > Chrysomelidae > Galeruca > Galeruca laticollis. The sequence continues at coordinate 130,228,039 of OY998177.1, forward strand.
ACTATGCTCAAACTAAGTCTGCTTACATTTTATTATCAGAAAGTAAACAATAAAATAATAAAAAAAATTAAGGAAAAGAGCTGAGTTATCAACGTTTCAAAAAACTAGCAAAACAAACTATAAAATATTTATTCCCCGACGTAACTTACGAGTATTTTCTCTAAATATAACTAAAATGGTAACCGTTTCTATCTGAGGGATAGAAAGTCCCAATATATCCAGGTAACTGGAAGAATATCTTAATTTGCCGATTTAGTCCTCGTGTAAATTCCCAAATAAAATTAATCACGATTGTCTTTGATATCAATCAAAAGAAATATTACCTTATCAGAGAGAAGAAACAGTACAGCAGTTATCTTTTATTTAAAATACCTATCTGTCCTATAGAAATAGGGCTCACCATCTTCCAAACTTCCGAGCGAAAAGCATGTGTCACATAAAAACCATTTCAATAAAAAACCATTAAAATAAACTCAATTGTTGTCTTATCAAAAGTTACGCTACAAGTTGATTCCACGAAGAGAATTAATTTTAAGTTTACTGACAAATTATTAAGCAATCGTTAACATACCTTTTAGTTATCCTAGGCAATATTTTCGATTTACAATAGACACATCCTTTTCGTTTCAGGTTGGAAGTTGGAGAGAGCTCCAAAAATTAATTTTTACTTTCAAGAAACCTCGCTAGGAAGTGTCCCCAGTACTTATACACCTGTCTCTATCTTACTACAATCACTTAATCGCTTTCTTCCTACTCGAAAAATCAATAATTATAATATGTACCTGTCGCGTATATTGTAAATTAAGCTAGAGGTGAGAATTAATTCTTTCAGTAATAACTTGAAATAACATGAGTAACTACATTTCTATTCTCAAATACTATTCCAGAGACGATTTATCCTAAATGTCGTTACGGACACGAAATGACCGTAACATCTCACTTAACAACCATTCTCTTTATTTTTATAAAACACAAAATATTTACTAATTTAATCGACAACTTTAGAGATCATGGTTTGTTTTTTGTATTAGCTAAATTGAAAATTGTTGCATTATTAAAGTAAATATTCCTTTTTACAGTTTTGTTCCTCCAACCCAGGAAGATAAAATTAATATGGCTGAAACTCAGTTGTAATAAATAAATAAATCATTGAATTTGTCGACTAGGAATAGATGGAGGATATGTTCCCTTCATTTTCAAAAACAGTGTTTCTTTAGATTTGAGAAAGGCGAGTTGAGGTTATTAAGACAGTTTGATTTGCCTTCCCATATGAATGGAAATTAACAAAAATTGATGGTAAGTTTTATTGTATTCAATATAGCATGCTATAATTTTGGACATTTTAAAATGTAAATTGAGTGAATGAAAAGACGAGTACTGAGTGTGTGATTTTATTAAAATTCCAGCTAAGCGCTTTCAACCATTAGGCCATTCTCAAAGCTGTCATCAAGAAAAAAACATACAACAGGTGTCAAAAAACATCAAACCCTGTTCTGATACATACAATGAAATGAAATGTGTAATTTTACATCATTATTTATGTAAAATTTGTTAAAATTACCCTATAAAGAGGGTGTACAATTGTTATTCACATAACGAAACGTCTAATTTGGAATTATCAACTGAATTATATGTATGTACACCCTCTTTATAGGGTAATTTTACTTAAGTAATGATGTAACATCAAAAAATGTATTTCATTGTATGTAGCAGTTACAGGGTTTGATGTTTTTTGACACCTGTTGTATGTTTTTCTCTTGTCGACAGCTTTGAGAATGGCCTAATGGATGAAAGCGCTTAGATGGAATTTTAATAAAATGACACACGCAGTACTCGTCTTTTCATTCACTCAATTTATATTTAGTGTGTTCACCATACTCAGACAACTCCATTTTAAAATGTACCCAATAATAATCTGGGTTTCATTTTATGTTATAGCTATTTCCTCCACCAGCTATGGGATGGAATGTCTTGACCCCTTTCCGGTTTTCATATATAGCCCATGGTATGACAATTTATGGGAAATGCAAGTGAGTATTAACTTTTGTTTAGGCATTACGTCTAAGTATTTGGTCTAGAAGTAACCAAAAATCCAATAAAGACCAAAAATAAAGAGAGAATAAATGAAAAAATAGTTAAAACCAAAGAAAATCAAGAATTTCTAAAAAAATCGAAAACTCCAAAAGAAGGAATTCAAAATAACCAAAAAAATTTAAACATTTTTTGATATTTTTTTTGGCAGAGTACAAAAGCATATGTAAACTTATTATTTCAATAATAAGCGCATTTTGTTTTCTTTTGTTGATATAAATTTTCAAACATATCTATGTATTTACTTATTTATTGTTGTTATTTTGTGTGTTTACTTGTAGAACCTCAACCAGAAACGAGAAAGAACTTCCACGAGACAGTGGGATTTTTAAGAGCCCTTAAGAAACATTTTAACAATCATAGACTGCCAGGAGCTGCAGAGTAACTGAAACTGCCTCATGCGATGGTTTCATAAGAACGGAATGCTTTTAAATGTAGAAATATACAAATATGCAATATACTAGGTTTAAGCTTGTGATATAAACCTATCTAATACTTCCAGAAAAAATAAAGATGTATTTCAAGTGGAAATGAAATGTTGGATATATTATTTTAAATTTTGTACAGTCACAAGTGCTGTTAGCACTCTTATATGTAATTACTTGGCACCTTGCATTTAAAGAGCTGGACAGTATTTAAAAAATTTTCCTTTGAACGTATTTTAATTACTTTGGTTCTAATATTCACAGTAATTATACTCAAATGTTTTCTTCCACAGAAAGTTGCCAAAATAGCAGTTAACTACTCATTGCTAACACTTTTTTTGATTAAGTAGGTAGCAGTTATACTCCAGTAGTTTGTCCAGCTCTGTGTGTTTTTGGAGTATAATAATAAATGATTAAATTAATATAAACTTATCATAAATAGTTTTCTACATTTATCTTGACTTTACATCATTTAAAAATCTAATGATACTCCAATCTAGAATGTATGTTACTCAAATTATTTTTTAATTATAGCATTGTTTTTACATTATAGTTCATTTATTGTCATTGTGTTTGTTAAGAAAAGTACTTTGTGAAAGAAATTATTTGTTGTGTATTTTTATACCAAAATAAATAAACTGTTTACTGTTTTATTTTTGCCAATTTAATTAACCATGTATGGTCCTTCATTTGATATTTCATTTAATTTAACTCAACATCTAATCATTATTGAGTTAATGGAGTTAAATTGAATGAAATGTCAAATGATGGACTATAAATGGTTATTTTGAAATGATATAATTAAAATACAGTAAATTTGAATATACCGCCAAAACCTAAAATTACAGAAATTTTTTTAACATCTCTCAATTGTTTAGTCGACAGGCTCTTTAGATGGCGCCACAATCGGTGTCTCATCTATCTGTGGGTTATCTGTGATTTGAATGCAGCACAAAAGAACTCATCGAATGCGACTATCGCCGAGCGCTTCGGACTTCGTAAAAGCGCGCTACCAAGAAAGGTTTAACTCGCGTCAAGAAAGTGTTGAGTGCATTTTAACGCATATGGTGTTGAATTTTTTAAAACATATTTTTCGATGTTTTTGAATACTTCTCAATATGGGACCACATAATGATTATATTAAACTCCAAGTTATCGATTTTTAAACTCAAACTAATGTAATTTAGCATGATTTGGTAAGAATGTCTCGTTTTTACCCAAAATTTTGCTAGTCTGGTTTTAACACCACTTGACTTGTGAATGTATGGAAGAAATGATAACGTACCATGTATTTCAATATGAGGAATACAGTTTTGCAAAGTATTAGAAAAAAAATGTTGGGTGAAAACTGGTAGTCCCGTTTGTAAGGTAAAGTCATGTGATGGATACATCAACTATTTCAAGATGTAATGAGTTATTTCCAATTTATCAATGTACTACAAAAAGTTGATTTAAGGGGTATTTCTCTTTCAATAACCAAAGTATGATCATAAATATTTTCCACGCTATATTATTTTCCTGAAACCGTTCAGTTTTATTCATATCAATATTTAGTTCAAAATTTATCAACGTATACCTTTTCCGGCAGCTACCATCAAACCTTCAGGACCATTCAGACTGTCAATCCATCCTGCAATAGGTTCTTCTAAAGTGCCCATGACTGCAACAAAAATATTATTTGAGTTCCACCTAACCAAGCGCGTATCGTGATGCAATGGCCCTCGCGATCACTTTATATGAATCCTTCGACTTTTTCTTACGGGGTCATTTAAAAAACATCTAACATGCCGACATTCAGAAACAAATGAAGGTATGGTTTGTTGTATTGAAGAAAAGATTGTTTTTAGAAATGAAACTCAACCGAAGAATTCGGAATGAACGCACTTTGGCTATTTCTCGTCACCATACGCGTTTTTACAATTAGTTACCTTCTGAATTAAAGCCAATAACTCTCGTTGCTTTTAAAAGAAAAGTGCAACAAATAACGCTAAATGTCTAGTGATACCTATATTCTACCGTTTTCCTAATTTGATTTTGAACTTTATTGTGATTTTTATTTCACTTTTCTCCACCTTCATCTATTGCAAATAGGACTAGAGGTTGATTTGTAGAATAGCCAAGAGCTAAACTTCGCCTCTAGTATTACCATTATGCTAGTACCATTTGTACATGTCTTTAATAAAGACCGTTTATTATTATTATAAATTTCATTCCATATAACAAAACTACTTTAGATAGAGATGATATTTTAATAATTTTCGAGCCGATCCTGGCCACGGCCTCAGAGGACCCCATCCACAATATAGAGAAGGATGTTCGGGAGCTCCATCTAGAAAGACGTAGTGGAATCGAGATTATCTTGAAGAAAACTATTTGTAAAATGTAAAATCAACTTGATACTGCCCACACAAGGTCAGCCTGGAAACAGGTAAGCTCTCCATAAAGCCGCCACAGTTTGACGGAGACATTCCATGGGCAAATTATATCCGACAATTCGAAGCTGCGGCCAAAGCAAACGGATGGTATGCAGGAGAAGCACTCATAGCACTAACACTAACGTTGCGAGGTGAAGCAACGGATATTTCACAAAACCTAACCTCAAAAAAACAGGAGGACTACGGACAGCTGTTCAAACATCTGGAACTACGGTACTGCCAGGCCCACTTAGAATACATATACCATTCACAACTGAACAATAATTCAAAGCCACGCCTATAAATGTTATGGAGCAATTAGCGGTGCCAGCACTCTTAGATGGACTTCCGACCAAGAAACCCGGCAAGCGTTGACACTAGCTCGTCCATCCCACATCGTAGATGTACTGGCACGCGTCGTGGAGCTCGAAGTGGTAAAACAATTGTGCAAAAGCTAGGTCAAAGTCCGATTAATTCAGAAAGGCCCACAGGAGCCAAACGTCACCATAAAGAAGATGATAAAGGAAGTGTCACCTGAATGAAGGCAAATATTATGATGAGAAGGGGAAGTTGTCGGCTTGTATCCAGCAATCTCCAATTAATAACGCATATATCGCGATGCTTCAGCGACAGAACAATGGCGTACTCGTGGACGGTCTCATCGACAACGAAGCTTGCACCATGCGACGAGGACAATCCTCGGACCTACCTTTGCTAAAACACCGGCAAGAATTGAACCATCGACCTGGGTGTTACGTACAGAAACAGGGGAGTCAGTCACTGTATATGGCAATCTAACAATCAATTTGATTCTAGGCAGCACAAAACTGAAACATCGAGGACGATGCAATCATTGCAATGGCAATAATCAATTCCGGGGGGTTCAGGCTTAACTTCAATGACAGCGTCCTACGTGTCAATGAAGAACAGTTGGTGCTTCACGGACGAGGTAAAGAAATGATCCGGGTTGTATTGGCTGAAGACGTTAGCGAACCCGATAAATTGTGCTTGGGAAGACCTTACTGCGCGACGATAAATTTATACCAGTCATGAATATCAATCCACCTCTAACTTGTCAACGGCTACGGGCGGAGGAACAAGTAGAGGAACGGGCACTCTCTTGTCCTGAGATTGAGAAATCGGCCTCAAAGGCGGATGAATTACTAACAGTAATCAACGGCACGAGAATGTAGAAGTCAATGGAAAATCACTACATTAAAGGTTCATGGAACATTCCCAGAAAAGACATTATGGCAAGCTCATATACATGTAAGGCCCCTAGTCCGCGACAGACCTTAGATGGTCAAGGGGTGCTAAGAATCCCCGCGTTTCAAGCTAGGAAAGTGGAAACGTACAGAAAAAAGAATAAAAATACATTGAAGAATGGCAATACACCTCTAAAAATTGGTACATGGAATGCCAAATGCAGCAGGAAAAACACACAACATAACTGCAGATATGAAAAGAATGAATGTAAACGTCCTCGGAGTTAGCGAAGTCAGGTGGCCCGGAACAGGAAAGATAAATATAGAAGATCATACAATGTATTACAGTGGGAATGATGATCCGCAACATTACAACGGAGTTGCAATTATAATAGATAACAAAAATAATAAGTCTGTCAAATCATTTGTACCACTATCAGATAGAGTAGCACAATAACAACTGAAAGCTCACCCTAGAGATATCAATATTGTCCAGGCATACGCCCCCACAACAGAAAGCCATGAAAATGACATACTCAGGTTCTATTCAGAAATCAAACAGTTGTAAAAGTTGACAAAAAATAAAGAAGTCAATATCATTATGGGAGACCTTAATGCCAAAGTAGGAGAAGGGAGAATAGATGGCATAATTGGAAATTGGGGTTTGGGTGAAAGAAACGAACGAGGCGATCTATTGGTAGAATTCTGCCAAGAAGAAAATTTTGTTGTGACAAATACGTGGTTTGAATTGCCAAAGCGAAGGTTATACACATGGAAGTGCCCCGGAGACACTAAGACTAACATAATTAGAAATCAAATTGATTACATATATTGATAAACGTTACCGAAATGGGATAAGTGATGAGAAAACGTACCCTGGAGCCGATGTCGGATCCGATCATAACCCTGTCGGGGGAACAATATTCATAAGACTAAAGAAAATCAAGCATCATTTTCAACGAAGACCTTATTTTGAAAAACTTAAGCATGCAGAAATCTGTAGAGAAATCACTGAACAACTAAACGTAGCAATTAAAGGAATAATAACGCAACAAGAACAACCGATAGAAGAATCATTGAGTTCCCTAGAACACGCAATTAACCAAATACAAGCAGAAAAACTTAATAAAGAACCAACAGAAGCAAAGAAACCATGGATGAGCAATGAAATTCTAGATCTAATGAAAACTCGCAGGAAATATAAGAACATAAACATCGACAAATATAAAGAAACACTAACCAACATTCAAAAATTTTTCAGACACGCAAAAGAGAAATGGATGAATGATCGATGCCAAGAATTAGAAGACCTACAAAAGAAACACGACCAGTTTAATATATACAAAAAAGTTAGAGAAATCACAGGAACAAGAAAGAAAGCCCTACAGACCAAAGAAAAGACGTGTATCTGTGTTTCATTGATTACGAAAAGGCGTTCGATCGCAACAAGCATGCAACACTGTTACAACTGCTCCAAAACCAGGGTCTAGACTACGAAGACATAAGGCTTATAAAAAATTTATATTGGGAACAGAGAGGATATGTTAGGTTTAGTGACACCGTATCGTCAGAAATACCAATAGGAAGGGGAGTACGACAGGGCTGTGTTCTCTCGCCTCTTTTATTTAACATTTACTCCGAGTACATATTTCAGCAAGCGTTAGAGGACTGTGAAATTGACATAAAGGTGAACGGTAAAATACTTAACAATATATGCTACGCAGATGACACTGTCATCTTCGCAGACACTCCAGAAGGCTTACAGGAACTAGTAGACAAGATTGTGAAGTCAGTTGACCAACACGGCCTGAAAATAAATACAGCAAAAACCAAAACGATGGTCGTCAGCAGAAATCAAAATCCACAAGCCAATATACGAATATATGGTACTCCAATAGAAGAGGTGAGAAAATTCAAGTATCTCGGGTGCTGGGTTACCCAAAACCTGGAACCAGAGACCGAAATTTGAGCTCGAATTGAAAACGCAAGAGCCACGTTCATGAGAATGAAGACATTTCTAACGAATGCCACCCTGTCACTCAATACTCGATACCATTTCGTGAAGTCATACATTTATTCTGTCCTCTTATATGGCTCGGAATCCTGGACAATGTAAAAGAGGATAATGCAGCGACTGGAAGCATTTGAATTGTGGATCTTCCGCACACTTTTGAAGATACCATGGACCCGAAGAATGACAAATGAAAATGTTATAAGAATGATGGAAACAGACAGGGAACTTCTACAACATGTGAAACAGCGCAAAACTGGTTATCTGGGACATGCATACAGAGGAGAAAAATATCAACTTTTGAGACTGCTTATGGAGAGAAAGATAGAGGGCCGAAGAGGACCCGAAAGACGAAAATGCTAATGGCTTAAGAATATAAGAGAGTGGACAGGATTAGATACATGCACCCTATTGAGAGCAGCAAGAAATAGAGAGGAGTTTGCTGGTATTGTCGCCAACCTTAAGTAGTGAAGAGGGCACTTGAAGAAGAAGATGAATATCAAATACCATCCGGTAGCCTTGAAGAAAAGAATGACTTTAGGCCACCGTTTGCCTCCTCTGTGGTCAGGAGTATACGCGGTACCTTTAACCAAGCCAACAATCTACCCGCAGAACTCGAAAAGCAGGTTGCCATATCATGGAAGGGCATAGAACAGGCACAGCAATCCAGGCTAGAGGACTTAGTGTGTTTGACACAGGACAAGAAAAAGGGGGCAGAACGAAGGAGGTTTACCACAAAGATGGCACTGGGGATACCCGACCAATCTACCAAGAAGGTAGAGGCTGACAAAATGGTCAGTGATATTGAAACAAAAGAAGCAATTGAATCATCCGACAGCGCATGGTCATGCTCAGCTCTACAGCTAAAGAAGAAAGTCGGATCAACACGATTTTGCGACAACTACAGACAATTGAACAACCTTAGACTTGAAGACTGGATATTGGCAGGTAGAACTGGCTCCAGAAGATCGAGAGAAGACAGCTTTCACCATAGGCTCAGGGCTGTAGCAGTTCACTGTTATGTCATTCGAACTTTGCACAGCCCCAGCCAGTTTGAGAAACTAATGGCGATTGTGTTGAAAGGACTCCCCTGGAAATCGTCCCTGGTATACTTCGCGACATCATCGTAATCGGCAGGTCGTTCGAAGGGGCCACGTGAGAAACCTAGAGAAGGCCCGAACAACTGCGGATCAAAATTGAGTGCTAAGAAATGTCACTTGCTTCAAAAGGAAGTCCACTACCTTGGCCACATTATCTCTAGGGAAGGAGTAGCAGTACACGACCCAACAATAAAATTTGTTAAAGAGTGGTCCATGCCAAAAAATATACACCATCTTCCTAACCTAACCAGCCTCGGAGTTTTCTGGGCCTGTGTTCATACTGCCGTCGATATGTGCTAGTGTTTGCTAACATCGGCAAACTGCTAACCAGACAAACAGAGGGGCAACAGTAGTTCCAGTGGTTCCAGAATGTCAGAAGTCATTTATGAAGCTAGAACAAGCCTTGGTTAGGTTAGGTTCCAGATCCAAGAGGGAGAATAGGTCAATGGGTACTTCAGCAAGAACTTCAGTATACCGGAACGAGATTACTGTATCAGCAGGTGGGAGCCGCTGGCTGTTGTTAAAGGAGTTGAACACTTCTACAGGTACGTGTATAGCAGAAGGTTTCTGTTGGGAACAGATCATGCCGCTCTTAAATGTCTTTTACAGTTGTGAAAAAAAACAAGGGTTAAATGACACTATTGATCGAGAGACTACAAGATGTCGATTTCGAGATTGAACACCGAGCAGTGGCGAGCCATAAGAATGGCGAAGTCCAGACGACTGCTCATATTGCCGACGAGCAGAAGAGAAACAGTCGACAATTTGTAGAACAACGGCGGTAAATTGACAACTGGAGTGACAATAAGATCCAGAGAGATCAAGAGGAAGATCCTGATCTTGGCTTAGTCTACGGCTGGAAGGAGAATAACCAATGACCATCATAGCAAGAAATCGCAGGATTTTTGGCAGCCATCCAGTCTTACTGGGCTCCCTCATTCTGGCCAATATAGTCCTGGAGCGTATGTTGGAGTCCGAGGATGGTGGGGAAGAAAGACGTCAAACAGCTTTACCCAAGAGCAGAAGACTAGAAGTGCTCCGAGAAATCCATGATGGGGTCGCCAGAGGGCATCTGGAAGGAAAACTCTCTATAAAGTGAGACAACGGTTTCACTGGGCCAATTGCCAAGCAGACGTTGAGGAATGGTGCAGAAAGTGTACAGTATGCGCTGCCAGCTGCCGATGCGTCAGTATACCTAACGTAGGCAGCTCATTTGAGCGAATCGCAATTGATATCGCTGAGTCATTCCCCGTCTTTGACCATGGAAATAAGTACATATTCGTGGCAATGGACTATTTCAGCGAAAGAGCAGAAGCCTATGCCCTACCCAACCAGGAAGCTGCCACCGTCGCAGATGTCTTGGTAAAGTAGTGGATTTGTCGATTTGGTGTCCCATTAGAACTGCATTCATACTAAGGCAGAACTTTGGCGTCCAACATGTTCCAATAAAAGTGTCAAATGCTAAACTTCCAATAGAAGAGAAACACGGCTTTACATCCGCAGTCCGATGGAATGATGGAGCGGATCAACAGGACGATAAACCGCCACTTGTGCAAGGTTGTCTCTGACCACCAAAGGGACAAGTACCTCCATCTGTTCCTCATGGCCTATCGTTCTGGAGTACACGAGACAAGCAGCCAAACCCCTTTTAGTATTATTATGGACCAAGAGCTGCGACTACCCTGTGACCTGAAGTTCGGGACGCCACCCGGACAAGACGCCGCCAGGGACTGCGTCAGAGAAAGGACGATATTCACTGAAAAGATCGTTTGAACATCCAGGACGACCGAATGAAACATGTAACGCGAATAATCGCCAATATTTAATATTGGCAAGCCTGTCGATGGAGAGAATTGAGAGAGCGCTGAGTGTGCGAAGTTAAAAATTCAGTCCTCCATTTGCCGTCAACGTGTAAACACACACTTCCAACGTAAACATTTTTGCATGTGTTCTGGGAGCCATAAAGTATTTTGCGAAAAACCTGACAATTCCTACGTAGGGTAAGAAAATACGGCTAAAACCAACAGCTGGCATCTCTGACCCGTTAAGCTACTGGTCCAGAAAGGGCCGATGACTGAGGATACCAGTGAATTGGTGGAATTGCGTGATTCGTGGTAAATTTCCGTAGACGGCGTTGGTTAGAAGGATTCATTATCAAGGTAAATGGTTGAAAATACTTTCTCGGAATTAACAGTTCTATAGGTATATTACCGTAGGAATTTTAACTTTGAATCTTAGTTTATTGGAGTATGTAATCTGGATTTCACGAGATAGTTTCGATACGTTTCACAAATTCTTATTAGTTCATTTTCGTTATTGCTTTATATTTTTTTGAAATAAAAATATATCACGGGGGCTGTATAAATATTCAGGGATGTGTCCAACGACATAGTTTTTATATTATGGTTATTTTTATATGGTAGTTTTTTTTGCAAGCGGAAAAAACAAGTCATATAGTTTTTATTCTCAGTGTAAATGGCTTTTATACAGTTAAAAATCAGGATGTATGATTATTTGCGAATTTCGGGTGGTTTTAATATAGTAAGTATAATGGGATATTACCGGGGGACGTAGAAAATTAGACCGGGGTAAAATGTAAACCCTATGTAGAGGCTAATTCGTTTCTCTATTTTAGGTTTTTTTTATGTGGATATTAATTCACTGATTGGAGCTTAATGAGTCAGTGAGACCAGTTCCAGGAGAGCTGGAATATTCTGGAGCGAGTTCAGTTGCGGTCCGGAAAAGGATAAGTGAACAGTTTTCCTTTTCATTCTTCATTCATTTGTACATTCACCTTCATGGGTCACATTCCACAGTTTTTTTCATGTAAACTTTTATTTCTCTTTTTGCGGCAATTACTATAATCTCGCTTTACACTTTGTATTTAAAATTGTAATCTTTGCTTATAGTTTAAAATATTGGGCTGTTGGCTCTGAACGCTAGGATACTACTGTACGTACCTAGGTACTGCGTTATTTAGTAGATTTTTAAAACTCTGACGAGTTTATGTATATAATTTTGCGCCGTACATAATTTCGATTTATATTTTCTCTAGCAACGCTAAGCTCGTTTGCTATTTAAATTTTATGCTTATGCATTTATTTATATTTATATTCATATTGGAATAAATTGCGGAAGTGTGAACCCTTGTAACTGTACATTGTTAATTTTTGGTATATATTATCATTGTATTTTGATATATTGTACATGAACGATTTGGTCGTTTCTCTATAATTATAGACTTGAGTCATCGGTGTAGTTTGGGGCCCTCAGGTCTTCTGCACCCTGAGTTTGAAGCCTTCAGCTCTGCTTAGAGATTATAGAACCTGCTTGTCAGTTATTTATTGAAGCTGCGATTTCGTTGTAACTGATAATTTAGCTTGCGAATTAGGATTTATGTAGATTCCGGCCTTCAGCCTATCTACATTCTGAGTCTACAGCCTTCAGCTGAGTTCAGATATTATTTGGGACATTGTTGTAGTAAAATTGTAATAATTATTTTGAAAAGAGACCTTCGGTCCAAAGTGACTAATTAAAACTTCAATCAGGGGATACTTGCTGACTTTTATTTTCTAATGATTACATACCTATCAGTTTAACCTTTGGAGTGTGTAGTGAGTGTTGTTAACCCACTGAGGAGTTGTGGGCTAATTAAATAAGTCTTGGGTGCTTGCCAAAACTTCTCTGGCGCCCTTTTGAAAACTTAATAATAATTTTTTGAAGAATCCACCCGTTCTTCGACTCGAAGCTAGTCGACTGGCGAGCACACGTTGTACCACGTGAGACAACCCGCATATCTATAACGAGCACTGAGAGGGTTGGTAGGTTTTCTCGTTATAAACAGAGTTAAGACTTCAAGGCCTATGCCGGAGGATTTCAGGTTAGTCACCTGGTTTGGCCTGTACAACCACAAACGTCATCGTAGACTATCGCCTAAGTTACTAAACTCGTGGAAAAGTCCTTACAAGATCATGAAGAGGATAAATTACCTGGTCTACCGAATCAAAACCCACCCAGAGGAAAACCTAGAGTCGTCCATTTCAATTGGTTGGCTCTTTACGCTGGGAATGACGACCAAGTCTGCACCCTTAGACCACAAGAAGATATGTTGACAGTCCTGAAATATATGTCCTTATACTCAAACGGACAGAACGTGTCACACGGGTAACTCGAGCGGAGCTACGGGACATTTATAAGATGTCCGACGATTACACGCTAGCTTACCGCGTGGCGGAGGACCTTTCAAAGTCCAGAGGCATTGCGATGGTGTTGTTCAAGAAGTTCGGTGAATTCCAGCAACTACGTAAGCAGAATCTAGAAGTCGGAATGGCGTTACAGTTAATGGCCAAAGAAACATTCCCGAAATAAACCGTCCTACGAAAATGTTCGGAAGAGCCTCATCAAATTGAAGAATACGATGGTGGACCAGAATCTTGTGAACCTGGTAATCCTAAAATTGCCAAAGACTGTGGAATGTTACTTCCATCGAACTTCACGGTGCAGATATGGTAAATCATGCGAAATATGGCGCACAGACACAGAACATGAGGAGAAAAACGGAACAAAGCAAACAACGGGAAATATCAGGAATAACAGAGAAGAAACAGAATGCACAAGGACCTGCACAGATATATACACAGAGGACAGTTTGACCATACCAGCGCTAACTGAGGTTCACACAATTGGAACCCTGAAACATAACATAAAAGGAAATACAGTCGTATGCGAAACCCAAGAAAACGGACAACATACAATCAGATTGGCAAACAGCATATCAAAAAATCAGACAAATTCCCATAAGGATAATCAATACATCGGCGCAGGGAATCAATCTCACAAAAGGCACTAAGATAGGGAAAGCTTACAAATGCTCAGAAGAGGATCGACAAAACACTAATATACAAGGTACAATCGGAAAATTCGACATTAAAACAGACGACTGGATCCGAAATAACTTCGAACTAGACCACATAGATACAAAAAGCAAAGAATAACTAATCAAGCTAATACAAAAGTACCACCATCTATTTACGGATGACGACGAAACTCTGACTAGCACCACAAAAGTCAAACACCACATAACTCTGGAACCAGGCTCCCAGCCAATATGCAAGGCTCCCTATAGGATACCCTACCATCAACGAGAGACACTGCAAAAAGAAATCGACGGGCTACTAGCATCCAATGTAATCAGAACATCTTCCAGTCCATGGTCAGCAGTAGTAGTCTTAGTAGTAAAGCAGACCCCGGAGGGAGAAGAAGAAGTAAGAATGTGTATAGACTACAGAGCACTGAACGCGGTAACCAAGAAATAATACTATCCACTACCTAACGTATCAGACCTACTACAAGGATACAAAGCGGGAGGCGAAACCTTATTTTCAGTAATCGACGTAGCTGAAGCATACCACCAAGTAGACATGAGAGAAGAAGACATCGCGTTAACAGGATTCAGCACATACCAAGGATACTACGAATACACCAAAATTCCGTTCGGATTAGTAAACGCACCATCAACGTGCAACTATGCGAAGAAAACACGGAAAAAGGCATAACCTTCAAAACCAGCCAAGAACAAATTCCAGGACTGTGCTAGGACGAAATCACAGATATGATTCAATTCACATTATACGGGTCAACCACCAAAGTAAGCATACAAAAATATTGCATCGACAAAGAAGGGCTCCTATACAGACAAGATCAAGAAGACAACAGGGACCAACTAGTAATACCTAGAAACTATATCACCAAAGTTATAGAAGATTTTCACGACTCACCCATCTATTGTCATCAAGGACAACAGAAGACGTTATTGGCAATAAAAAGACGTTGCTTCTGGCCAACAATGAGAACGGACATAATAAACTACTATAAACTGTGCGACGCATGCAACAGACGAAAGACTTCACCACACTTCAGAAAGGCACCACTGCAAAGATTTACAAAGGTCACAGAGCCTTGGGAAATAGCTTTAATGGACATAGTAGGCCCACTACCCACGTCAAACGAAGGAAGCAAGTATCTACTAACATTTCAAGATCACTTTGCTAAATACTGCGAAGCAATTCCGATATCAGATCAGAAAGCAGAAACAGTAGCAAGAGCTTTTGTAGAACAAATAATATGCAGGCACAGAATACCCCAGAAATTGTCAACAGATAGAGGAACAAATTATATGTCAGAACTAATGAGAGAGACATGCAAACTACTAAACATAAAAATAATACACACAGCAAGCTACGCACCAACAACCAATGGGCAAATAGAAAGACTACACAGAGTACTAAAGGATATGTTGGCGCACTACATAGCCCCAAATCAACGAGATTGGGACAAATGGATACCGTATGTACTAATGGCATATCGGGGAAGCATACACACATCAACAGGATACAGCCCATATTTCCTACTACATGGGAGAGATCAAGCACTACCGTTCGATAATTTCATCAAGCCAAAAAGTCTGAAATACAACTTAGACGATAACTACGTGTCAGAGCTAGAGACAAGACTCAACAAAATATACACAAGAGTACTAGAGAACATAGAAAAGGCAAAAGACGAAAGGATAAACAGATACAATGAAAAAACCACCCTGAGAGAGTTTTAACCAGGAGACCTAGTTTACCTACAAGACATAAGTAACACACCAGAAATATCCAAAAAACTTCAAAACCAATGGACAGGACCATTCGAAATAAAAAACAAAGTACGACCAGTCACATACCAAATCGCGTCAAACAGAGGGGAAAAAGATGCAAGTTGTCCACATTAATAGACTAAAAACATATTATGGCAAATTGAACGATGAGAAACACGAGATTATAGAGACAATAACGAAACAGAATAAGGAAAACACACCAGACGAGCAGGAAGAACCACAAGAAGAGACCGCAGACGACATAAACCCAGGGAAGTTAGCAGCATTACCACTATGGTCAACGGAGAAAATAACACAACTACCAACGGAAAAGACACTAACCCAAACAAAGCATCAAAAGGACCAACCGAGCGGAAGGCCCCCAGTCTCACTAAAACCACCGCCGGAAATTTGAAAATCCGCCAGGATAAAGAATCGGGTCCCAAGCGCACCCAGCTACATTAATACGACATGGGCAGAAGCCTTACAATTATGTAGAAGCAAGAAAAAACAAACCAAACGCTATCATATATCATACAAAACCAGGCGAAAATATCCCATAAGCATACAACAAATAGCCATCAAAACTGGGTGGAGTCCGGTCCGACAACGAAGAAGAATTCTACTGGCCGAAGCACAACGGCCCCTATATGATTGATACGACCCCGATAGCCAGGAACACGTTAGAAATTCCACACCAAAGCTCCTTCGACATAACAGAGAAATAGATGCTGTAGAGTCCTGCCTATATCAGAATCAAAGAGATAAACCTCCAGTAGTTGGTTAACATCCGGCAGAGGCAGATTCGAGCTAGAACTAGAATTGTTGACACATTATGGGACTACCAGATGCCACTTGACGGGTAAGTCCTGGGACAATATTAATTGACTATCAGACCCAGTAAACAGACCCGAGTAATCAATGGAAGTTACAATCCACGAATCGTCGCATATGGTCGAACAAACTGGTTCCAATCCAACAAACCCGATTGAGTGGAAGATAAAAAAGCAATCTGGATGCAATGCGCTGAAATCAAATAAGTACTAAGTAGCGCAAAGTGCAGAAGAAAACCTAAGAGTTTAGCATGCCGAATACCATTCTGCCCAATCAGCCAAAAGTACAGAAGCACCGGAAAGTCCAAAAAACGGTGTAAGTCTGCTTCCATAACATACCGTGAGTTTAGCCGAAATGTAAGACGATACCAGGAAGAACCACCATTTCAATGAAGCGCATGTTGAGCCACCATGTAAAGAAAATGACGTACCGCCAGGCCCAGGTCCGGACTCGCCCAGAGAACAGTAGGAAGAAGTCGTGTGAACTGTGCTATTCGGACAATAAATTTAGATGATAGGGACTTGAATTGAATTGTATAAACGCAGATATTTAAAAAGGGGTAACCATGTAGTATAGAAGATATGTACTATTAGCTTCATAGCAGCGGCAAATTTTTATTCTAGGTTAAAGGTAACAGTGGTAACTTAGGACTGGGGGCAGTCTTCTTTTTGAAGGGGGTGGGGGGCACATGTCACGTTTAGAAATAACACCCAGTATATGGTAGGCCAAACAAAAGTAGGTCAACGTTTTAAATTATGTTTTGCTCATTACTTCAAAGTAGAACATAATATTTTCGAATATAAAAAACAACAAACTAAGCATTTTTGGAAAGAACACTTTCTTGGTTCGAAAAATATAATTTTTCGGGGCAGTGGGTTTTGAGAAAAACCAGCGACCAGTCAAGTGAATCAGGAAAGACCTACCTGAGAAGGGTATACCGTGACTGAAGACAAAGTGCTCCTTCGAGTAGAGAAGACCTGCCCTAGGATGTTTATGTAAGTGAATAGGTAATTATATATATTTTGTATAATTTTGTAATTGTAATTTTGGGATCGGGTATTATATTGCACCTTGAGGATTATTGTTGAATATATGCCCGCAAGGGCTGGTTATATTTGTTTTATATTTATCGGGCTGATTATAGTTGTTTAATATTTATCCTGTACATAGTTCGTCAATTTTTATTTATTCTGCAATACGTTTGTTAAGTTTTAATGAGTGGTTTCTTAATCGACCCCCCCAGACCCAAATAGTGGATTCAGTAGCGACATCGTGGATGTGGGTAGACGGAGAGGGACCCAACCCAAAATTCTAGAGTTGGGGTAAAACCCTATATCGTCGCAATATGATGAGTAGTGTGTACCCATATTTTGAAGACAGATGTATCAAGAGTAGGTTTACCAAAATTAAGAAAAAATTATCGAAACAGTTGCTAGCAGAAGTATCGTTCAATTCAGATTCTGAAAGCGACGCATCGTCACAAGAAACACATTGATAATATCAACTTTCGAACTATCCATCATTCAATGGAACCTTAATGGGCTCTTCACACAACAAGAAATGCTAAAACTGATTATTTCCGAAAACGTATCCTCGATCATATGTTTGCAGGAGACCCATTTTGAACAGAACTACTCACAAAATCTGAGGAACTATCTTTGTTTCCATAAAAACAGACCAGATAAAAACATAGCAACCGGTGGCGTCGCTACTTACATACACCAAACTTGGTATAGAGGTAAATTGCCCCCAATCGTCATATTTTGGACTCCCCTATACGCAGTTATGAAACGATAGATGTCCCGTCAGCTGAAGTCGTGACTTTATATGGTATTGTTACATCGAACCATCATCGGACGATCGACTACGTCATAATGCTGAATTGCACCACTGAACACCGCATAGCTTCATTATACACATTTTATTTTCTGAATGATATTAGACTTCATATTGTTAACTTCAATGAATATTAAGAACGTGTAATTATTGTGATTAAATAATTTTTAAAGTTGGTGCTAAATTGATAACTTCAATATATATGCAACGAATATAATAGAATATACTTAATACTATAATTCAGGAAATCTTTTACCTATTAATCGCCTTTCTTAATACAGTTGTAAAATTTCTATACTGTATTAACTTGTATGGTAACTACAACTGATTCATAAATTAATTATGGAGAACCGTTTAACGATAACTTTCAGTAAACAATGTAGTAATTTGTTGTCAAAAAATACATAAATTTCAAAAAATGTACCGATTGTATTTTAGATTATACGGAAATAAAATGAAAGTCATTTGAAAGAATCGAATAACAACTTCTAATTAGAAATTCACAATATCGGTTAATTTCGACCAATAATATTACGCACGTGGTGAGTAGCTTCAAATATTACAGAGTGGGACATAGCAGCTAGCTCATTTTGAAATTCATTAAAATAAATAGAAATGCAGATGTAGATCATTTTTCGCTTTTATCCCACATGATTTTCACCCTACAGTATGCATTCTCTTATACTACCTCGCAAACATCACAATGATAAAATGAAAAACGTTATGACTGTATGGATAATATAACCTGGATATTCCGGCATATATTCATTGCCCTGATTTGTGCCGACTCCTACCGTAGAACTTTGAACGATGACATAATTTTGAACCAAAACTGAGAAAAACATAATATTCCTAACATCGTGCATTTCTACTCTAAAAACAAGGACAAACTGTTAGTCGTTTACAAACGAGCAGATTAGCTTTGCTTTCTTGACGTTACTGTATTTACAATCGATCCTCAAAACATTGAACAACATAAAATAAATAACCGCGAAACGTGAAGTGTGGAGAATTTAGTATAAATTCCTGTTAGATAGACTTTTTGCAGACTTATAATGATGTATTTCCAGTTTATTAAGACCTTCTTAACTCTAGCATATAATTTATAAGGCAGACATTACTAGCTAACCTCAAAATATCGTAAATTCCCCATAACTTTGAACAATTGTCCAAAGTTATAGCTATATTTTTCAAGCATCAATTCTAATGATTTTTACTAATTTCAGAAAATGGCAACGCAGGAAAAGCATAAATATCGGCGTTACTATGGTGAAGATAAGGCACGCCTTGAAGCTGCATTGGATGCGATAAAACAAAAGCAAATTTCTCTAAGCAAAGCCAGCAAACAATTTCGTTTTCCAAATTAATTAAATAATCGTCATGCTGGGGTACAGTTGGGAAACCGTTTGTTTTTTCTGTAGATGTGGAGAATATTATTGTACATCACATTCTCGTTGTGAGAGAATGGGGTTTTCCTTTCGATTATTCAGATTTATCTCACTTAGCCCAGCAATTAATTATACGACAAGGCTTATCGGCTCCTCAACTTGGGGAAAAAGTGGTGCAGAAGACAGAAAAATGACCTTACTTTAAGAATTTGTCAAGATTTAAAAAAGACAAAGACAAGTGTAATGCCTGAAATAATGGCAGCATATTTCTCAAATTTAAAAGACGTAATATTTGAGAACAATGAGCCTATAACTTCAAACAGAATCTCCAATTACGACGAGACTAACTTGTCAGATGACCCAGGGACCTGAACGCATCAGAGATAATTCTAAAAGCAGCGTTTCTGTAATGTTTTGTGGTTCGGCGACTGGGCAAATACTTCCTCCATACGTGGTATATAAAGCAGATAATTTATGGCAAACCTGAACTGAAGGCGGGCAAAAAGCAGACGATTTAATCGTAGTAAGACCGGTTGGTTTGACGCAGTTATTTTTGACGACTAGTTTTGCAATTTGCTTATACCTTCTCTAAAGAGCATTTAAGGACGAGTCGTACTTATAGGGGACAATCTCGCAAGCCATTTTTCTGAAGAAATATTAAGAGCAGCCCAGGAAAACGATAGTTCATTTTGCTGTCTTCCTAAAAATTATACACATCTTGCACATCCACTCCATGTTGCATTTTATGGACCCTTAAAGCAAAAATGAACAGCTATACTGAATGCATGGAAACAGTCTTCAAAGTGGCTGCACTGACATCAGCAAAACTGTCATCTGAAGTATTGCGGAAGTCAAGTCGCCATCAAAAACTTTATTAATGACATTTTTAATTTTAATATTTTTTGATAAATTTATGTTTTTCCGAACTGAGAAATTTGTCTTTTGCTGATCAGAGGAATTTGAATGATGATAAATATTTTCAAATGTTTCTAAATTATTCTTGATTTTAGTAGAGAGAGATTCTTTTTTATTAGAATTTTTAGAAGGAAGACTTTAAACATTGTATAGAAAAAGCAATAGATTTTCCCAGGTAGGAACAGAATTTTGTCTTACGGATTCATCAATCAGATTAGAGAGCGTTGAGGCACAAAGAGCCCTTGAAGCTTTTGGGACTCTTCTGGTCGTTGGCTCTTCAATTTTGCCAACTTAAGATGGGAATTCGTGTCTTTTATTTCCTTATTTCCGAAACTTTCTTTTGTAATCAAACTTTGTCCACCGTGGGTCTTGTTTTGATGTGTTTTTAGGCCTCGCTTCTTAAAAAATTTACCACAGATTTCACACTTCACTGTGACTGGCGCTGAGATTAGGCTTATATCATACAGAAGTTGAAGTTATGCAGTCCAAAAGGATTGTATCATCCAAAATATCCACTAAATTTCGGAGATTCACCAAACCATTCAGATTCAAATCGTGACAAATCCGAACATGTATCAAGCCAATTTTATATTTGTTCAATTAGCATCCCTACTCTTACTACCATTATAAGGTTCGTATATATTTCTTCAGTTATCAAAATTGCACGCTTGTTCACTTTTAACTCTCTAGAAAAATGTTATATCTCCTCTTATTTGACGTTTTTGATGCATCAAATATATCATATATTATAATTGCTGCAGCACTTCGATTAGTCTAAGCCAATCCTGATTTACTATATGTACCTAACCAATCAATTATTTATTTTTTTCTCCTATCGCTAGTTTTTTATTTTCATTAATATACAAATAGAAAACAATACGCATTTCCAAAATTTGCATACATGCGAATTGAAACAAAATTCCACTAAGTGTGAAATTGCGTATTTGAATTAACCCTAGGAACCTTGAATTTGTAAACATATTATTGACGTTATTAAGACAAATATTATGAATTGAAGTGACAGCCTGATTCGGATTTCGTAACTTACTTCTCAAATACGAAAATTAGGAAACGACTAAAATTTCTTCAATTTCGTCAAAATTGTATAGGAAAAAATTAAATGCATTATTTATATTCGAAGATGAACAAGGATGGAAAGGTCATCACTTTATTACTCTTACCAATAAGGCTAACAATGCTTAAACCTTCTACCTAAATCAAAAATATTTTTTGTAATTCAAATATTGAGTCAAAAACGTGACTTCAGGGGCCTTAAAACAAACAAATGATTAAAAACGGAAGTGACAGGTAAGTGATTTGTTTCTGAAGTATGACGAACTTTTGTTGATTGAATAATTAAACTTCCATTTTTAGGGACAGCAAAAATTATTTAAGGAATCGTCTCACAGTTAGAATTGAACCTATTAGAGACTTTGATGGATTTATATATACACTATACAGTCCAGTTGTAGTTGGAGCCGCTCAATTTGAGTTCATTTGACCGTGTATCTTGAGGGAAATGAGCCCACGTTTTTCTTACTGCTTATCTACAATTTATTAGAGGTTTTTGCAGTTTCGACAATTGTTCTCCGCTCCTTTCTATCCTGCATCTGTCTCTCCCCGCCTTGTACTCCCAAATTTTTTTCATCTTTCACAACCTGATGTTCCTATCTAATTTCTGGTCTTTCAGGTAATCTTTCTTCATTCGGTTTCTATTCTGTGATTCTCCTTACCTCCAGTCCTTTCTCCATTCTTTTAACATGTCCGTACCAAAGTTTCCTGTTTCATTTAATTGTGTTTACTTTATCCTAATTTTCTAATATATTTCTAATTTCATAGTTCATACGTCTTCGCGAGGATAGGCAAATTCCCTCCCAATAAAAAAGGGGTCAAAAATAACGGGTAAATTCGGTCCGTAATTTTGTTTTCACCTGAAAGTGTATAGGTAAATTCGGTCCCGTGTAAAATATTTTAAGATTGGACCAGTGCAATAAAACTGTCATATTGAATAATTTTAGTTTTATTAAATAAAATAAAAATATTTACATTGTTTACAAAGTTTACATAAACGGAATTGATATGTCTATATATTGTTTATACCTATAAAAATATAACATATTACATACAATTATATATTTAATAATACTAAGAAACGAAATTCTCGAAAATTACGAAATAGGCTACAAGACACAGGTACATAATATTGTATACCTAATAATTAAACGCCACAGTGAAATGAGATACATTTAGTGTTTTTAAATGAAACTCAAGGTCTCTAGTTAATTCCACAATATAATACAAGTTATTGAAAATTCTAAAAAATTGACAATTGTTTCGATAAATCAATATCATCGTCAGAATGACAGGAGTTACATTTCATTTTATGCCTACCTGATGTTTAGTAGTTATATTTTTGGCTAGACCAAGAAGTAACCTAACTTGTGATTGGCTTAATATATGTTTATAGAAAAAAGAAGAAGACGTGATATTACAAATATTGAAGCTTAGATATTATTAGCCCTATGGTGATATCCTGGATATCATTTTTCCAATTAAGATCAGTATAACTGTGCAATGATATAGAAAACCAGGAAAACTATATCTGCTGATCTTTACAATTATCACTTAAGAAGACAGTTTATTAGTGGAGAATTCCCTAGATTTAACTGTTCATTGACAACTTCATATTGTGGGTTTCTTAAATGTCTTCTAATTTCCAGTTCTTCAAGGAAATCCAGTTCTTGTTTCTTTTCACAAAAACTGGATTTCCTTAAAGATTTGGAAATTATATGATATTTAAGAAACCCACAATATGAAGTTGTCAATGAACAGTTAAATTAAGGGAGTTCTCCACTAATAAACTGTCTTCTTAAGTGATAATTGTAAAGATCAGCAGATATAGTTTTCCTGGTTTTCTATATCATTGCACAGTTATACTGATCTTAATTGGAAAAATTATATCCAGGATATCACCATAGGGCTAATAATATCTAAGCTTCAATATTTGTAATATCACATCTTCTTCTTTTTTGTATAAACATATATTAAGCCAATCACAAGTTAGGTTACTTCTTGGTCTAGCCAAAAATATAACTACTAAACATCAAGTAGGCATAAAATGAAATGTAACTTCTGTCATTCTGACGATGATATTGATTTATCGAAACAATTGTCAATTTTTTAGAATTTTCAATAACTTGTATTATATTGTGGAATTAACTAGAGACCTTGAGTTTCATTTAAAAACACTAATATGAGCATATTCCACGAAGTAACGGTCGAGACAGTCAATTTCATGAGATACATTTAATAAAATGCAAACGACTTATTTCGTTTTTCAATCATTTTTGTAATAAATTTTTGACGGTTTTTAACTTTACTATCGTTAATTTTAGTATTCAAATGTACACTTTGTAATTTTACATAAGTTTCGATTTGAAACTCTTTAAGTTTATTAATAAAAACAAAAATGTTTGGATGAGACTTGTAAAACGAATCGTTAAATTGTCTATGGAAAGAATCGCATGTATTCGTAGTCCGTGTAAGTTCAGCTGAATTTGTAGCCCAAAGTGAAGGAGGGAATAGTGGCTCCTCAGATATGTAATTATCTATCAAATAATCGGAATACATTTGAATCTTTTCATCGTCTGGTGCTATTTAGAGCAGATCGAATACAAAACAATCGCCGATTTCTACAGGATTTAAGAAAGTTAGGGCAAAAGTCATTTTTAGCCATCGCCCCGCATCGGAACATCCATCTTTGTAGGCAGATATTAAAACCAATGTGCTGAATTTTTCTATACCATGCCTGCAAAAGATGAAATCGACATCCGATTATTTGAGCTAATGGCCAAACTTGTTCTACAGCCTTATGGATACCTTTTTCAAAATCGATTACAATTTCAGAAATATCTAATCTAACACTATTTTTTATGCAGATCTCTGTTACAATATTAAATAATTTTTGGTACATTTCACTCCGCTTGTTGGGTAATAGAGAAAAAATCAGAGGAATATATGTATCGTAAAAAAACTAACAAAAAAACTGTCGGCAGTAATTAAATGTTTCATCTAAATATATTCGTCTGACTTTTCGGATAGATTGAATATTTGATTTACAAGAAAAGACGGCGATTTGATCAGCTGCATCATTAAAAAGTGAAAAATGTTCACCTCTGGATGTTTCAATGTTGATCTTCGCCAGAGTGTCGAAAGTTCGTTGAATACTTGTTGGCAATTGTGGAAGCAGTTTTCGACGAGCATTGTACAAATTCTTCGTTATTAACGCAACGTCTGACGTATTGATCATTGAAGGCAGATTTTCTTGAAGCTCCCGGCAGATGATTTTTGCAGGCTTCTCCGATAAATCATCAATAGCCTTTCTTTTACAAGAAGTGCTTACAATTTGGCGGTTCAACTGTTCTACATTTGCATTATGACAATGATCCTTTACATGCTTTGTAACAGTTACATTGTCCACTTCACCCATACTAAGCAAATAAGATCTACACTTTTTATTTATACACGTCCACCGCTTTTCGCCACTTTTTCAAAAATTTTTGAAAACTATACTTATAGTTATTTATAAGTATTATAGGCTTTTCTTTTCCACCCAAAATAATATTAAGATCCATGGTGCCAGACTACAAAGAATACTTGAATCGACTAATTTGTAAACTGGGGGAACACACGCAACTAAATGGTACATATTTCAATCCATTTCATGTATTTATATTATTCATTCACCTACTAATTGCTACTATTTTCGGAAAAGCAAATACTTACCATAATTACTTCATTCTACGAAAGATATTAAGCTCCTCAGTATCGTATCGTTGGGAGGGAATTAACCTACCGATAAAAGGGTATACATTTTTTAATGTAATATGCTACCTGCTGGGACCGAATTTACCATGTCCCGTCTTCGCTTCTCGTTATAGCCTAGTGTAATGTGTCTTAATATTGTTTGTGAGATGTGAATACAAACTCACTTGTTGTGAATAATGAGTTTTATTTAGGTTTACGCTGATTACAATATACGGTATTACAAAAAATATGACATATTTTTTGACAGTTTTTCATAGACTTCTCGAAAGTGTTTTCTACAGAAAAAGTGCCATGTTGCGCGATTGGGCACATTATCCGGGAAAGTCCAAGTACTTAACACCTAGTTTTACTGGCCCATAATGTTTTCTAATTATTCTTCATTCGTATATCCTTAGTTCCTGCCGCATAAATAACTATAGGTTTTATCGCCGTCCTGTAGACTCTTAATTTTGTTGTTTGGCTTATTCTCTTACTCTGCATGATGTTTTCAAATACATTATATGCTCTTTACCCTGATTGAATTCTTTGCCTTATCTCAATTTTTGTGTCAATTTTGTTACTAATAAAATTGTTTCCAGGTACTTAAAGGTATTAACAACTTCAAAACTGAATTCATTTAACTTTACTGCTTCTGGTTGGTCGACTCCTTTCTTTCTTTTAATTTCCATTTATTATGTTTAGTTATTCTTAATCCCCTTTTTCCCGTCTGTTTTATAATTTTCTCTAATGTCTCTTCACGACTCCTTCGGTCTCTTGCTATTATGGTTAAATCTTCGGCATATGCTATCATTTGTTTTTATTTATTAATTATACTTCCATTGATATTACAAGTCTTAATTATGCCATCCACTGCTATGTTAAACAATATTGCAGATAACCCATCTTCTTGCCTCACTCCAGCATTTATTTCAAATTCCTCCGATGGATCTTCCCTTGTCATTACTCTTGCCCTGGAATCTTTCATCGTAATTTTCACAAACCGAATTATCTTTTGTGGTACATTTAGCTGTTCCATATCATACATGATTATCATCCGTTTCAGGCCGTCGAAAGCTTGCTTGAAGTCAATAAATAACATTTGGACTTCAAAATTGTGTTCATTACATTTTTCAATTATTTGATTTATAGTATGTATGGCATCTATTGTTGATGTTCCTTTTCGAAAACCTTTCTGATACCCCCCTATTTCTGATTCCGTTACCTTTTTCAGCCCTTCATTTATTATTAAAGGTGCTTCAAATTTAATCCCTATTTTTTTTCCACGAAACTTTGTTTATTTGGCAAAAATATGAAATCAAACCAATTGATAAAATCACAAGTCGGTTAGGACGAGCGATTTTATCTAAATTCGGTTTGTTTGAGTGTTTTTGCCTCTAATGAACAAGTTTGAGTGATGAAAATAAAATATTATGTGATAAAATTTGAAAAACGAGTTGTATTTGGGAAGATTATTTTTTTCAACAATTTAGAAGGAATTTGGTCCATTTTTCCATTTTATTATTTTATTGAATTGAAAGAATACATAAGCTAACTGGAAATAGAATCAACTTTTTGAATAAGAGAAAAAATTAATTATTTGAAAAATTACAGTTATTAAGAACACAGTTTTTGTAAATAGTTTGGCCAGCAGGAACGGATGTATCTTCCAACTCATGTGTGAATATAATATTGGTTGATGTTGCCGCAGTTGTTGATGTATTGGTTAATGTTGCCGCAGTTTTTGATGTATTGGCAATAAATACCGATTTGTTCGTTCTAACTCTATCCATGATATTTTTATGGTGTTCGGCATCAATATGTAAATATGGCTTCAACGATGCTGCTGTGGCGTGACCTGTTATTTTGATGGCTTCTTGTTCCTATATACCTTTTTTCATTAGATGAGTAACCAAAGTTGATTAGTTATTCTTCTTTTCTTAGTGTCAAGTCCACATTTTTCAGCTGATTTCTTTAAACATGTGCCCATTTCATTCTTACCCACTGGTACATTTTTATACCAAGTAGCATTTGCATTTTTCCAATTAGGATTTGGAGTAAGAAAAAATCGATCAGTGAAGATATTTTTACCGCGTTAAGCTTATTATACAATCTTATGGGGCACCGTTCAGATTTTGTGTCTGTGCATTTTTTATTCCCACCCTGGCAAGTTTTACTAAATATAGGATTATATTCTAATCGTCCTGTTTTTTCACCTAAATTATTTAATTCCTCCCTGATATAATGGATAAGGCAATTAACACCTTCGCCACCGCGCCATGCTAATTCATAGGAAATAATATGAAAGAACTTCATTTGGAGACCCGAGGGCGTATTTTCGTCACACGAACCGATCACACTCATATATTCTTCTTCTTCTAGTGCTGTTGCACTTTGCTTTCTTTTTTCTATACAACTTTGCAATTCTTTTCATTTGGCATTTCGCACATCTCTCGCTCTTTTAAATTCCAAATCTTGAAACAGATAAATATATATATATATATATATATATATATATATATATATATATATATATATATATATATGTATGTATCAACTTGGCTGTTCCATTCCATATGGTTTTCAAAGTATATTCTTTGTAATCTTCGCCGTTACATTTTTTCATAATTGCTGCCCAGTCTTCTAGAATTTTTCAATTTCTTGAATACTCGTTTTTTTTGTAGTTGATAGTTTCTGATTCTGCAAAATGCTTCAAACTGATTCCATATACATTTTATGGATTTTATTGTGATTTGTGGAGTGAAATTTGATATTAAATTTTCAATTATCTCTTGGGTGATGGCACTGAATCGGTTTGTGTTTATTTCTCAATAAACTTCGAAGCACTTTTATTTGTCGATAATGACCATAGATAAATACTTTTAATACGGGGAAGAATGGAATCTCCCGTACTAAGTCCGAAGGAGAGAAGTTTTGTCGAGTGCTGTGCCATCTATTGTGGTGGAAGGTTACTATTTACCAACAGGGAAAAAATAAAGGAAGAGACCTGCATGATTAGTCACAGTTTACTAGCTACTGTAGTGGTTACTTAGTAAGTGTCCCTCGTATACTTTACGTTTACCATAAAAGCATATTATCTTTAAGGCAAACACTTACCTAGCAACCGGTATTCGGGAATAGAATAAACGACATCACTTCTATAAAAATCACTGGGATCGTTTTTAATACATTTGAAAATACACAGATATAATATCAATCGACTTATTCAAATTATCAATATCAATTAATTATCCTAGTTCATTATACTTTCGTTTTATTGGAAATGTACGCACGCTATACGGTGAGCCTGACCTCCGTCTATTGATTGTACGTGTATGTTTATATTGCAATTAGAACGTGCTTACACATATAACTATCATTGGCCTTCCTAGATCAATGCTCGCTAAATACTATAATTAATATTAACCTAAATTTAAATCTTATTTCTAAGCTAATGTCCTTTTGCTGTTACAGTCCTTTAGGGATCACTACATCATCCTCTCTTGGAAGAGAAAAATTATCATTTTAATTTTTCGATATCACTTATACCTATAACAGTTTTCATTGAATGTTTTTTGTTTTGTCTTTGTTCATTAAACACTACTTGTTCGTTTATAAACACACTTCACTTGTTTACAAATGTTTCCGGTCGTTGTATCTAAACATACGATTCTTATGAACTACCTGTTGTTTACTGTCTGGAGATGTAATCTTGCAATTTACCCCCTTTATTTTAAACGGACCTAAATAATGTGGATCAAATTTATTTCTCCCTTCATTTTTTAAAATAACTAATTCCCCTATTTCAAAATTTACAGGTGAAGAATCCTTTTCGCTATTATTAACTCTACTTAATTTTTTATTTATTGAAAACTGTCTGGCCCTTTCATTAGCGTATTGTAACTTGTATTTTAGTTATTTATCGTATCTTTCAAAATTGTAACACGGTCCAATTTTCACGTTTAAAAATTCTGGCAAATTGGGTTTTCTCCCATATAATAACTCGAAAGGAGTGTATCCGTGATACGTGTTTGGTGTTGTATTATAACAATATGCAAACGTTCTTACAAACTCACACCAGTTATCCCTAGAATCTTTGATGAAGTTCCTTATATATTCATTAAATGTCCTATGTAATCTTTCACAACTGCCTATTGCTTCGTGATGGTATGCTGTTGAAAAATTATGTTTTATATTTAAAAGTTCCGCTAAATTCTTCATTATTTCGTTATCATATTCCGTCCCTTGATCTGTTCTTATCTCCTTCATCAGTCCATAATTCGGTATAAAATTGTCGAATATTGCTTTTGCTATAGTGTATGCTTCTTTATTCTGAACCGGTATCATAACTGCGTATTTAGTTAATTCGCATAATATTGTAATACAATAACGATTCCCGTTGTTACTTTCCACAAACGGACCTATTGTGTCTATGTAAATAATATCAAACGGTTTTATAGATGTATCTGTTATAACAAATTTTTGTTTGTGATTGGGCTTCGCTTTATTCACTTGACATTTATGATAATTCTTTACATACTTCCTTACGTCTTCCTCCATGTTTTTCCACTTGAAGTTTGCTCTTAGTTTCTTTAATAATCCATTATTTGCTACATGTCCTCCAATCATTGGATCGTTGTGGTATCTTTCTAATATCTTTTGGATCTCTTCTTTTTGCTGTACCGTTTTTGGTACTCCGCATATACATACTTGAAACTTTTTAACCTTTGATTTCCTCCTTCTATAAATTCTTTTACTGTGCACTTTATGAATATATCATCATTTGTATATATTTTCATTCTTTTTACTTCATTTCTTACCGATAGCTCTTCAAGATTTTCCAACGTTCGTCCTAGGTCGAAGTTGTGTAATTCGGTATTTAAGGCTCCACTAAATTTCAATTTATTCTTGATCCGGATGCTCATCCTAAGTGAGATACGGTTATTTTCAAAGTGTAAAATTGGTAATTTATGTGCCTCAATATTATTTAAAACTTTTACTACTGCAGGTTTTTGTATTCTTACTTCCTTTGTTTCTACTTTATTCCTTTGATCCTTTTCTGTTTGTACATTTTATTTTTGCATTTGTGCTCTTGTGATTGCCAAGACATGTGAATTATTTATGTATAAATCCTTAAGTTCTTCTATGGATATTCTCGATATGCTGTATGCGTAGTTCGCTATACCTTTAACATACTGTATTTCAAAATCATATTCTTCCAAATCGAGTCTTATTCTCGTGAGTTTCGACGTCGGGTCTCTCATTGCAAATAAATGCGTTAGTGGCTTATGATCTGTATTTACTATGAAATGTGGTGAACCATATAAATAACACTTAAAATGATTGA
This sequence comes from Galeruca laticollis, assembly GCA_963921935.1. Taxonomy (NCBI): domain Eukaryota; kingdom Metazoa; phylum Arthropoda; class Insecta; order Coleoptera; family Chrysomelidae; genus Galeruca; species Galeruca laticollis. The sequence continues at coordinate 130,259,048 of OY998177.1, forward strand.
TTCCCCAATGAATTGCTAATAACTCTTTTATGATGGTGGCCTTGTTAAGCTCGCTTTTCTTGAAGCTCCGTGATGCGAATGCGATGGGTAGGTCAATGCCTTCGTGATTTTGACTTAAAATTGCTGAACATGCGCTACTCGAAGCGTCTGTAGGTAATATGAATTGTCTATTAAAGTCTGGATATTTTAAAATTGGTGGATTGATTAATGCATTTTTTAAGACCTGAAATGAGTTTTCGCATTCTTGTGACCACTCGAATTTTACGTTTTTCCTAGCTAACCTATTCAAAGGAATACATATTTCGGCAAAATTCTGAATGAACCTTCGGTATTAATTGCAAAATGCAACAAATCTTTTGACTTCGTTGGCATTTTTTGGCAATGGGTAATGCTGAATGACTGAGTATTTTGCATTATCCGGTAAAACACCATCCTTTGACAAATTGTAACCGAAATATGTGACTTCTCGCCTGAAGAATTGGCATTTTTGTAGATTTAATTTTAAATTGAATTTACGACATGCGTCAAACACTTTCCTAAGATTGGCTAAGTGATGATTCTCTGAAATTCCTATCACAACTATATCGTCCATATAAAGAAATGCTTTTTCCGGCGTGAGGCCTGAGAATGCTATTGACATCATTCGTGAAAAACTATAAGGGCTTATGTTTAACCCAAAAGGTAGTCTTGTGAATTGAAATGAGCCTTTTTCAGTACTGAACGAAGTGAATCTCCTAGAAGATTGTTCTAAAGGTATTTGATGAAAACCTGACATAGATCTAAAACTGAAAACCATTTTGCTGTCCCTAATTGATCTAAAATTGCATCTATCCGAGGTAAAGGAAATTTATCTGTGACTACTTTCTTATTTAGCTGCCTAAAATCTATACAAAGTCTCCACGCCTCATCTTGATTCGTCGACTTCTTTGGTACTAATAATACTGGACTATTATAATCTGATACTGAGGGTTCAATTACTCCCTGTGTTATAAGTTTTTCTACTTGACTATTTAATTCTGTTGATTGTGAATGTGGTGTGCGATAGTTTTTCATGTATATCGGTGTATCATCTTTTACTGACATCCTTTGTTCGTAAAAGTTATTGTGCGTTAGTATATCATTCTTCAAAGCGAATATATCTTCGTAATTCTCACACAGTTTCGTTAAATCGTTTCTTACATATTCCGGTACTTCTAAGTTTAATGCTTTCCTTAATTTTTTCATTCTGTTACTACTATCAGCCTTAATTGTATATATATATCGAATAAATCTAAATCTATAGTTTCAATACTCCTAGTTTTTACTGAAATACTTTCATAATTTGTATTTAAAATTTTAACGTACAGGTTTTTCCCCGATATTATGGATCTGGCTATAAATACTCCTGGTGCTATTTCCTGTTGCTCTACTACTGTACTCTCTCTCAAATTCTTGAAGTTCTCTATTATACCTCACATCTAACCAAAAATTTGTATGGTTTCTGAATTGTTAGACTTGCAATTTATATGTAATTCTGATTGTCAATAATCTAATACACAATTATTTTCTGTCATGAAGTCTCTTCCTATCAGTCCATTTGTTGGTATTGGAAAATTTTCTTCCACTACGTGAAAACAGTGACTTGAATTTATGTTATTGATATAGAGGTTTATGCATATTTGACCCAAAGTTTTTGCTGAGCCTTCAGTTATCCCCTTAATGTTTATTTTATTCCTAGTTTCAATAAAATGATGTGGAAAATTTTAAGACATTTTTATTAGAGAAATGTCTGCTCCTGTATCTAATATAAAATTGTAGATATTATCGAATATGCTTTTCTGAATTTCTATAAAGTTAGAAAGTAATAAATCTAAATAATATGCTGAATACGTTCCTGAAATCTTGCTTTAGTCGCTTGCTTTTTTATTCAAAACCCAGATTGTTTCTGATTCTCTCTTGCTTCTTCATTTTCTATTTCACATATTCTTACGTTATTTTTAGCTAGATTATTGTAATTTCCATTATTATTGTATTTCCTATATTTATTAAAATTTTCGTATTTGCCGTAGTTGTTTCCTTGATTATACTGTCGAAATGTCCTTCCTGAATGATTACCGTTATAAAATCCTCTGTTGTTTCCTCTCCAGTGATTATTCCTAAAGTCAAAGTTTGACTTCCTGTAGAAATTTCTGTTATCCTTCATATGTAAGACTTGTTGTTGTCCTACTATACCTTCTACTGAAACCAATTTTGATAGTACCTCTTGTGTAGTTTCAAAACTTCCCGCTGCAATTATTGTTTTGGTTGCGTCCGTTGCGGCATTCATAGTTACTGCCTCAATCGTTACTTCCATCGTATATTTTTCGGCTAGTCGTTCGGACATCCCTTCCGATATGTATGCTGCCTGTAATATTTCCGCCAGTTTCTCTATTTCTGTTGCATACTGTGTCACATCTTTTCCATTTTGTCTTACTTCACCAAGCTTCGCTAAGAGAAGGCTTGGATTGTCTCCTCTTATCCCCGATTTTAGTTTATTCTTGATGTATGCAATGGAGTTTTCCGTCGTGATTAAGCTTCTAGCTTTTCCTGTTAGTCTCGTTTTTATTAGTAGAATAGCATTTTCTTCATTACCAGTCTTGTTTATTTGTAGTAAATCTAATGAGTCTAAGAATAACTGTAATTTGCTTGCTTCGCCGTTAAATTCATTCGGTGAAACTTTACTCGCAAAATTGAAAAAATCGTTCATACTTGTCGCCATTTTCAACTGTTTGCTTATTGCTTGTAATACAACAGTGTCAATTTCCTCAAATATAGAGGTAGGTATGTCGATAATACAATTTAACGCTTGAAATGCCCTATCAGCTTTATCCCTAATCCTACTTGAATAATTTTTACAAGTCTCCTGTTGTACTAAACTTTAATTTTTCCAATTTTTGGCTATTAATATAGCAAAATTATTATAAAGTCCTACTATGCTATTAATTACTTCGATATGTATATCAGGATTTTTAGGAGTTTCTTTCTTCAAAACCCTTTTTTCTTGTTTATTAACTTCTTCTACAATTAATCGTAACTTATCTTTAGAATCTTCCCACGTTATTGACATTTAAAAAAAAATTCGTTCATAAGAATATAATGCATAAATACTTACAATTATTTTCACACGGTGAGAGTTCCTGTTGTCTGCTTTACAGCAATGCTTCGGTTGATATCCCTTTTCAACGCTCTACGGTGCGTTTTCCATAATGACCAGACAAATTTCAAGATGAAAGCTATAGTTATAATGTATAATAATACATTATGTGCATCGCAACATTGTTTTGCTGTACCATGAAAGTGTTGTTGACAATTCCCGTTTCTTTTGCATCTTGTTTGGTTGATGAACTTCCCATTGTTTCTCTTCTCCAAGTTCCCAAATTTAAATAGAAAACCATATAGTTCTACTCTTATACCATCAATTGTATCATAATTGTTCGTTCGCAGAATGAAATTTTACGATTTACTTGCAGGATAATTTACCATAACCATTTGTTACCATTATACCATCAATTTTTACATTACCATTTCCATTTTACCTTTTACTTCGCAAGATCGCCATGTAGTGGCTACTTAGTAAGTGTCCCTTGTATACTTTACGTTTACCATAAAGGCATATTATCTTTAAGGCAAACACTTACCTAGCAACCGGTATTCGGAAATAGGATAAACGACATCACTTCTATAAAAATCACTGGGATCGTTTTTAATATATTTAAAAATACACAAATATAATATCAATCGACTTATTCAAATAATCAATAACAATTAATTATCCTAGTTCATTATACTTTCGTTTTATAGGAAATGTACGTACGCTATACGGTGAGCCTACCTCCGTCTATTAATTGTACGTGTATGTTTATATTGCAATTAGAACGTGCTTACACATATAACTATCATTGGCCTTCCTAGATCAATGCTCGCTAAATACCATAAAAAATATTAACCTAAATTTGAATCTTATTTCTAAGCTAGTGTCCTTTTGTCGTTACTGTCTTTTAGGGATCACTACACTACTACTAGATGGCAAGCCAAGCAAATGCTGAAGGTTTTTTAAATTATGCCTATAATGTTTTTTCTTAAATAAACAAATAAAAACAGTCACACAAAGTTTAAATACATTTTGAAACAACCTGTTATTTTATTTTGGCTTAAAAGTAGGATAAGTTGTTTCAAAAAGTTGTTTAAAGCTTTTATCCGTTTTTATTAACCAGTATAGTTTATTAAAAGACGAATGTCGACAAACAGTTTCAAAATTTGAATATAAATTTTGTGTTTAAAATAGTACAGGTGATTTTCTTTATTTTCTTCTCAAACTTAAGATAAGAACAATTTATTGATAATAGCATGTGCTAACAAATATTACACATATGATACAATATAATGGATTCCAATGTTTTTCAAACACTAATTTTTTTCCGATATACATTGTGTATTTTGTAGTGTATTTGTCATCCAAGGGGTGATCTGCGTGTTTTTCCTTTTACATTTTTTTGTATATGTACAGTCGTCTATATATTTTTGAGGTGCTTCAATGAAAGTATTTGTTGCATAGTCTGGATTCAAGTATAAGAAATCCCAAGATTCTTGTCTGATTGTATTTTTAAGTTTTGTTTTCATCTATGTATTTCACTATTCCTCGCTCTTAGGGGCATTTGGTCTTTTCCAGTACTATCTGTAGTATTATTGAGAAATGATCTGTAATGTCGGTTTGCAATACTAGGGATAGTATATTTGATCGAGTGCGTTGAATTTGGATTTTAAAAATATGCGTAGAATGTCGAATTACTGGAATTTTTTCATATAACAATTTCACATTATTTTCAAACGATGTTACTTGCAGGTTATTCGGAATTCTTTGTGTTTTCAAGAGAGTGCTAACGCTTTCAATTAAAGTTTTGATTTTTAAATTTAATTGAGATATTTCATCTGTCATCAACGTTTTAAATTCTAAAATAAATTTGAAATATGTTTAATATAAAAAATAATTAAAATTATTTAGTTTAGTCACCTTGATCATCAAGTGTATCTATTTGTTGTGATGATTTATCTCTTTTATGAAGTGTTCATCTGATTTCACCGCCACAAGGTTTTGACTTTAAAAAAAATTAAAAAAGGTACCTTACAAAATTAAGTATTTTTATACTAAAAGTCAAATTTCATATGCAAACTTTAGGTTATTATAAATTATGATTTAACTTAAGAAATAAATTACCTCTAGGAACAGCCAATCTCGCCATATCATTTGATTCTTTATTCTCAAGGGAAATTCCTTCATCTTCAGACCTCATAGTTTTGGCAATAGATTCCACTTGAATTTCTGGAGAAGTTTTACCCGATTTATAATTCCCCGACTTTTTATACAATACTGAAAAATATATTATTTGCACAAAATATTCTAATTAATTTCTTTAAATACTCACAATTTGTTTGTGGTGTAGGTTTAAAAACAGGATAAATGTTACGATTTAATGAAGGACTCTCGTCTGAATCAGAGCTAGAGTGATGGGACATATACCTTGTATCTTTTTTCCGTATCCTTGATCCCCGTCCTTTGTAAATATCGGAAGTAGACGAAAGGTCTGTTGTAATTAAAACCTTTTTGGCTACAGTGAAGTCATCTACAAGTTAAAAAATTATTTCTCTTTAAAAAATGACAAATACAATAAAACTCTGTCAAGTTTCTAATATACTGATCCATTTGTTATTTTTTTACTCCTGACATTTTGATGTTGTTAGTAACCACCTTCGAAGCGAATAGATGGCGTTAAAAATGCAGTTTAGCAGTGGCTATAAAAGATCGCAGGGCATGATAATGACAAATTCAAAGTAAATTTTTTCCGTTTCAATGTAAACAAGGTATTATCGATGAGGATGCAGTTTTATCAGTATAATACCGAATGATTGGCTAGAATAATGTATTGCTATTGGTTGAAACCTCCAAAATCTCAAATTTTGACAAGTGAAAAAAATAATCATTGTTAATATTTTATATACGGTGTTGAGTAAACTAATTCCTCCATAATTGCAACCAATATTTGGATTTATTTTCTTCATTATTGGTATAATCGTTCTAGTAGGCCATTTTTTCGGCATTCTTTCTGATTCCCATATTCTTGCCATGATTTAAAAAATGTTAGGCCTTAGGTCATCTCCTCCATATTTTATAAGCTCATTTATTATTTTGTCTGTCCCTCCTGCTTTGTTGTGTTTGAATTTATCAATTATGTCGTTACATTCCTCTTCGGTCGGTCTTTTTCCGTATCCTACCCCTGTCTCATTATCACTCATATCAGCTTCTTCATGCCCCCCATCTTCTTCCATTAATAAATTATTGAAACATCGACTCCACTCTTTTTCTTTGATATTTATTGTACTTATTTTCTGTTTTGTTTCTTTATATATTGACATAAATTTACATTATTTCTATTATCGTTCTCTAATATGTCCATACTTTCATTTAAGCATTGTATTCTTTTTGTTTTTATCAACTTTCTGCTCTATTTTCTTATTTTTCTGTATTCATCATAATAATTTCATCGCTTAGGTCGCAGCCATTTTAGTCTGGCTTCCTTTTTTCTCGTTTATCTCTGTTTTACATTCTTGATCAAATAATTCATTATACTGTCTTGCATATTTTTTTTTGCATTTTGACTATTACTAATTGATGATCAGTATCAACACTCGTCATCTCCAGGATATGATGAAATTAGCACCAAATATATAAAACTAGGAGGATCAGTACTTCTCAAAATACCGTGTAAGCTATACGGCGCTTGTTTAAGGAACTCCATAACACCTGATCAATGGAATACGTCCATCATAATACTTTTACACAAGAAAGAAGATATAGCCCAAATAGAAAACTACAGACTAATTGGCCTGCTATCGCAGATATATAAGCTGTTTGTGAGAATAATCACCAAAAAGCTGACAGCTAAACTCGATATTTACCAACCTATTGCGCAGGCAGGATTTCGTAAGGGCTATGGCACAAATGATCATCTTCATACAATTAAAATCCTCATTGAAAAATGCATAGAGTATAATAAACCGTTAGTTCCCATTTTTGTGGACTATGAAAAAGCTTTTGACACAATAGACCACCATAATATGCTTAGTGCCCTCGCTGATTGCAGAGTCGACCATAGCTACATCGACATCATTAAGCAATTATATAAGAACACAAATTATGTCATTAGACTTCATGAAGATACTCCTAGCTTCCAAATAGAGAGAGGTGTACGGCAGGGGGATGCCATCTCCCCCAAATTATTTACCAACCTTTTAGAGTACGTGTTCAAACGCACAAACATCGAGAACCTCGACATCAACATTAATGGTGAAAAACTTAGTCACCTTTGCTTAACCGATGATCTGATATTAATTACAAATGATCTCAAAGAAGCGCAAAAAATGATGAGCGAGCTGAACCTAGTATTGAGAAAGGTTGGGCTGAAAATCAATATAGGCAAAACAAAGTTCATGACAAATCTAGTTGCTAGTGAAAACCTAACAGTGAACAACATTGAGCAAATATACTCCTACAAATACTTAGGCCACGAAATTCGATTGGGAGGGGATAATCAAACCTGCGAAATTGGCAGAAGAATAGATCTCACATGGGCAGCCTTTGGAAGATTGAGCTACATCTTAAGACCTAATATTCCCATGTTTCTTACGAAGAGGGTCTTCGACCAATGTATTTTACCAGCACTAACCTACGGAGCCGAATCACTGACTCTAACAAAGAACACCGCGAACAAAATAAGAGTAGCACAGAGAAGCATGGAAAGAATAATGTTGGGCTTATCCCTGAGAGATATAGTTCCAAACACAGAGGAGAGAAGAAGAAGTGGAGTAACAGATGCCATGACAAGAATATCTACTTTAAAATGGAACTGGGCGGGTCACCTAGCCAGAATAAACTACTAGAAAAATAACTGAATGGAGACCGCGAGACGAAGCTTTCCGCAGCAGAGGCAAACCGCCCACTCGTTGGTCAGAGGATCTGAAACGCATCCAAACAAACTAGTTAAATGCAGCACAGGATAGGGGGGGATAGAAATCTTTACGTCCAGCAGTGGACGAACATATAGCTGTGTGATGATGATGATCAACACTTGTTCCTCTGTATGATCCTACATGCTGTATCCTCTTTTCGCTATTAGAACATGATATATCTGGTCCCCCGTAATGGTCTTAGGTATAATCCACGTTATTTTATGTTCTTTCTTATGCTTGAAACTAGTACTGCTAATATACATGTTGACATCCTCAGCTAAATTGCATAGTCGCCGTCCATTATCGTTAGATGTTTCATGTATAGTGTACTTCCCTGCAACATTATTCAAGTAGTCTTCCTTTCCTATTATCGCGTTCATATCCCCAATAATTATTATTGTATCATGTCTTGCGGTTTCCTAACATATATTTACCAATTTCTCGTAAAATTCATTTTTGTCTTCATCTTCTGCTTCTACTGTCGGTGCATAACTATTAATTATTCCAATATTTGCTGTGGTTTTCTAATCTCAATATTGATATTCTACCGTTACCATAAAATAAAACGTAATCAGTAACTACTTACTGTATTTTAATTTATGATAAAAATTCATATCTTGATAGTCAAGAAACAGTATGTTTTATTCAACTTTTCTTGGTATTCACAAACTGAGATCACAACTGCAATGCCGCATTGGTAAATAAAAACAAACGAAACGAATTATCAATAGGTAACATATGAAATAATAATGGATACGAAATATCAACTGTAAGAACAAATAAATGAGTATTTTAAGTAGAATTAATTTTCTTTTTTGACTGGGAAGTTTTTCCAGAACTGTAAACGAGTTTTGTCCATCAATGGTCCCACTACTTTCAATAAAGCCGCCTTTTTGGTTTTCTCGATGCCGTCTTCCACACTCAGAGCAGTGGGTTCAGTACCAATCGTTTTCATTGAAGCGTTTTTGATGAAATTCAGCTCAAGTTCTGTTTCGGAACTGAAATCTGTTTTGTACTTCAATGTGAACTTTCCTCGCTCTGCGCGGATCTGTACAATATCCCTCAAATATGGCTTAGGATTATTGAGTTTTTTATTATTAGTCTTTGCCACCTAATGATGGTCTTTCCATTGAAAAAATCGTTGATGTGCATGGATTTCACATCAACTTTTCCTGAATTTGATTTTGAAACTGAATCTACAAAGTCCAGGAAATCATATGTTTTATTTTTCTTTTTTAAACTTAATTCGACTTGGTGGTGGAAGCTAACGGCACTCATGAAAGTGTGTCCTGGTTCGAAATAATTAACTTCCAAACTTTCAAGTGACACCATAATTCACAATATGCACAAAAAAACTGAGCATACAGCAGTTTTTGTTCTGAGCGGAACAATCATCTAGCCAAATGATTATATTCTTGTTATCCCTATTATGCAAGAAGAATTGGTAAAAGGTGCTTATAATATCCTCCTTTTTTCGAGAAGTTATTGCTTCGTGCCACAAAACTGCGAATGGTCGTCGAGGAATGGTCCACTCTTCCCACCGGTACGAAACTTTCGTCGTAAGATGTGAGGCGTCTGATAAAAATAACTGCCTTGAACATATCCATACGAGGTAACATAATTATCTTCTGTGAGTCAGCTTATCAATATCAACTTTTGAGACTGCTTATGGAGGCAAAGATAGAGGGCCGAAGACGACCCGGAAGACGAAAATGCTCATGGCTTAAGAATATAAGAGAGTGGACAGGATTAGACACATGCACCCTTTTGAGAGCAGCAAGAAATAGAGAGGAGTTTGCTGGTATAGTCGCCAACCTTCAGTAGTGAAAAGGGCACTTGAAGAAGAAGAAGAAGTCAGCTGATATGCACAGAGTGTTTTCATTAAATATCGTATCTGCATGTTTTTTGTAACGTTTCCTACTTTCTACAACTTTGGAATTATGTGCGAACCATTTACTGCATATTTCACATTTTGTATCTAAGTTGTTCTTGGTATGTTCTGAATTGTGTAAACGAAACGTCTCACAATGTTCGTGACCAAGTTTTGTGAAATGAATGTTCATTTCGCCCACTACTATAGTTCATATGAAATTTTTGTATTCGGGTACTTACGACAAAAATCGTGTGACGTCATCCGGTAGGTATCCAACGTTGGGAGCGTGTTCCCTCCTATAATGAGAGGTTTTCGGATGGAAGGACTCAATGTGCAAATGTATTTGATCTTTGTCAATTTTAGATTTATTGGGATGACGCCCATGCCGATCGGGTGCAGGGGCGCTTGAAGACCTCGCAACTGTTGATAAAGCATGGAAAACAATGCCGTCGTTCTTGGGTTTGTAACCGAGAGTCGTCAAAAAATAAAAATTGATTACAAACGTGCCGCTTTGTACCTTCTTTACTATGGAGATGATATTGTATAGTTACATTTCGTTGACATGATTCTGTTTTAAGCGTTCTGCGTTTAACAGTATTTCTCGAACACTGATGTAGATTGAAAGATTTCTGTTGTTGCCAGTTTAACTTCCAGTATTCGCTATGGATTTTATACCTTCGCTTATCATCAAACTTGTCACCACATTTCAATTTACACTTATCGAAATTACATCCTTTTAATACTCTATGATTTTCTTGCAATTTTAATCGTTTTTCTTGTAATTTTTCAATTTTGGGCCGTTTGATTTTTCTTTTTCTCACTGTTCCTTTCATTGTATACTCTGAAACATCATTATAGTATGAGCTAATTAATACTCTGAATATTGCAACTTATGCTAACCTCTTTCATTTGACTGGACAGTGGTTTCTTGTATTTCTGCTTGTGATATCTAAATTAGTTCTTCTCTTGATTCTTCTTCGAGCAATACTTCTTCCAATTGTGATAACTGCTTGGGTCTGGAAATGGTAATATTTCGTTAATTAATTACCTTGGTAATATGTGACGAAGATTACCAACCTTCTGCTAGGCTAACAAAGCCTATAATAGTATTATTCTCGTTTTCAAGATCTTCTTGAAATATAATTGGTATGTCGTCTATTTCTTTGTGACTTTCAATCGCTAGCTCTGGCATAATGAGAATACTATCATGAGCATCTAATTGAACAAGTTCTTGAATAACAACTGGCATTTCTACCAGTTCACTCCGTCCTGCACTAGTTTTAGGAATAAGAACATTCCCACTTTCGATATTTTCAGTTCTCTGCAAACAATCTATTTCCTGATTAGCCATTTCTACTTCTGGTAATGCCTCTGCTTGCTACTGTAACACTTTCTGTAATTCTTTATCGCGCACCATCGCCATTATTTTTGTTGATCTACTTCCAAACATTTCCGCGTATAAATGAACCTACTCTCTGGAATCAACGGAGACAACTGAGCTGAGCTCAGTGAGTTGAAATAATCTACTTGTTGATTCTTGTTCGTACACTTAAGACAGTAAGTTAAAATGTAGTATCTACGAATTGTAAATTAAAACACAGTGTGTACTTTCAGATACTGCTTTCTTTCTTACTCAGATACAGATACTATATTTTGAGGTACAAAAGGAACGATTCCTGCACTTACTGTGATCATTTCCACGAAGATATCTCAGCAATCATTGTATATACTGCATTTTTCTTGCATATTCGAATTCAGCGCGTTCGAATACATAGGTGTAGATAAAAAACTGATTTACGACTTTTTTGCACTTACTGCGTTTTTTATTAGGACAGCAGTACAGGTCAGTCCCCTGAATTATGTACTTGGTTTGACCTTGGGTAACCTACGTGGAATATCTAGGGGTTAGTTCTCTGACTAGTACTAATTACATCTGTAAATCTAACAGGAGGTCACTTTCCGTGGGAGTAGAGAGTGCGATTTGTGTTACTTTCTGTTGTGATCCGCAGATCAACAGTGATTGGAATAAAACATTATCAATACTTCATTTATTCCCTGTACTACTTAGTTTTTTGAACACCCTCTAGAGCTAGTCGAATAATCATCTTATATATTTATTATCTATATTATGTGCTTAAACAATAGTTGCCACTCAAGAAGAAAATAAGTTTTGATATTTTGAAAGTAGCGAAATATGCAAAAATTGGCAGTTTGTATGAGAAAAAGTGAAACTAAAACTTATTTCCCCTTGAGTCTGAAATGCATTCTAAGAAGAGAACTTGACTTAACGAAAAGTTACATTGTATATAAAATTGTAGTTAATATCATATTTAATTCGTGACATTAAAGGTAAAAACTAGATTGATAAGAATGAGTCTTGAATAACATGACTTTTACTCGAGACAGCAGTGGGTGAAAGTACTGATAAAGATATGAAATAATGAAAATATGATCAAAAGAGATATTAACTATGTAAATAGAATGCAATAGTAATTAACATTGAAAATATATATAGGATAATAGTAAGGTAATAGTAAAATAAAATATATGTAACCACCTAGGTTACAACACTTCCCCTCTTCGAAAAAGATTGAACATCTACTAAGATGTGAAATCTTTTATGTTCTTTCGTCCAATAATCGGGCGTGTTTTAATACTTTCTGAGGACGTCAAATCTGTATATTGTATTGAAGCAATTTCCGGGTTACTAAATTGAACAACTGGTTCTGAAAATCTAGGAGCGGGCGAATTATTATTTATTCTAATACAAATACCGGGAAGGGCTTCGCAACATTTTTTACCTAATCTACATTTCTTATAACAGCAGCAACAAAACGTAATTATCAAAATTATAATAAACAAAATAGCTAAAACACTAGAACTAGATGTCAACGAGCTGGGAAACCAAAGCATATTAAAGAAATTGACTGTCTCGACCCTTACTTCGTGGAATATGCTCTGAAAAGAAGCAAGAACTGGATTACCTTGAAGAACTGGAAATTAGAAGACATTTAAGAAACCCACAATATGAAGTTGTCAATGAACAGTTAAATCTAGGGAATTCTCCACTAATAAACTGTCTTCTTAAGTGATAATTGTAAAGATCAGCAGATATAGTTTTCCTGGTTTTCTATATCATTGCACAGTTATACTGATCTTAATTGGAAAAATGATATCCAGGATATCACCATAGGGCTAATAATATCTAAGCTGCAATATTTGTAATATCACATCTTCTTCTTTTTTCTATAAACATATATTAAGCCAATCACAAGTTAGGTTACTTCTTGGTCTAGCCAAAATTTACTACTAAACATCAGGTAGGCATAAAATGAAATGTAACTTCTGTCATTCTGACGATGATATTGATTTATCGAAACAATTGTCAATTTTTAAGAATTTTCAATAACTTGTATTATATTGTGGAATTAACTAGAGACCTTGAGTTTCATTTAAAAACAAAGCATATTATTTAATTCTTCATCAACTTCTGTTAACTTTTGACTTGCTAAATTTAAATCATCTAAATGCATGCTAACTGCTTTAAAATTTGGGTTCAAATGCAATGTAGTAATATTTAATTTTTTTCTTAACTTTTCATCTTCGTCAGAACAATCACCGATTAAATCAACAGTTGGAATAGAATTATGATTTATATTTAAGGTACTTGAGTGAATTTTATGAGGTGTCAATAAAGCGCTAGAAGTGAAAGCTTTACAATTTTCAGTAAGTTCTAGGATACCTGTACCTTTTAATAATTCAGTAAAAATTTCATTTTGACAATTTATTGTTATTCTTTCAGAAGAGACTAATACATATATCCAAGCATTTCTTGTTGTAAGTTGATGCCATATATTTTGATCTAAATTTATTAATCTTTTATCGCAGTTAATGGGAACCGAACTCGTTGCATGAAATAATTTGACCTCACAACTTTCATGTTGATGAGCCAACAATAATGGAGTTTCTTGTTTACATATAAAGTTACACTTAACATACTCCACACATGTTAGAAATTGTTTTTCAGAAAATAAGAGATACTTCTGTTTAACATTATTAATAGCCAAGTATTTACTAGATGGTTGAATAAAAATATATTTTTGTTCACTAATATGAACAGGTAACGGAGTAAGCTTATATATATATATATATATATCGTAATTTTGATTATCTGTCATAGGTATAGATAAAATGTACACTAAACGACCATTTTTATAAAATACACTTTTTTTTATAAAATTTAAAAATAAATGAGCGTCATCTACAGTAGGCATTATGGGAAAATGTGAATAACTAGTGGCCGAAATGTTTTGTAATTCTAACATAAGTTTTTCGGGTGTTAAAATAAATGGATTAAGTTCACCGGACTTCGCTGATAAAATAGCATTTATAAGAGCATGTGTTTCAAGTTGATATTGTACGTATATCATAACAAAATTAGAAAAATGTTCATCAATAATTTGTCTTGCTTCTAATAATGTTATATCTTTCATTTCAGTAATAACATACTTTTCAATTTTATCTAAGTTCTCTTTTAAAATAAATTCTTTCGTTATTATTTAAAGTGAAAATAGTATCATGAAAATTAGATATTGTTGTTTTAATGACATGACTTTGATCCTTAAGTATTGTAGTCAAATTTTGCTCATTTTGATTAAACTGATTAATTTTTTGAGTATAATATTCAGCATCATCATCGTCTAAGTTGCCGAATAAAAGCTTTACCTACAAAATTAAATAATCCACGTTTTTGTCTAATAGTATTCATTTCTTCATCTAAATTATGACCTACTAATTGATTTAATAAATTTCTTTCATTTTGAATTTTCTCGAGAACAGGTTTAGTCATTTGTAAGAAAGTGTCACATAAATCTCCTATTTTAAGCGCATAAACTTTATGTTGACAATATGTCTCGGTACGCGTATAATATGACTGCAAAATTTGTAATTTTTCATTATGACCATACATATCTATATAAGTTATAATTTCATACAAATCGTTATATAATTGAGAGATACCTAAATTTTCGTAATGTATTCCGGATGAATGGTTAAATTCCGAAAATGAATATTTCTTTTTGGAAGGATAGGCATTATCCATGGACATCGAACTTCTTATTGTCCCGATTATCCTGTAACAACAAAATTGAATTTTCTTTTATTTTTGATAGTACGGTTTCAAGCGATTGTTATGTACTTTTATTAGTTTTTTTCCGTATTTAATGGTACAGTTTACATTGGAATCGACCGAAACTACTTGGTACGGCCCTGTATAACGCGGAAATAATTTTTACTTCGGCTGGACTTTGTTGACTCGTCAGTCATTAATACTTTATCTCCGACTTGATATTTGATATTTTTTGAGTTTTTATCGCAATAAATTTTGCGTTTTTCTAAGTTTTCTCGAGCATGTTGTCTAGTAATTTGTATTTTTAATTTTAAGTCATTTAGAAAATCATCGTAAGTGTAAGAAAATGTTGGGGGCTTAAAATTGAACTTGGAAGTCGCGCTTCTCTGCCATAAAATAATTCAAAAGGAGTTAAGGTTGTTGGACTATGCGGGGTTGTATTATAACAAAACACATTGAAGAGTAGCCAACTACACCAATCGGTCTTATTCAAATTTATAAAACTTCTCAAATATTCCGCTACAGTTCTGTGATTTCTTTCGACAGAATTTGATTCGGGATGATACGCAGTACAATTTAATTTCTTTATTTTCAATAGTTTACAACATTCAGTAAATATTTCTGACATAAAATTTGATCCTTGTCCGTTACAATGGATTTCATTATACCGTGTCTACAAATTACATCCGTAACCAATTTTAACGCGATAGTTTCTGCTTCTATGTTCTGTAAGGGAATAGCTTCCAAAAATTTACTTAAAGCATCTTGACAGGTTAATATATACCTATTACCGTTTTCGCTAATAGTTAACGGACCTACTATGTCCATGTAAACTTTTTCAAAAACAACTTCCGGTGTATCAGTAATTTGTAATGGCATTTTTATCTTTCTATTCAGCGATTTATTTCTTTGACAAGACTCGCACGTTTTAACGTAATTCTTTATATCGGCTTTTAAATTTTTCCAGTTATAATTTTTTTTAATACGTTTATACATACGACTAACTCCTGGATGACCTCCGGTGGGTATGTCGTGATATTCTTTAAATATTTTAAGTTTTTCTTCTTCTGTCATAGATTCGGCACAAATGATATTATTTTGATAAATGGAAAATTCAATATTGGTATTTCTAAACAGATATCTAATCATCATTCTAACTTTTTGCCATTGTATGTGTTTACCTCCTAACTTGGGCATAGAAATGTTTTCTACCTTATTTTTTACTAAAACTGTTTTAAGATCTTCTAAGGTATTGTAGATATTTTCATAGCTTTCCTTTTCAGTAATATTTTCTGTAAAAACTAATAAAAATAAAAATTTATCTCTCAAATTTATACATGAAACTTTTTCTTCACAAGTAATTGTTTCATAGATTTTACTTTTACAATTTAACAAGTTGACTAGTTGCAAGTTCGTGTTATTTAATTCTAACTCTGTGCTAATAGTAATTGCCAACGAATTTGTTGGAAGGGATTTTAAAATATTGTCGTTAATTTCATTGATTTCAATGTTAGGAAAAATGTGCGTTTTTGAGTAATCACAAAATTGTGAGTAGGATATTTCTCCTGAATTAATATTATAGATAACTACTAAGCGCATCTGCATTTGAATTTAATTTTCCTGGCTTATAAATAGGTTCGAAATCATATTCAGCTAATTTAAGTTTAAATTTCATTGGTCTAGACCTAGGGTCTTTATGATTTTTTAAATAAAGTAAACTTTTATGGTCGCTAACAACAACAAATTTATATCCGAAAAGATATGGTCGGAAGTGATTACAAAGCCAAACAATTGCTAATAATTCTTTTTCAGTGGTACTGTAATTTTTCTCAGCCGAATTAAGTGTTCTTGAAGCGAATGCTATGGGTCTATCTTTACCAATTTCTCCTTGAGAAAGTGTTCCGCCAATAGCATAACCGGAAGCATCGGACGTTACAATGAATGGTTTGGTAAAATCCGGGTACTGCAATACTGGGGGATTCATAAGTTTAGATTTCAAATCTTGAAAAGCTAATTGACATTGGGATGTCCAAATAAAATGTTGACCTTTTTTTAATAAATTAGTGTTGGTTTAGCAATTTTAGAAAAATCTTGTATAAATCGTCTATAATAAGAAGCTAAGCCTAGAAATTATTTAACGTCTTTTTGATCTTTAGGAGTAGGAAAGTTTTTAATACACTCAATTTTAGAATCGTCAGGCTCTATCCCATGGTCAGTTATTTTGTGTCCAAGATAAAGAACTTCTTCCTTTAGAAAGTCACATTTCTGTGGGCTTAATTTAAAGTTATGCTGACGAAGTCTATCAAATATTTCGACTAGTTTTTCGCAATGTTCTTTTAGATTACTACTATAAATACAAATATCATCTAAATGGCGAAAGCTTTAACACTCTGCATTCCTGACATAACAGTGTTAATTAAATTTTGAAATGTAGACGGAGCTGATTTTAAGCCAAAAGGCATTCTTTTGTATTCGAAATGTTTTGAGTTTGTACTAAAAGCCGTAATATGTTGATCTTGTGGATCCATTTCAATCTGATGGTAACCACTAGACAAATCTAAAGTGCTAAAATATTTCGAATGACCTAATTGATCATAAATGTCAGTTATATTTGGTAATGGCAAGGAATAACCAATAGTATTTTCATTGACTTTTCTATAATCTACCACAATACGCCAAAGAGGTTTGCCATACGGTTCATTTGACTCTTTCTTTACTACCAAAAGAGGTGAATTATAAAGACTTTGACTTTCTACTATTATTCCGTCATTTAACATTTGCTCTGTTTGTCTTTCTATTTCTTCGCGTTGACTAAATGGTAATCTATACTGTTTCACATTTACCGGTTCTGAATTCGCTTTTAAAGGAATTCTATGTTTTACTGCAGATGTACTTGTTAAAATTTCTCCTTCCAAATGAAAAATATCAGAATATCGATATATGACATCTAACAAAGAATTTTTTTCTTCGGTATTCAAATGTTCTAAACGTAACTTTTCCAGTAATATTTCTACTCTTTTACTATTACTATTAATATTGTATATTAAATTTGGAGTACTATTTTCTTCCAAAGATATAGGTTCTAATTTTAAAATGGGACATTCAAAATCGATAGGGTGATCTAAAACGTTCATAAAACTAACATAACAGTCATCTCTATTAACTCTTGTAACACAGTGAGAAAAACACCGTTTACAATTTCTTTACCTTCGCAAACATAATCTGTACTAGTTCTATCTACTGAGCAATATACTTCTAGTATTTGTTCACATCGTGCGGGAATAGTTATTTGATTTATGCTACTCCTAAAAATATCATTTTTATCCAAATTAGACTAAATGTACTTAGTTTCAACGAAATTAGGTTCAACTAAATTGGAATTGTCTAAGTTAGGTTCAGCGAATTTTGTAAGTACTAAGTTTGTCGTATCGTAGTCTATTTTGTCATGGTTATTGACGAATTCGAGTAACTTGTTATTAAAATAAATACAATTTTCTTTATAACTAATTATTGAGTTGGTAAGAGCGAAAAATTCGTTTATAAAATACCTTCAGATTTATATGGAAATGGAAAGGTATCGCTAACTAAATGAAAACATATAATAATATTATCAATACCGTCAAACACAACACCCAAAGTTCTAATTCTTGATTCACTTATACCAGAAATATCTGTAACTATATTTTTATATATAAATTGATTGGGTTTTACACAGGATATCTTTAAGAGGTTTACTGATGCTCCAGTATCTACAAGAAATTTATTATTCTGAGATTTTGTTATATTTAAATCTAGATTTAAATCTAATGGGTCTGCGAATGAAGTGAGAAAAATTTCAGGTTTAGGAATAGATTCCTGATTTTCCAAAGTGTGTGTAGCCTTTTCTATTGGGGAGCCCTGCGTGTCGATTGGCCACTTACCGACGGGCGCTGATCGTTTCCCGAAATCGATTTATTTTGTCTTTGAGACTCGTTGTTTATTCTTTTCCTACATTCAGCGATTCTATGTCCCATTTTTTTACAATAAAGGCAAGTATTGGAATTTACATTATTAGAGTTTATGTGAAAAGTTCTATTTGGCCTATTTTGAAAATTTTGAGTACTATTAAATGGACGATTCGGTACTTTTCTGTTCAGATAACAGTCTTTTCCTAAATGCCCTGATTTTTTACAATAATGACAGTTAATGTTTGATTTATTAAAATTGAATTGAACTCTGTTTCTAAGACTTAAAACTTGCCGCTCTTCTTCGCGCGCTAATTCTATGGCGTCTTCTAAAATTTGAGGGTTTCTAGCCTTTAGATGTAACCTTATTGGGTCAACTAGTCCTTGAATGAATACATTTAATGCTTGTGCTCTTAATAATTGAGAAATTTCGCGGGCTATATTATTAGTTTTTCCGACGGTGGACGCATCGACTAAATTTGATAAACATTTTTCGATTCTGTTACTGTAACTTGCAATATCTTCATTTTTAGATTGCCTACACTGATTAAGTTCAAGTTGCCAAAAACTAATTGATCGCTTTTCTAAAAAAACATCTTCTAAATAATCCTTTAATTCATCCCAGGAGGGAAAATCTCGATATTTTGTTAGTGCACGGGCTTTACCAGTTAATTTAGTTTTTATTAAATTAAACAAAATATTTTTACTTCTCGGATCTACAGATTTAAAAGCCATTTCGCAATTATCTAGAAAATCGTGAACTCTATCACCTAATGTATTTCCATCATATTCACGGATCAATTTAATAGCAGTATCGATAGACACATATTTGTCGTTATTTGTTTGAGTTAAGTCAGAAGGAGTTGGATCTGTCATTGTTTGTTATGTCTTTACTTCTCTTAAAGTCAAATAAAATTTTCAAATATATTGGCTATTAAAATATCAAACAAAAATACTACTTACAGGAAAATCACAGGTAGTCTGCTCGAAACCATTGAACTCGAATATACTTCGCACAAAACTTTCCGAAAAAAAAAACTTTCTTTTTCTTTACACTCCGAAACACTACACTAGTACTGCAACTCTGGAACGAATTTTCTCGAACGAAAACTAGTATACTTTTAGGAACAAGGTATACTAACAGGAACTGTGGAACAAGTTTATTATCAGGAACTAAGGTTGCTTGCACTCACGAACTCTGGAACTTTTTATAACTTCAGACGACTTTGGTTTTAACTTTTCACTAATTTATGCTGTTTCTTCGTTGCTGTTTTTCTTTTCACAAGTTGATTGAAAATGGGATATAAACTTTCTTGATACCCATTGCGCTTCCTTGGAAACGTGTCCTCAGACCAAGTTTTCTTCAACACAATCACAAAGGTTCGCCAAATTCCTCGAAATCTGGAACATCCCACCGCTGCCACCAAAAATTTCTGTTGTGATCCGCAGATCAACAGTGATTGGAATAAAACACTTGATTATCAATACTTCATTTATTCCCTGTACTACTTAGTTTTTTGATGTTACACCCTCTAGAGCTAATCGAATAATCATCTTATATATTTATTATCTACATTATGTGCTTAAACAATAGTTGCCACTCAAGAAGAAAATAAGTTTTGATATTTTGAAAGTAGCGAAATATGCAAAAATAGGCAGTTTGTATGAGAAAAAGTGAAACCAAAACTTATTTCCCCTTGAGTCTGGAATGCATTCTAAGAAGAGAACTTGACTTAACAAAAAGTTACATTGTATACAGGGTGATTCTTAATATATGCGACAAACTGTAGGAGCTGATTCCTGGGGTTATTTTGATCATAAAAGTTCATAAGAACATATGTCCAAAACCGCTTAGTTCAGAAGTTATAGAATGTTTAATAGAAAGTTAAAATAATAAATGGTTTTATTATAAATTAACAAAATAATTAGTAAAACAAAATTAAGTTGTAGTAACTGTTGATAATGACCGCCTCCAACTGTAATACAAGCTCGTAAACAAGTCTGTGCCTGTTTCTCTAATATACCGCAATTTTCTTGAAGAGGCGTTACCACTACTGCTGGAAGAAGTTCCGTTGCAGTTAAGATTACAAATGTATTTTATGCATGACGGTGCTCCAGCGCATTTTAGTTTACTTGCTCGAGTTTCTGGACAGTACGTATCCAAATCGGTGGATAGGACGGGGAGGTCCACAGCCGTGGCCTCCTCGGTCTCCAGACTTAAATTCATTGGACTTTTTTCTCTGGGGCCACCTTAAAACATTAGTGTACACGACTCCCATGGAAAATGTCGATGTTTTACTAATTATTTTGTTAATTTATAATAAAACCATTTATTATTTTAACTTTCTATTAAACATTCTATAACTTCTGAACTAAGCGGTTTTGGACATATGTTCTTATGAACTTTTATGATCAAAATAACCCCAGGAATCAGCTCCTACAGTTTGTCGCATATATTAAGAATCACCCTGTATAAAATTGTAGTTAATATCATATTTAATTCGTGACATTGAAGGTAAAAACTAGATTGATAAGAATGAGTCTTGAATAACATGACTTTTACTCGAGACAGCAGTGGGCGAAAGTACTGATAAAGATATGAAATAATGAAAATATGATCAAAAGAGATATTAACTATGTAAATAGAATGCAATAGTAATTAACATTGAAAATATATATAGGATAATAGTCAGGTAATAGTAAAATAAAATATATGTAACCTCCTAGGTTACAACACTAGGGGTTAGTTCTCTGACTAGTACTAATTACATCTGTAAATCTAACAGGATGCACGGGTTAGACGGCTAATAGACAGCCGTGCGGATAAAGGTCACTTTCCGTGGGAGTAGAGAGTGCGATTTGTGTTACTTTCCTATGTGGTCGTAAGAAAATAACTATTTTTTTATTTTATTTTGATTCCTGGTAAAACTAAATTTAACCATTGAAAAATATTTTACCTGGTATGTTTCGTCAGGTACGACGTTTTCGAGTAATTGCGAAAAAATACTTTTTAAATTTTTTTTAACCCTTACCTTGACACATTTTTATTGTTTCTTTGAAACCACATTATATCAAACATGCAAAGTTGTGTCAAAAATTTTGATTTCATACTTTATTTTACTGGACTATATACATTCCTGAATTTTCTCATTAATCACAATATCTCTTTACCGACAAATTTAACTAATCTAATAAGTTTAAACGGAAAACCTATGTTAGACGCCTTAGTTGACCTATTTAAAAGCGCACAAATTTACTTAGATTAATAATTTTAGATTCTTTTGATTTACTGCTTCTAAACTTTTGGTATATTCATTTCTATAAATATATATTTGTATTAAAAAACAATTACAAACAAAAACGTATAAAAATATTTTAATTTCGGATATTTACGTTGTTAAATTGTTTTTATGAATTATGATCATATCTGGTGTGTGATGAGGAATGCTGATACATACTTTCAGCCTGTATTTATCGGCCTCTTCTGTAAATATTGAAGTTAGAAACGTACGTGACGCATCGATTCTATATATTCGAGCCGAGCTTACTGTTTTCCACAATGTTTACTAAATAAAATCATTAATTGATCATTTTCTACCGATTTATAGCCTTTATATCTCTACATCCTCCACGATCGAATAATATTTGAATTTTTGATGTTAGTTCTAAATCGTCATACGAACCGACATGTGCGACTTTTGACGATGCCATAATGGTAATCATAAAAGACGCAGAAAATAACGTTAAGAATAAGAATCATAAAAAAGATCAAGTTATTGAAGTGCCAGTGATCGAATCGGATGATTTGTTAAGGGTAAGTTACATAAAAATATTTAAAACGCTACAAAAAATAAACGGTTTCAAAGATTGATATTAACTTTTGCGCACTCCGGAGGGTGTATGTGTATAGTGATACAATACCGAAATATCTTCAAAAATACCAGAAAAGTGGTAGATTTGGATTGATCGGATCCATTGTACTATCACTGGTGAGCTGAAAATCGAGAGGGTTCATCTGTGAGACGCTCTAAGCAATATCCAATCATAAAATGTGTCAATTGTTTACACTTCGGAAGGTGTATCGTACTAACGAAACGAAATTTATCCAAAAATGTAGTATATCTGGATTTACATGACCTGCTGTACTGGCTTTGGTGAGCTAAAAATCAATAGGGTTCATCTGGGAGACGCCCTGTATAATATCCAATCATAAAATTGGTCACTTGTATACACTCCAGAAGTTGTATCGTGATAAAAAAACTGGAATTTCGGCAAAAATGATAAAAAAATGCAGTATATCTGGATTTATACGACCCGTTGTGCTGGCTATCGTGAACTGAAAATCAATTTGTGAGAAGCTCTGAACAGTAAACAATTATAGAATTGGTCACTTGTATACTCTCCGGAGGCTGTATCAAGCTAACCAACCGGACTTTCTCCATAAATGATCAAAATCTGGTACTACCATAGTAACTGTTGTACTGACTCTGGTGAGCTGAAAATGAATAGGGTTAATCTGTGCGATATCATTAGAAGACACTTAAGAGACCCATAATATGAAGTCGTCAATAAACAGATAAATCAAGGTAGCTCGCCACTTTCAAACTGTCCTCTTAAGTAGTAATTGAAATGATCAGCAAATATAGTTTTTCTGGTTTTCTAAATCATCTATACCATTGAATGGGAAAAAAGATATCCCCATAGTGCTAATAACATCTAAGCTTTGTGATACGCCTATGGTTACCGGTAGGCCTATGTCTTCGATCACGTGTAACGGTCGAGTGTGCGCAAGTGGAAGGAAGAAGAAAAAATTGGTGCCACCGCCAGGGAGACTATACAACGTTTTTGCAAAAAATCGAAAAATTGGTTAGAGGTTGATCATTTATTTACCTCGGCTTCTTCTTCAAAAACGCGACGAGCTTTTGTTCCAGTAAGTGCATTATTAAAGAGTCAAACAGTGTTTACTTATTAGGTTCAACGGAATCCAAAGCGTCTAGTATAGTTTTGGAGCTACCACAAAACTGTCGCATATTTCGAGAATTACACTTTTGTATAGTGGGAAGAGCCAACAACTGCTGATAATGATTTATGACGATTTGTTTTTTGGTTCTATTCCGATCTTTAAAAAGCTTCAAAGCTATCGCGTGATTATCATCAGTTAGCTGTATATATTTCACTACTTCTAACGTTAGTTAAATGATTTTACTCACGAAGATATTTTTTATAAACTTTTATTTTTCAAATATACCAAACTTTATTAATTTAAATTTGATGTTTAATATACAAGTTACATGACTAGAATGACAATTATTAATATGAGCTACACCAAATAGACTAATTGCTGAGAACAGCATTCTTTATTTATGTAAACAAGATGGCTTCAAATAACTTTCATGTATGCAGGATGTCTTCATATAACTCCTCCCTCCTTAGGCGAAAGCAATACCCATGGTGTGTTGTTTTCGAGTTCCTGGTCCTTTTGTAGTGGCTGGCTAACATCTTCTTGGCTTCTTCTTCTATACCAGATATAGATAATAATTGAACATATAAATAGCAATGTTAGAGTATCTAGGCATATTCCAAATTGCAGGGTGCACTTTTTCTTTCTCTAAAATTTCATATGAATCTGGTTCCTTTCGAATGTGTTTCATGGATTTGAGATCTACTGATTCTAGTTGTAAAGGTAGATGTCGTTTTGTGGTTACTTCAAATTCGGAAGTTGAAGGTAATTTTGGTAATAAAAGAGGGTTACCATTCGTCTTTTCTTATGTATTCTCATATAAAGACTTTCCAATTTTTACGCTACATCCTTGTAATATTTTAATGACAGTGTCACTTTTGATTATAGCTATTCTATTCTATCCTTATCGCAGTTAATTTCAGCTTTTAAAGTATCTTCGGTTGACAATAATAACAGAAATTTGCTATTGATTTGTTCGACTACAGGGTGATTCTAAACTGCTGCTTCAGATCTGCAGTTTGGTGTTTCGGCTCGGATCAAAGGTTTTTCGCAAGTATCGTTAATGGCTCCTTCATGTTGTCGGCAAAAGATGATACTTTCAATAGATAGACACAGTTTTGGCTCATATTGATGTGAGCTGGTACCAAGCACAAGGAAAGGGTTGCGTGGAACAATTATTGAATTTTTATATGGTAAAGGGATAATGTTATAGGTTAGAAAATCACTATCTATTAGAATGGGTATATGGATAGCAATTATTAGTCTAGAATCTTGAACTTTGACTTGAACTCCGGCCAATTGGTAATAACTGTATGGAATCCTAAATTTGACGATTTTCGATTCACCATATATTAAAGAAACGCGATTGATCAATTTAGATAAATGGTTCAGGGAAATAATGGAGGTATGTAAAATTCCTAAATGAGCAAATATAATGGAATACCCATGAAATTTATCAAATTTTGGCAATTCAGAATTATTTGATTTAAAGCATTGGGCAATCTAAAATATACAAATACCTGACGGGCTACGTCTTGAGATTTGTTGTAGATTTCATTGACTTGAGACTGGAGTAATAAATGATTTTTATATAAACTAGTGATTGTCTTGTTGTAGTGATCAATAAGATGAGTATTGAGAGAAGACTGTAGTTTCAACTCGTGCGAAATCCGATTTTGGTTTTGAATTAATTGCTTTATTGCAGAATTATATTTTATTTCGTCATCATGATCTAAAGTTCCAAAAAGACATTTACTTATAGTTCCAGTACCATTAAACAATTCTCGTCTACTTCTGTTATTTATTTCTCTAACATCCTTATATACAAGGTTACTTAATTTTATTCTAGTGAAATAACTTTCTAATCTACTATGTAAACGATCAACATTTTTCAACTGCTCAACTAATAAATCAATTTCAATAAAATGTAAAAAGGTATGCTTTGTTTCAATTAATTTTGTTTTGTCTAATTCTAAAGGTAATAAAAGAGTGTCGACGTCATTACCTTGAGCTATAGACACAAGGGTTGTGATCAGGGTTAGGAAGATTGTCCCCCGTGTTTTCGTCATTCTGTAAAGAAAGTCGAATGTTAGTAAGTGGATTGCTAACCTCTGATTTATGGATTGTACGGTGTTTTGTTGTTAATATTTTCTTGTTCATATCTATTTTTACCGTTTTTTAAAAATTTTGGTTTTTATTTATTTCTTAAAGCTTTCCTATTTCTTATAAATATGTCCTGACCTTCAACATATTACTTAGGGTCTTCCTGAGTTAAGTTACGTTTACTAAGTATCTTTTCTTTTTCTTTTCTATCATTAACGTAATCGTTAATATTCGCCCGTAAGATCTAAGGGATCTAATGCTCTCGTGTCCCCTACAATAACATGATATGGTCTGTTTTTGGTTACGGATTGAATAGATGAACTGTAGCCAATAACGGCGAATTGTCTAATTGGTTTCATATTCATTCTGGGATGTACTAACTTCAAAACTCAACAATTTTCTAAAAGAGATGAATGGAACCTTTCTACCGGACTGTTACTATTTGAGTTTTGAGGTGTCGTAAAATGTATCCTAATTTTGTGTAATTTACAGAATTTCTTAACTAATTCACTTCAAAATTCCGTTCCACTATCACTAACTATAGAATACGTTATACCAAAATGCGATATGAAGATACTTAAACATTCTATAACGCTAACATAATTTAAGCTTGATTATACTATATAAGCTTGTCCGTATTTTGAAAAAGAGCCCAAAATTGTTAAAAATTTATTGTTCAAAATTTGAAATATATCCACGTGGATTGTTTCGAATGTTTTTCTTGGGGTGTCGGGCCAGTAGTATTTATTTCTCAAAGTGTTTTGAGTTTCGTTAATACTTCTGTGGCATGTTTTATATTCATGCTGACATTTCATATTCTTTTCGCGGTCTACGTTTTCAACATCACAAACATTATGACTTTGATTATTGAACGTATTTTGTAATGTAGTTATAAGAGATACTAAATCTGTTATTGTCGAACTTTTTACGTGAATACAATATAATTTTTTTGGTTCTACATAAGTCTTAAAAAGATTAATAATTTGATTTTTAAGATCACCTATATTAACAGTTAGATAGGCCATTATGCGAGATTAATTAATGAAATGTTTGCTATTTTTGATGAAAAAATGTTTACTTTCACCTTGTACTATTAATATTTTCCAGTTGTATGAATTTGTCTCATTTTCTGCAAATGGAATTTCTAAAGTCGGATTTTCGGAGGCTGTATGGACGGTTTCATCGTCTTCTTATTGTTGCGAAACTTGTGGTTCATCTGTAGTGCCTATAATTTCTAGTATTACTTCTGGATTTATATCGTTAACATTAGTTGTATTGATTATGTTGTCTAGTCAATTTCCTAAGGTGACTCCGGTTATCTGGTTAATGTCACTTGGTTCACTAATTAGGAAGTCAAATCGTCATACAATTGTTGATGATCCTCATCTAGAGTTATTGCGCTAATTTCTACTCTACTTAGAGCATCTGTGTTTTTAGTTAATGTAAATGGCTTATATTGAATTTCGTAGTCGAGCTCAGAAATTAATAAACGCCATCTTACGAATTTAGAGTTTGGCTCTTTTATATTGAATAGTTATTTGAGAGGTTTGTGATCAGATATTATATTAATTTGTCTTCTAAATAAATAACATCTAAATGTTTCTAATGCAAAAATAATAGCAAGTAATTCTTTTTCAATGGTACTATAGTTTATTTCAGCAGCGTTAAGGGTTCTAGAAGCATAGGCAATGGGCAGATCACTGACTATTTCACCTTGACTTAATACGGCTTCTATTGAAAAGTTAGAGGCGTCCGTTGTTACATTGAACGGTCTCGAAAAAACTGGGTATTGCAATATAGGGGAATTAGACAATACATTCTTACACATTTCAAAGGCGTTCAAGAATTCAGGTGTATGTTCGATTTTAACACCCTCTTTCAAACATCTTGTCAGAGGTTTTGTTAATTTCGCAAAATATTTAATAAATTTTCGGTAATAACCGACTAGTCCTAAAAATGATTAAATTTCCTTGGAAGACTTCGGAAGTTGAAATTCTTTAATAGCTTGAATCTTTTTCGGATTTGGTTCTACACCCTCAGGGGTCACTATATGCCCCAAGAACTCTAGCTCTTATCGAAAAACGTCGCTTTTGTCTAACTGTATTTTTAATTTCAAGTCCTGTAAACGTTTAAAAACTACTTTTAGATTTTGAATGTGTTGCTCCAAAGAGGAGATAATGATAATTATGTCGTCCATGTACACAAGTTTTACCTTGAATATTTTTTCAAAACATTATCCATAACTCTTTGAAACGTTGCTGATCCATTTTTCAATCCCATTGGCATACGAGTATATTCATAATGACCGTGTTTGACTGAAAATGCTTTTTGGTATTGAATTAGGGTCCATTTCGATTCGATGGAATCCTGACGCCAGATCCAAAGTAGTGAAATATTGGCACTTTCCCAGTGCGCCCAAAATAGTATTTATGTTAGGTATAGGGTAGCGATCTTGTATAGCCTTCTCACTCACCTTTCTATAATCTACAACTATTCTAAACTTTTTTCTTCCACTAGAATCTTCCTTCTTTGGAACGATCCATATTGAACTACCACACAGACTTTGGCTATGTCGGATAATACCATCATCTAACATCTTGTAAATTTGCCTTTGGACTTCATCTTTGTATAAGTATGGATACCTGTATGATTTAGTACAAACCGGGATCTCGTCAGTGGTTTTTATCTCATGTTTCACTTGATTAGTAAAACTCAATTTTTCATTATCTCTGTGAAATATGTCGCTGAACTCTTCACATAATTTATAAACAACTATTTTTTTCTGAATTTAATTGTTTTACTCTAAGTAAATTATGAGTATCATCATTACTACTATTTAGGATAATATTTTCTAAATGATAAAATTGAAAATTATTTTTGTGCCACTAAGTAGAAGGAATAACCTTGATCGGCTGTGTTAATGTAATCGTAACCCTTTTATCTGAATTGTTAACTATTTCTGTTTTTGCAAAACCGTCTTTTGAGACTGTCAACGTTTCTGGAAAATATAAGTTCTCATATTTCCTTTCGGGTACAATTACCTCGCCATCTGAGTGACTAACCGGTACTTGTAATCCGACTATTTCGTTTGCATCGACAGAGATAGTGAACTGTTTCCTATCTACTTTATATAAAAGTGTGAATTTCTATATTTTTGTTCCTTAATACATTTTACTAATATCTACTGAATATTCCAAAGCACGTAGCTCATTTAACCGTAACAAACCATCAAAATGATTATGAAATTTATATACCATAAAATTAAGTTTAATTTTAGAATTAAATTCGGCGAAGGCAGGAATATTTGCTTTAAATTCGATTTTTGTTTTACCTACGGCTGAAGTTATTAAACTGGGGTCTTAATACATAGAATTTGGAAAATATTTTTCCACGATGTCCGGACTGAGCATTAGAAATATTTCGATAGGAATGATTATTGAAATAAGTTATTTGAGATTTAGGTTTATTAAAAGTATTGGGTTTGTTATCAAAAGATTCAAAATTATATATGCGAGAGCTTCTTCAATATTACTTGGATTTTTAAGTCTAATTATTGTCTATAAATTACCCGTTAAATTTCTTAAAATAGTTCTCAACGTCATTTGTTCATATTGTCTACGGTACAGATCTTTAGTCTGTAAAGGCATTTCAATATCAGAAAAATCATTTATTCTACTAACGAGATGACTTCTCAAAACTCGTAAACGTTTGGCAAAATCTATTGGATGTTCATTTCTTAACCTTCATAAACCCGAGCGGGGTACAGCTGTACCCCAGACATGAATTTTTGGGAATATTTTCTAAAATAGTTTTTTTATTTAATTTCCTTCGAGCTATGTTTCTTAAATATATATCTAAATTGGTATACAAAATTTTGAAAAAATTGCTTTTCATTGTAACTAATTATAGAGTTTTGTTGCTTGGGGTCCAGCTGCACCCCGCTGGGTATGTAACGACAGGTATAAATTTTGCCTACGTTAAAAATCAATCGGGGTACAAATAAACCCCAAGTTGTTCAAACGACGGGGATTCCCCGTTTCTTGGCGTCAACGCTCTCGGGGATTCCCAATTTATTTAATAGCGGCTTTGTGCACGTATTTATCTCAGTATAATTTTAGTGTGTTTAGTCACGTTTGCAGTGCTTGTCGAGTACGCGTTTATAAAAATGAGTGAACCACGGAAGTTTCGAAATTAAAATAAGCTAACTGACGAAGAACTATTGGGGATATTAGAAACGGACGATAACGACACTTTTTTTAATGATTTAGCACTAGAGGATGGTGCAAGTGATATTGAGGAGACTGACATAGTGACTGAAACTGATGAGATAGATGACGTTTTACAAGTTAGTGATAGGGAAAATGAGTCGACAGATTCTGCAGATGAAGTAGGCCCGTCAGTAAACTTTTATACCGATCATCCAACTTATTCGTCTAAAGATGGTAGTGTGTGGGCAAAGGTTCCATTTACTACGAAGATCAAGAGGCGAAAATGTAATATTCAGAATGTTTCACCAGGTTTGACTAGATATAGTTCCCAATTTTCCACCATAAAAGAAGCTTTTGAACTATTTTTTTCACAAGATATTATGGATGTGATTTTATCGGAGACGAATAGAAAAGCCGAATCATATTATGCGAGAAATAGGAAGGCCTTTTCTCCTTTTGTGCAAGAAGAACTGGAAGCATTTATTGGTTTGCTTATTATTTTTGGAGCTTGGCACGCTGCTAAAGAGCCAATATGTGTATTATGGAGTTAAGATCCAACTTTATGTCGGCCTCTAGTATCATCTGCCTTGTCTCGCAACAGATTCCAACAGATTATGTGCTTTCTAAGATTCGACAATTTTGAAACAAGAGAAGAAAGAAAACGCACTGATAAATTTGCCCCAATTAGAGATGTTTTTGATGGTTTTGTAACAAATTGCAATAAATCGTTTAATCCATCTGAACACTTGTGCGTGGATGAGCAGTTAGTCCCATTCCGAGGGAAGGCTCCTTTTTGGGTTCACAAGAAGAGTAAGCCCGACACGTACGGCTCAAAAATTTGGGCACTGGCTGATTGTAGTTCGGCATATACAGCGAATATGCAACCTTATTTAGTTTTTCCATAAAAAAATGTAAATTTTGATTACAGAATAATAATTTTAGGTAAAGTAGGAAACAAACATGAGAAAGGCTAAGGACAAAGGGTAGTGACGGACCTGGTAAACCATTTATCTTCAGGATATGGAATAACTACTGATAACTTTTTTACCAGTATTGAGTTAGCGAATAAGCTTTTAGATAAAAACCTTACCTTGTCTGGTACACTGCGTAAAAATAAACCTTATATTCTGAAAGAACTACTTCCAGCAAGATATAAGAAGGACTTTTCAAGCATGTTTGCTTTTATGGAAAATAAAACCTTAGTTTCCTACGTACCAAAAAAAATGCGGCAGTTGTTCTTTTATCGACAGAACATAACGATGAAAAAATAAGTGGAGAAAAAACTAATTACAAACCAGACATTATCTTACAATACAATAAAACAAAGGGTGCAGTGGACACGACGGATAAATTAGCGAAGGAATTCACGACGCAAAGAAAAAGTAATCGGTGGCCGATGGCAATATTTTTTCATCTGCTGGACATTGGTGGCATCAACGCCTATAAACTTTGGATGTTGAAAAATCCAGATTGGAAAAAAGTCGCCTGGATAGGAGAAGAATGTTTTTGTTGGAGTTGGGCCAGGAATTAATTAGAAAAAACATAATTCGTAGATACCAAAATGACAAGTCGTTACAATCCAATATAAAACAATCCATGTTAACCATTTTTCCAGAATTAAACATAAGGAATGAACAACCTGTTCCCGTTATTGGCAGAAAGCAGCGATGTTTCTTATGCGACAGAAGTGAAGACAGGTAATCTCGAAAGTTTTGTATTCGGTGTAATCAGTTCGTATGTGCAGAACATTCAAGAAATATAACAGTTTGTAACAAGTGTGATAATTAAATCATTATTTAGAATGTCACTAAAATGCTTCTTCTTTTTTCATAATTATTTTTATTTTTAATATTTCTAATCATTTCATAATATTTTTTCAAAGTGTGCTTACAATGCATTTATCAATGCTGACATCTTTTTTATGTAAAAATATATTTTTTTATAAGCAGGATGTGTTTTATTTTTAATATTCCCTAATTATAACATCAAAAAAATAATAATAAGCCAATAAAATGTTGGGGTACATTTGGACCCCACTCGGTATTTAATGTAAGTTTTTGACCACGGGTTTATGAAGGTTAATGGAGGAGCCATTATAAGATCTTGTTCAAGACATTCTAATTATCGTCAATCTCCGAAACATTGTTGCATTGCAGCTTTCATCAAAGGCCAAGTATTTAATTCCGTTCTTGAACCGACCACCATATTAGCCTTATCAACTAATTTTAATTGAATAACCTTGATTATATAATTCTGAATCGTTTGGTCATTACACCTACATATGCATTTACTACAAAATCACGACTACTCATAAATTTAACGAAATTACTCTCATCACCATTGTATGGAAGACTCATATCAATATATAATTTCAACATTGAAACATTTATTGGGTTTACATTACCCTCCATTTCTGTCACAGTTATTATTCTATTCAAATCAGAAATCAAACTATCTATATCTAATTGAGCTTCACTCACAGAAAAATCAAAATATGAATTCTTAAAATAATATTTGCTTCGATATTTCCTTTGCTAATTTCAACTTAGTGAATAAAATAAAGGAATTATAATAAAAGGAGTACTTGGTACTTACCCAAAGTTTTCAACACTTGGAAATGGTAGGTTCCAACGCCAAAGAGTTGACACTTACGTGAAATTCAGAAAATCGGTATCGATGCCAGTTAAATGATTTTACTCACGAAATTATTTCTTAAAAACTTTTAATTTTCAAATATACAAAACTTCATTAATTCAAATTTGATGTTTAATATACAAGTTACATGACTAGAATGACAATTATTAATATGAACTACACCAGGTAGACTAATTGCTGACAACAGCAATCTTTATTTATGTAAACAGGATGGCTACAAGTAACTTGCGTGTATCCAGGATGTCTTCATATAACTCGCTTCGCCCCGTAGGTTCGATTTAAGATCTAGAAGCTAATTTAGAATTATCTCCTATTAATGCATTGAAAAGATCAATGAATGACGGATATTCCACGCAATTGCCAGAGAATGATGTTAATTGTATGTTATATAACTTTATGCTACTATCATAAGAAGGTTAGACTTTAGAAGACACTATTATTCGTTTAAAATTACTAATTACATTCAGACAGCGATTTTCAAAATCTTCTCTATTTTAATCCTCATCTTTGTAATCTTTGTGATTTTCTATCTGATCTTGAGTATCAATATAAGTTTCTAGAGTTCGAGTGAGCATGTCGACTCGAACCTGCAATTCAAAATTATCGTGACAATCCTTGTTGGCCGCGTACCAATTTACTATGCGTTCGAGTTCAGATGTACAATTGTGTCTTTTCTTTTTAAGAGATAATATTTTCTTACAATTTGTATCAGTGAAAAAAAAATTAGTAACCCCAACAGATACAGTTATAAGAGCAAAGTGAAAGTTCTGGTGTAAGCTACCGAACTATAAGAGCAATAGAGTAAAGCACAAACTATTAATAGCCCGGAAATATGATTGTAATGTTTTTCTTATTTATTTAAAACGTAAACGGGTGGGGTGAATTTTGAACACACGGTATGGCTACTTACTAATTTATTTAAACACTAAACTAATCACTAACACTTAATTTATATATACCCAGCATATTCACTTGAACTAATTTATATGAACACTTAACTAATTTATATTTCCTGTTTGCTATTTTGGTGTATTTATTTCACGAGATTACTTTATCAACTAAACTCCTCCGCTGATCGGTCCTTATTTATATCAATGCCTTTCTTACTAGAAAATTCCGGGCTGCGGCTTACACAGACACAAATAATTGGTTCTGGCCTTTTCTAGATAAGTCTAGTCACAAAAACAATGTTTAGATAAGATAGTCCCAGTTATAAAAACACTGCGTATCCGCCATAATTTTAATTTTCATACCTGGCTTAGACAGAGTCGGATTTAGGGTCTATACCAGTGTGCTGTTTCGTAACATTACCCCTCCTTAAATGGAAGTTCCTCCTGGAACTTTTGTGTAGCCGAGACTGCATGTTTGAATCGGCAACTGGCCCCATTTCTACACTTTCCGATCTAATGGAAATAGCAGGGCACCGTCTTCATCGGATACTGATAACGGGGGTTGTAGCTGCAAATTAATATCTGGACACCGGTATCTCTGAAGATAACCTCTACCATGTTCCTGATAACTCGCCAATCCAACTGGTTACTCGCTATCTTAGGCATAGCCAGTTTCTTCACGCTGGATTCTAACACATGGTCTCGGAGGTTACACATCGCGGTAGGTAGATCGATCTTTAAATTCATCTTTAGTTACCACGTAGAAGACGTACCGCGCATTATGTTTCAGTTTCAGTGTGTTGCCAGGGGCTGGAATCTGGTCTTCAAGTTTTTCTAATTGCCCGAACTTCTTTCGAAAGACGGTTGCCAACCCTCGTGCGTTCTTGATACGAGCGGGGATGTTGTATGCCAGTGAATAATCTTCCGGGAGAGTGAACAAATCTTGTTGTTGTTCCGATGTGACTCCATATCTAGCTTTCCCGGCACCTCCATGCGTGCCCATAAATTCATCGAAGGTAGGGTCAGACACATCTTGAATAAGGTTTAGCTTTTCCTCTAGGTCATGGTCTCCTTCGAATGGGGCTAGTCGGTTTTGGTGAACTACTTTTGGTTTTCCGTTGGGGATCTTGCTTATGCGATATATAACATCATTGATCCTTTTCTTAATTAAGTATGGACCTTCCCAGGATTTTTGTAATTTTGTAGAAAATCCTTTTCTCCTCGTCAGGTTGTGTAATCATACTTTGTCCCCTTCTTTGAAACCGCCTTCTGTAGCCTGCGTGTCGCACCGATTTTTCATTCTGTCGCTGGCAACTTGAAGATTGGTTCGAACTAATTCATGAATATCGTCCAGCCTTCTTCTCAATTGGATCACGTAGTCTTCGCCTGCTAGATCTTCTCCAGGCCGACAGCCAAATTCCAGGTCACAAGGAAGCCTCATTTTACGTCCAAACAGGATTTTTGCAGGTGTTTCACCCGTGGACTCATTAACGGCAGACCGATAAGCCAATGCGAATAGGGAGAGATACTGGTCCCAATCTCTCTGATGGCTGGAAACTACTTTGGCCAGGTATTTTCCAATAGTCCTGTTCCTTCTCTCGACCATTCCATCTGACTGTTGATGTAAATCTGTTGTCCTGGTCTTCTTCATTCCCAGCTTGTCGCAAATCTCCTGGAATAGATGGCTTTCGAAATTTCTTCCCTGGTCACTGTGGACTTCCATGGGCAATCCATATCGGCTGATGAATTCTTTCACCAATACATCCGCGACAGTTGTGGCCTCTTGGTTCGGGATGATGTAAATTTCCACCCACTTTGTGAAATAATCCATTACAACCAGTATGTATTTGCCACCATTTTCTGTCGTTGGAAATGGCCCAGCGATATCTAAAGCAATCTTTTCGAAAGAGCTTCCAACATTGTACTGTTTCATGAGTGCCTTCCTCTTGCGATGTGGGCCATTACTCGTAGCACAATTCGTACATTTCTTACACCAGTCCTCACATCGTCGGAGCTGTTCATCCAATAAAACCTTTCACGGACTCGCTGAAGGGTTTTCTTCACTCCCAGATGACCTCCCGATGGACTGTCGTGTAACTTCTTCAGTACCTCAGCTACTCTCGCTCTCGGGATAACTATCTGTCTTCTCTTCTCGGAACCAACATCATTCTCAAGGATTCTTTCCAATATGCCTTCTTCCACGATAAGGGAGTCCCACTGAGCCCAATATGCCTTGAGTGTCGGTGAAAATCTTGACACTTCTTGCCAGGTAGGTCGCCGATTTTCTTTCTTCCATTGCCGGATCATCTTCAGGTGAGGATCATTCTCCTGATCTTCTCTGATCCTGGTGGGTGACCATTCCTCGTTGACTACAGTAGTTCTTGAAACTGCAGCTTCCCTAGATTCCACCTTGTTGCAGTGGGAGCAGTCTGTTGGGCACGGCCGTCTGGACAGAGAGCTGGCTTTTCGCTGATTCACATCAGCAAGATATTCACCCCCGTCTGATTTACCCTGTGGCTGGAGTTCTTGGGTTACAGGAACCTTGGGGCGCTTAGACGGACTGCGTACGTACTCTAGCTCGCCACACTCCCGGCATTTGATCTTCTTCGGAATCTTGTCCGCCATACCTTTCAACCAGTTGACGATCTGGTCAAGTTTGTCATCGTCATGTTCTTCCTGCATGGTCCTACCTTTATTGTACCGCGAGCTTTTCTTGGCTGCTTTGCATTTAAGAGGTTCTTGGTTTGCAGGAGTCGTAGGACGCTTACACAAACTGCGTGCATGCTCTAGCTTGCCACAATTACAGCACCTGATTTTCTTCGGCTACTTGTCTACCATATCTTTCAACAAGTTGACGATCTGGTTAAGTCTGTCATCGTCACCTTCTTCTTGTATGGTCCTACCTTTGTTTTATCCCGAAGCCATCGTGGCTGCTTCACATCCAAGAGCAGCAGTCAATGCATCGACCAATGTTTTAGGATGGGCTTATCGAAGCGTTCTTTCCATCTCGTGGTTACATAAGCCGTCAATAAAGGCCTGGATGCCTAAACATTCCATCATGTTCTCTGGTGCTGATGGATAAGCAAATCGAACTAGTCGGGCAATATCCATTTCATACTCTTGAAGGGTTTCGTCACGTTTTCGCTTTCGGTTCTTCAGCTGGAATTTGTACAAATGTTCTAGATGTTCATGACCATATCGCATGTCCAACCTCTTCTTCAGCTGCTCGAAGTCATCCGTTTCTTCGAAAGGTATCGTCTGGAGTACATCTAAGGCATCTCCGCGGAGCGCGATGGTTAAGTTCACTGCCTTCTCTCTATCGGACCAATTATTCACTCTAGCGGCTGCTCCAAATGGTTTCACATAATTGGTCTACGACATTTTTCCATCGAACGTTGGGGCCTTGACTCGGATAAATCTGCCAATGTCTTCAAACTTAGGTAGTGTTTCTGGCTTGCAAGGTTTTGTTTGCTCGGTCTTGTTTTCTTCCTCTGGCGTGCCTCGCGTTCTTGAATCGGCAATATTTTCCTCAACTCCTTGATTTTCTCGTCTATCGTTGTAATCTTATTCTCGATTTCAGATTTTGGAGATGAAATTCCATTTCCAACGTCAGCGGCAATGTCGTTTTTCATTAATAATATATCAGCAGATATATCGTTCTTCAAAGCAGAAATAATGTTTTTCACATTCGTTGAAAGTTTCTCTTCCATGGCAGAAATCTTCTCGTCCATGTTTTCTTCCATGACAGAAATCTTCTCGTCCATGTTAGCAGAAATATCAGCAGAAATTGACGAAATTAAGGTAGAAGCCTCTTCATTAAATAAAACTTAATTTTTCCTCTGTGATAGATTGGCTTGTGACTTGAGTAATTTCTTGTAATAAATAATCATTAAACACCATATTTCCAGCATCATCTCCGTATAATGCTAAAACATCACTTAGCATGCACATCCACACCTTTCTATTATGACCTCTTCTCTGTATTGTTTTTTATTATTTTCAAAAACTCTGGTAACTTTATTAATTGCATGTGGTGTTTCGCTGCTTGGAAACATGGCGGTATATGAGATATATTATTCCATCCTCTTTTGTTATTGATTTTATAATGATGATGTTATTCTTCGGATCTTCATCTACTGCCAACTCAACTTCAAATTGTAATATTACCATGATCTACTATTATCCAGACAAACTCTGACAATTGTCGATTTGTAATATGTTAGATGGTACGGGAGTAAATAACGCACAATTTTATTTATCTAAAAACAGAAAAATCGACAATTGAAGGTTTTTTACTTCCAATATTTTAGTAGGTCGACAGTGTATTACTTTACTTACTAGCAATTGTATGAAATTTACTTCTTCTCCTTATTACTGTTAGACAATGAGAAATAAATCACTTCACGAGCGGGTTCAAATTATCTATCTCGAATGTGCTGTCTGTCACTGACATTCTTCGTGTGCTACGTCATACTTGTTAGGCGGCATTCACATACTCGTATATTGGGCTACGTACACAACATACAGTATACCAAGCTTACATATTAACTGTATAATATAGTTTATTTGCGATAAAAAGACGATGACGTTGCAAAACAAAATATTGTGATGTTGCCAAGCTGTAGTTTTTTCCTTTACTTAACGAAAACTAGAAATGTCAATCTGATGTTAGATTGACAGTTCCTCTTTTTCATTGTTCCGTGCCTCGTTGAACGTAAGTCAAAAATATTTATTTAAAAATGAAAGGCTTGTATGATAGGCTTGATTAATTTAATATAAATATTTATTCGTGAAAAACTATGGATACGATACAAAAACCAGTAACTAAGCATTCTATATTCGAATTAACATTCAATTATTTTACATAGAAGAGGGTTAAACGACGAACTTATTCTAGGCTCTATAGAACCATCTTCAAGAGCACTGCAAGGGTTTACGCTAAAAGAAATCAATACAAGCTGTAATTATCTTCATGTAAATTTAAATATTGTTTCTTTATACAATATCTATTATAATAAAAATGGAATGGAAAAGAAAAATATGGATACACAAAATAAAATTTTGTTACAAGATAGATAAATAAAAAAGCTCCCATTTTATCAGTATTATTTATGTAGAGATGCTGTGGTCGTGGTTTTGATTTGTGTATTATAAAGTAACTGTACCTAATTAATTTTATAAGAGTTATAAGTGATTTTGAAAAGGTGGAAATAAAGCAAATTGGATAAAAATAAACGGTTTTAAAGATTAAAACTAACTTTTCCGCATCTGTGGCTCTGAACAATATTCAATCATAAAATTGTCACTTGTGTACACTTCGAGGGATCTATCGTGCTAACAAACCGAAATTTCTCCAAAAATAGCCAAAAATGTAATATATCTGGATTCATAGGACCCGCTGTACTCGCTCTCGTCAGCTGAAAATCAATAGGGTATATCTGTGAGACACCTTGAGCAATATTCAATCATAAAATTCGTCACCTGTATTCACTCTGGAGGCTGTATCGTGCTAACAAACTGAATTTTTTCCAAAAATGACAAAAATTTGGTACTTCAAGTACCATAGCACCCGTTGTACTGGCTTTAGTGAGCTGAACATTGATAGGGTTCATCTTGTATATCGTGTAAACAATCTGAAATTCCTCCAAAAATGACTAAAATGTTGTACATCAAGTACTATAGCAACTGTCGTACTGGCTCTGGGGAGCTGAAAATCAATAGGGTTTATCTGTAAGATGTTTTGAATAATATTTAGTCATAAAATTGGTGACTTATTGCACTCCGGAGGCTGTATCGTGGTAACAATACATGTAACGAAAAGTGACCGACGACAACAACGACGACGACAACGACGACATACACACAGGATTTTTTTTGTAAAAACCATTTTTTCGTGTTGTTGTTGATGGAAACCGTGAAAATAAGTCAAAAAAATTTTAAAGCACAAGATTTCCACTACTCCACTACAAAATCTTCATCGTCACTGTCAAAATTAATAATAAGTGGAGGCAGATCCTATCTATCAAATACTACTTCTCTATCCCACCCATCTTGAACAATTATTTCAGTGTGCTTTACTGTCTTTGACCAAATATCAGGAGTCACTTTTTCTAAGGACTTTTTCCATACACCTTTTGCTTGTTCTGTTGAAGAAACATCAGTTCCCACATGATCTCTATAAAAATTTTAACTATGCCCCAAATATATTCATCCGGGTGGAACATACAGTGGTAAGGGGGAAGTCGAAGCACTTTGTGACCATAGTTTTCAGATAATATGTCAGCTTCATATACCTTTGGTGGTTTATTCCCACAAAAAATGCATATATTTAAACAAAATAAGTTATCTAAGTATTACCATAATATACTGAAAAATGTTTATATCCACTTACCGTTGTACTAAATTCAATATTTGGGTTTTGAGGAAAGTATTTTCAGAATTAATATCATTTTGTATCAACCAGTTCTGTATATCAGCCTTTTTAACCCATTAACGCCCACTGATCTATTTATAGATCATAACTAAATCAAAATTATAACATTACTATCCAGTGATTTAATTATTTTAAAAGTTATATAGGTGCATATTTAGATCGGCGACAAGAGATTTACACTATCTCCATATCAGTTTTTATAATGGAAGTATTTTTCAACTTTTCTAAATTTGAGAATAATCGGTGTCGTGCATTACCGAATATATTTATTTATTACCGTTGATTAAATAGATTTTTCGTACTTCCGGGCCTAAAGTGACAACTTCACTCCCTTGTGACAGGTACTAAAGTGTCACATTTAATCCCTCCGGGATTAAATATTGACGAAACTCCCGGAACGATTAAATCACAAACAAACGAATTTAAGGGATATTTTATTGAAAAATATAATTAATTAGAATGGTAATTAACGTTAATATTCAAATTTACAATGACACTAGTAATGACAATGTTTCTAAATTATAACTGTCACAACGCAATGTTACTATGGTAACTTATTTTAAAGACAGTTTATTAAATGAGTTGAAGAGAGAAAAAACTGATTGAAATTATTGAAATAATTAATAAAATCATACTGGAAGTACGAAAAGTATCGTATATACCTTGCGACTGAAGTACATTTAATCCTTCAGGTAAATTATGGCCCTCCCTGCGGTCGGGCCATAAACTTTACCTTCAGGATTAAATGTACTACTTCAGTCCCGCGGTATATAATATACTATTAAAATATGCTATGTGAGTTTTTAGCCTCTTAAAGCATGTAGATTCACCATTCCATATCAAATTAAAATTATTTTTTTGTAATTTTCATTTTATCATCAAATATTTCTCGCTGATCTATATTTAGACCACTGGACACATATAATATCTATACCTGCAGCTGTATAAACAACGATTCACTCCAGAACGGCACGTGCTCCCAGTACTTTTTTCTCAGTTTCAGTCAATGTGGGAAGACAGTAGGGTCGCTATCGAATGGAATATTTGTTATTTTATGTTGATGTGATAATAAATAGGTATGTATAGGTATTTACTATGAAATTAGATGATATATCGATATCTATAGTCAGTACCAATCATCGATTATTATATTACATTGCGATATACAAACAATATACTAATTATTATTATATCATTGACAATTTTTTGCAGAAAATGGATTCAAAAAGGGCATTGACTATGCAAGAGCTGGAAGGTGTTGTTAACGATCCTAATTTTTTTATCGATGAGGATAGTCCGAATTTGGACATCATAGTTTTACCTCTGGATCCTGATTATGTTACCGATGAAGACGAAGCTAAGGATGACGAATTAGGCATAGTGGAAATAAGAGATGTTCCCGGTCAGCTGGAGGTGCAGTTCTACAACGAAGAATATGAAGTACCGTGGACAAGTTCTGATTCTGCTCCACCAAGCTCCAAAAAACAGCAACTTTCTAACGTGTTACCAAAATGGAAAATGTGTGAACCTAAATATACATTTCCTGACAGTGACTTAATTGGATTGGAAAAAAATAAAGAAGAAGTCCTGCAAAAAGAATATAGTCACCACACTCCAATACAACTTTTTGAAAAAATTGTTTCAAATGATATTTTCGAATACATAAAGGAAGAAACCTTGCGCTACGCACACCGCGTGAAAATGAGACAACTTATACCTTAGATATTGATGAACTAAAGTATTCTATTGACATACTCTTGTTTTCTGGATATCACCAAAATCCGTCCGAAAAACTGTATTGGTCTACGGATATAATAATAAATGAAAAGTTTCAATAATTTGGAATTTTCACATCATATTTGTCAATTGACGAAATCATTGTCAAATACTATGGACATCATGGTTTGAATAAATTCATAAGAGGTAAACCCATAAGATTTGGTTACAAATTATGGGCGCTTTGTGGTTTCAATGGCTATTGCTACAAGTTCATATTTTATACTGGTAAAGAAGGCAAGAATCGAACAGGTCGGACTTTAGGGTCAAGAGTGGTGGCAGAATTGTTGTCTTGTGTACCAATTTCAAATGAGCATGTAGTGTTTTTTGATATTTTCTTCACAAATCGAGATCTATTGGTTCACTTAAAAGATATTGGATTTCGTGCAACAGGAACAGTACGAGATAATAGAACAGATAAATGTCCAATTAAGTCGACAAAAGAACTGAGCAAAGAATCTCGTGGCTATTTCGATTACAGTTATCACACTATGTCTGATGTGCTTATGGTACGTTGGCATGATAACAAGTGCGTGATAGTAGCAACTAATTATGATGACATAGAACCATTAGTTAAGGCAAGCCGCTGGAAACGTAAAACCAAGCGAAAAGTTGAGGTACCACAACCAAAACTCATTCAAAATTATAATAAACATATGAGTGGTGTTGACCACTATGATTGGCTCTTTGGTGAGTATGGTATCCAAATTAGCGGGAAAAAATGGTACTGACCAATGTTTATTCGTATTATAGATATGGCACTCACAAATGCCTGGATTTTATACAGATACTTACATGGTCGCGAGGCAATTAACTCTTTAGAATTCCGTAGAGTAGTTGCAGTTCCTTATATGAAGCTCACATCGTGTGTTAAAAGAAAAACTAAAGCGACAGCAGCCCAGGTAGATATGCGTTTCAATAGTCTGAATCATTTTATGCAATATCGTGATGGCCAAAGAAGATGCGAAAGAACATTTTGTAAGAGCAGACCCAAAAGTTAATAGCTCTTTAAGTATTTGTTATTAGTTGCTTTATTTTTTGTTGTGTTCAAAATAATAAGCTTTCAGTTTTATAGGAAATATAAGATTGCTGTTTGAAGATAAAATGTATTTTCAATAATGTATAATGAATATGCCGAATGATCTATTCATAGATCACCACTTTTTGACAAAGCTATGAAAGAAAGATTTTTTTAATTATTTTTTATTGATCCTTGTAGTTATTCTGAATACAAATACAGAATATTGTGAAACAATTCGAACTTTTTTTGCCGTGGGACATAATGGACATAATGGGTTAAGCTGTTCACCTCTATTACACTTGGCGGCAATACGGTTAACAGTGGTAACGCTAAGTTGTAAAGCTTCTGCAAGTCTCTACAATATAATTACTTCAATTTATGAAAGAATAATATATTATCAAGTTTAACTAACCTAACCTAACATTAAAAAATTTAATCATTTACTTTCAAATATATAACAATAATATTAATAATGATGAATACAAATAGCGAATACTATTACTTACGTCCCTTACAGCAGTAAGCGGGAGAAGCGGGCCCCCATTTCGGCATTTTCATTCAAAATAGCTCAACAAAGAAGTTACCATCTCTTGACATTTTCTGTTCAGCTGCTTCGGCATTTCATTAACCACACACTGCAGATTTGCCTAAATAATTAGTTATGAAAATAACTGTTTTTTTAATCTTCAAGAAGCAATGAACTTAAAAGCAACAAAAAAACTTGTAAATATTAGACGATGATCGAATGTCAATAAACGTCAAAACAAACTGGGGAATTTTACCAGTTGATTTGTCAACGTCTTAAAGTTTTGCCAACCCGTTGGCTGTAAATTGCTCTGGCTGTTGAGGATAAATTGTATTTACGGTTGGTAAATTAATATTTATTGTGATAAGCAGGAAAGTAACTAAAAATTACATGATCGCCTTTTTATCGTAAATGAACTATGCAAGTTAAAAAGGATCTCAGTTGTTTTCCTGACCCCTTAGTGACAACTGGTGTATCTAGCAGACCCTTCAAATGCGAATTAATGACCATTTACTTATTTTCATACCTTATTTATAACATGTCAATTGTACTTGTGTAATTATCAGTATTCAAAGGTAAGTTGTTAATTAAATTCAAAGGATCAACTGACGATGCTTCTTTTGAATAGAAAAACTTTTGCATTTTGTCTACTGACAAATAATTGTCAATT
The DNA here is from genome assembly GCA_963921935.1 of Galeruca laticollis. NCBI lineage: Eukaryota > Metazoa > Arthropoda > Insecta > Coleoptera > Chrysomelidae > Galeruca > Galeruca laticollis. The sequence goes on from OY998177.1 coordinate 130,303,257, forward strand.
ATTGCTGTAAATAGATATATGGAAATTTTCCAATCCCCGAGCTTTCCCGAAAAAGATGGTGTACTCAAATTTGATAACCGTATAATATTAAAAGCAGTTTCTTGAGGTAATGAAGTTAATTTCATCAATTTAAAATGTTATTATAGCGATACCACACTGTATATCCTAAATGAAATTCATGATTTAATTACAGGAAGAACGTCGCAGTACTGGAAGGGCATTAGCTACAGGGATAATTATATTCTTAGTAGGTTTAGGCGTATACCACGCCGTGGTATATGGATCTTCAAGATTATCTGCCCTTGTGGGAGGTTTCATTATAATGTTTCTATACGTCGTGTCGTTACTTTACGCTTCTCACAGGAAAAAGAAACTTTTAAGGGTAAGTAAAGTTCTATTTTAGCTGAACGCAGTTTTTTCTTGAGTTAGTTTCAGTATAAAAGTGATAAAAACATCTACAGTATTTTTTTTACATTACTCCATTTAGTCAGTTGATTTCAAATGTTTTTTTGCAATAAAAAAGACATGCTTATGGAAGGTTTTTTCCAATTTTATACAAATAAAATTTTAAAATTTATTATACGGAAACCTTTGATGTAGCCTCGGAATCGTTTTTCGGATTTTATACAAACAACTCAATCAAAACTATGAAAATTTGTGATGCTGGACATACCAGACACCAAACAGTTTATTAATAGTTAAAAATATAAGTCAAATATTTCTTGTATATCGTTTGACATTTTGTTTATTTTAATAACCCCGGAGAGGTTGGAAAGTAAACTAATAATTCTTAGATTTACTTTCTAGAATCTCAATTAACAACACGAGGGAAAGAAACCATTTTTGAAATTCTTATGTAATTCTTAGATAAATTCCATTACTTTTTTTTTCAAAATTGAAGTAATCGACCTCACGAATGTGTGGAATATATTTAATTTCTAAATTGGAATTGTTATTGCAACTTTTACATTTATAATAACTTTATGAATTACTGTTTTGAATGAAACTTACTGTTTCTAGATAATTCCTTAATATATTGAAAATAATGTTAAAAATTCTAAGAAATTTGACAATTGTTTCGATATTAAATATCATCGTCAGCATGACAGAAGTTACATTTCATTTGATGCCAACCTGATGTTCAATAGTTATTTTTGGCTAGACCAAGAAGTGACCTACCTACCTTGTGATTGACTTAAATATGTTAATAGAGAAAAGAAGAAGATATTATATTACAACTATTAAAGCTTAAATATTATTAGCCCTATAGGGATATCCTGGATATCATTTTTCCCAATTAAGAGGGGGTTAACATTTATAAACATGTCAGAGTAAATTTGCGGCGTAAAGCGGAAAGTAAAAATCCCGAGTGAAAGGGGTGGAGACCAATGATGAACAAAAAACGCTTAGCGCTGTTTGCGTCTCACTCCAACTCACTGTCGCGTAACTTTCGTAGTAAATTTGACCTTGCGGGGTCTGCAGCCGTCGTTGTCGGCCGTTGGAATTTTCAGAATGGGCCTGTATTATCAAAAAATGTCCATATATATATAAAAAATAAAATGAGTATCCTTTTCATCGTAATGAATATTTCGAGTATGATGAATATGGGTAGATAGTTAATGAAAAATAGATACACACAGAAAAAAGAAACGCTGCAAAAATGCTGTTAATGAAAAAACTCTATTGAACCTTTTCATACATAACAAAATATTGAGAAATATTCTTCTTCGATAGGTATGAAGAAATGAAATTTTTCAAGGTATTCAGTATGCTCACTGAACTTGAAATCTCACAGGATATATTTGAAAACAAAATATATACATAACAATCTAATTGTACAGAAATACCTCATATCAATATCTTACTTCCATATTTCTCTCGTATCTACTGTCAACTATTTCAGGCAGCAAATATTTCATTTAAAAATCTACTAATTTTGATTCCATCTTATTTTGCCAAAATGTATCATTACGATCAATTTTTTCAATTTTTATACCTTAATATGTCCATACCGCGAAATACCAAAATTCAAAGCCAGTTACATGCAACTGGCTTTGAACTTGGTAATACCAGTTATGGTTTTCATTGAACTCCCCATTTTTCCTCCAACATTTTATAAGCATTTTAGCGATGCCTTCGTCTGGTGTCATATCTCGTGCACAATAAGGACACTCAACTTCTACAATAACTTTATTGGTTCCTTCGATAACGCCATCAGGACTTGCAGCAATAAAGTCGTACTGATCGATGAATAAATCGCATTTAGAAATTTTAACTCCCAGGTGTTTTTCTAATTGCTTAATAGCATTTTCTTCATTTTCCACGCCATGTTTCAAAGATTTGGCAAATATTTTCTTTGGATACAGTATTGGTTTAATTAGATGTTTTCTTGAAGATTCGGGTTTTTTCTTACAAATTTCAGCAAATTTCGAAGCTGTGACTCTTTTTCTTCTTTCATTTTCCCACATTGCCGAATCTAACTGATTTCTCGTTATCTCTGCTATATTTAATCATAGTTTAGCATTCTCGCTATGCGATAATCTCTCATGCAACGTCATTTAAGTTCTAGAGAATGATGTCGACACTAAGGATGTTCCTGACGTTCAAATTCAGAACGAAAATGAAGTGCCTGATTTACCAGTAATAGCTGATATAAAAGAGTGGATCCAAAGTCCATGGACACTCGATAATTAAGTTTTTTATCTTTAATTAATATAATTATTCGTTTATTATTTTCTAACTAGTCGTTTCTTTTTCCGGTTTTATAAAATGTCGGACTTTATGTTGATTTTATTAGATTATTATTTAATAAAAATATATAAAAAATGAGAATAGCTGTTTTCTCTCGATTATTTTTAAATACATACATAAATTTGAAAAATGTGTGAAGTCACATCAGGAGGGGGGGTTATAAAAATGTGACAACCTGTGACAAGGACGGGGGGAGGAAATCAAAAGTCCTAAAATTCGTGTGACGTACTTTATGGATGGCCCCTAACTGGAATATACAACGACGCTCCAATCTGACTAAGGTGTTCATGTCCAGAGCCAGTACTCATTACACCCAATACTGCATCATTATTCAACTGTTTTTTGTTCTGCACAGTTGATATGGAATGTAGGGTTAGACACATGGAACATTGGAAATTGATGTTGGATGCCATACCTCGTTTGGTTTCTCCAACAATTACAAGATTATCCAAAGTATATCCCAAATCAGGGGCATGATTAGCTGCCCGTTTCAAGGAATCAATGAAATGTTGTATATCTATCAATCTCCGTCCCTCGAGTTCATATCCATCCATCATCTGGTGTGTGTTATTTTGGAATTTCACAACATTTTCTCCATTCAAGTTGTTGGTTCCATCACCATTGATAAGTTCTACTTCACCTTCCATCTCGTCTTCCATATTCAACTAATTCAGGTCCGCATTGTTTGAGCCATCACTTGGGGTAGTTCCCGAGCATTCAGTTTCAAAAATATGGATATCATAGATGTCAAGATCATGCAGATTCTTGAGATAGGATTATTGATTCGAAATATCTAAATATTCTCCATTTTTCGATTGTTCCTTGCCTAATGCTGGAGGAGTTTCTTTCCTGTGGAAATTATTCAAACGAAAAACTCCATCCATAATGAGCTGAAAATTCATAATTTTCGCCTAATGCACTTTGTGATAGATTATCCATATCCGCTATATGATCTTGAGGTTCTCCAGAATCAAACACAGAGTGATGATCATATGAGTCCCGTTCATTTGATGTGAAGGAGTTTACTGAGGCAGGAATAGGCTGAAAATAAATTTGACGTAAAAGATTAATCTTCAATAAGTAGGAATATCGATTAAAATTATTTTTTAGGAGATAATTCCGCAAATTCGGCCGACTATGGGAAATTAAAGTATTTCAAAATAGTGCATTAGCAGTGCTTAGTTTCGGCAGTATATGCAGGTGTACTTCTCGAGCGCTCCCGAATCTCGCTTCATCAACTGCCTTTATGCATGTGTGATTCCGCTGCCGGTCGAGTACCATGAAAAGAAATACACGCATAAGAGGTAGTTGACCTGCATTAATCATGCACTAAAATCTGTTGCAGTTAGAGCGCTTCCAAGGCACTTTCAATCGCCGGGAGAGTATATCACGGCCGGCTGGCGTCCGCCTTGACACCTCGATGCTGGGAAAGTATTATTTGCCCGGCCGGAACATGAACTGCCGGTAGACATGTGCGATACAAATGCTGGGCCGATGGTCGATGTTATCTGGGTATAGTTCTTTTCATGGGAGCTTGATGACTGCATAATGATGAATATCCCACAACCAGATACTTATTACAATAAGTGGAATTTGCGGAATTATTTCCTAAAAAATAATTTGAATCGATATTCCTACTTACTGAAGATTAATCTTTTACATCAAATGAACAGGACTCATATGATCATCACTCTGTGTTTAAGTCTGGAGAACCTTAAGATCATATAGCGGATATGGATAATCTATCACAAAGTTCATTAGGCGTAAATTATTAATTTTCAGCTCCTAAATCATCTATTAATGAAACTTTGAGCACTTCTGATTGTTTTGATAGTGGATTAGACTTTGCTGATATTATTATGGATGGAGTTTTTCGTTTGAATAATTTCCACAGGAAAGAAACTCCTTCAGCATTAGGCAAGGTACAATCGAAAAATGGAGAATATTCAGATATTTCGAATCAAAAATCCTATCTCAAGAATCTGCATGATCTGGACATCAACAATATCCATATTTTTTAAACTTACTGCTCGGGAACTACCCCAAGTGATGGCTCAAACAATGCGGACCTGAATTATTTGAATATGGAAGACGAGATGGAAGGTGTCAATGGTGATGGAACCAACAACTTGAATGAAGAAAATGTTGTGAAATTCCAAAATAACACACACTAGATGATGGATGGATATGAACTCGAGGGAAGGAGATTGATAGATATACAACATTTCATCGATTCCTTGAAACGGGCAGCTAATCATGCCCCTCATTTGGGAGGTACTTTGAATATTCTTGTAATTGTTGGAGAAACCAAACGGGGTATGGCATACAACATCCATTTCCAATGTTCCATGTGTCTAACCCAACATTCCATATCAACTGTGCAGAACCAAAAACAGTTGAATAATGATACAGTATTGAGTGTAATGAGTACTGGCTCTGGACATGAACACCTTAGTCAGATTGGAGCATCGTCGTATATTCCAGTTATGTCTGGCAAAGCATATACTAGATACCAAGATAGTTTGGGCAATTATTGGGAATCATCTGCCTTGGATGAGATGACTAAAGCCGCTGGAGAGGAAAAGGCTTTAGCATTTGAGAATGGTGACCTAACTCCTAATGGAATTCCATTTATAACAGTTGTTAGTGATGGGGTGTGCGCCAAAAGATCATACCGCCAAAATTATAACTCGTTGAGTGGAGCAGCAGCGAGTGTAGGATATAGAACAAAAAAAGTATTATATCTGTCGGTTAAGAATAAATTCTCTCTCATGTGTAAGCGTCATCCCATAGCCACACCATCATACACATGCTATAAAAATTGGGAAGAATCTGCATCAGCAATGGAATCTGCCATAATCTGTGAAGGATTCATGCAGAGCGTGGATTTCATGGATTAATCTATAAGAGGATGGTTGCTAACGGCGATAGTAGTTGCTACAAAAAAATTCTGGATAGTAATCCCTACAAAGACTACCAAGTGGAAGTTCAGAAGATTGAGTATCGGAATCACTTATTGAGAAATTATATCAATAAAATGGAGATTTAGGAAAAGACACCAACGTTGGTCCTTTGGTACTAAGAAAAGAAATAAAGGTACCTATAATAAAAGATGAATCACAGTAATCTATTTTCATGCAATTTCTGAAATGTCTGCACCAATTATCAAACCAAGCCTTTTTTTGGACTCAATATGGAAATTGAAGTTTTTCAACATTTTTCAGAAAAACCTACTGAGATTTCGCTATGCCATCACAGAAGCCATCAAATATAGAAAAAAAAAGGTGGCACTATGGAAGAAAAATGTGAGAAACTACGGAAAGATATATTGAATAGCCTTTTCCACATATTAGGTCAACATTTACATTGTTGTTACTACTGGAAGTTCACATACCCGTGATACGATTGCAGATATGAAATGAGCACGTAAGTTCCATTCCATAATAATCATTCTGTTAGTTATATAAGAAGGGTTGTATGCATGTTGGAATAAATATTCATCGAAATATTCATGTTGGTACATATTTCCATTTATTTTTTTTGATGACTATAAGCATATGATTATTGATTTCCATATTTTTTATTGCATATTTTATGTTTGCAGCATTATATGATAAATAGATGAGTCATGTGAGGTACATTTCCAATCATTCTACAAGCTTGATATTAGATGTAGATAATGATTCGGTAGAGCAATTCAACGGGATTATTGCAACACACTGGAGGGAAAAGGATTAACTATGTTCTCAGACGTTCTTACCAGCCTCGATGTTTCGCGTCAGTGGTAAGCCACAATACCAAAATTCCTTTGGCAATTTTGAAAAAAAATTGAGGCTGTAATAGTTGGCTATTATATACAAAACTATGGAAGTTGCAAGAATAGCGAAAGAATAAATAAAAATAAAATGAGACTATTCAAGAAACGGAATGAATATTCTAATTCTCAGAGAGAAAAATCATCACAGTCATATGGAACGCGTTGGGAGAAACCAGATCTCGAAGATTGTAAATTACAGCAGGCAATATCCGAATATTTGGAAGAAATAACGTTGAATGTGACAGAAAAGATAAATATAGAAGAGATAACGAGAAATCAGTTAGATTCGGAAATGTGGAAAAGTGAAAGAAGAAAAAGAGTCACAGCTTATGTATATATATTTTGATAAATTAATCCATCAAGAGAAAGGAAATCAGCATAGGATGAAACAGGTATTATTGCACTAGAATTAATTTAAAACAAACATCCAGTATATTGTTATGTAGTAAAACAGCATTATCATATAAGCTATTTCAATGATCTAAACACATAGGCATCAATAACATAAATTTCAAATAAAGAACTAGAGCAATTAAAAAACAAACTGTAATTGTCATGCAACATACTGTATATAAAATATTTACAATAATTATCTTTTAAAGTGCGCGGAAATTTAAGTAACAAGTGATATTGTGAAGATTTGCCAGAAAAATGTTTAATAAACCAACAATATAAAATCTTTATCTTTGATTGGTTATCCATGACATAAGACATAATAATACTAAAGCAATTTAAGAATTTCATAAGAAAAATCAAGACACCATATGTTATATAAACTTATTAGAGTATAAACAGTTTGATAGCAACGGAGGTTAGCAACGAAATTTATTGAAAACGATTGAAGGAGATAGATATTTGATTAAAATGGAAGCAGACAGGTAAAAAAGTTTGAGAGGCTAAAGTAGAAATTAACAGGGAAAAATTGGAAGGTTTCTTGAAAGGACCATATCAGGACCTCCAAAGGAATTAGCAATATACAAATAACCCAAAATAATGCATTGCAAGACATGCAAATTGGAGATACGATGAATGAAATGGATTCCTGTAATACATTATGTGATGTATTGACTGAGTTGGACACAGATAAGTTATTTCATTTATAATTTCTTTTGCGTTACAATAAACAACTGAACTTACTGATATTTTATGTGTTTGAACGTTTACAAACATGGTAGTTTATTCGTTTAGTTATAAGTATAGTTAATATAAACTTACCTGTTTTTAGTATTAGTCACAGTTTACAAAGATATCTTTGAAGAAAAGCTTGATGATTTAGTCACACAGTATATAGTCAGTAACATTATAATTCTTCATTTCCTTTTCAGAGTAACTAGATAAATTCACTATTTGAAACATTAACTATAAACATTTATTATAGGTTATAATTACGTTTACTTATGAATAATATACATACTACCATAGATAAATAGTTTTAATACTACTAAAATCATCAAGTAATATTTTAGATTGAGTCGTTATTTGTTTTCATTTTTCATATCACATATCTACGTTCTTTATTTGATATTATAAGCAAGTAAGAGATGTCGATATTTTTTTTATATCTTAGCATTAAATTCAGAAAACATTCTATGTTGTTTAAATTAGACAACCAATAATACACCATTCAATATACGGGTGGATTATAGTTGAATGAAGCTAGTGCCGGACTCACCCATTATAAATCAAAACTAAAACAAATTTTAAATAGAGTCTCAATAGTCGGGAAAATAACATTTATGTTTAGAAACAAATCATAATCAGTGGCGCAACATAATAAATTTGAAACTAAAGAGCATTCATCATAGTACAAATAATTTATTAAGAGTTAAGAAAAAAGACTAGGAAAATAAATAATATAACAATTTTGATGAACCCAAATGCGTGGCAGATGACAATTTCTGTATTTATATATTGATAAATAATAATCTACAACAATATATATATATATATATATATCCGTTTTTCTTGCTGCATACCCCAATATTCACCAGTTTTATTCCTAACAGTCAGCAAAGACTATCTTCCTTATATATTTATATATATATATATATATATATATATATATATATATATATATATATATATATATAGGACATCTTTATTATTATAATATTTGTATAAAATATCATAAATCGTTTAATTTTTTTTTGTTATTCATAATTATGATACACGACAAAATAATAATTTAAGATCGCCACCATCGCAAATTATGCTTACGCAGAGTCTTACCTCAGATCAACAGATAAAATGGATGCGTTCCACTGCTTTGCCATATTTACATAGTCTCTTTAGTTGCAGGAAAAATAGAATTAGTATTTAATTGAAAATGTGATAAAAAGTTACACAAATAAAAAAGTCATATTAATTTATGCATCCCTACTATCAAAATTAATTAATAATAATTGAATATAATTTATTAAAGGTGTATTTTAATACAAATTTTAAACAATTATTTGTTATAACCTTAGATACATTTATGGTTATAACTAAAAGTGGCAACATTGCTCAAAATTTCATTACCTGTTCAATGTGTCAATAGTAATCTATTTAGTAGTTTTGTTCTTGTTTAATTACCATATAAAGGGAGATGCAAATATCGTCAGAAGGTGATCGACGATAATTCCAAATACGCCGTAGTATTGTAGTAAATAATGTCAAACTTGGTTTGTTTATACGACCGCCATTACGACTAGAAAGTGAACAATTAGTTCTTTCGTTTTGATGTGTTTTCAAGACATTTAGTGACAAAATGAACTTTTAAGTTAATTGATAAAATGTTTTTGAATTATCATGGTTCCTCTGTGCCAAGTTTATCAGACAAACAGTCAAAATTACCAAGGCCATGTAGCTACAATACCATGCCCACTTTTTGAGATTCATTCATTATCTCACTATTGGCGTTTAGAATTGTTGGTCGCAAAAATAAACGTGTTTATGAATGAATAGCCCTCTCTATGTTTATTATTACTCTAAGAGTCTTACCAATTCCTGGCTCCAACAATGTACAAGTCAATTCCGATTATAATAAAAAAACTGAAAAACACCCTTTTATATAAACGTCAGTTGAAACAATTCATTGTAAGTTTACCCAGAAAGAAAATTATTGATCTGGTAGGTACAAAAACATTTGCAATTTCGTAATATTCAATCATTCCCATCTTTTTAGGGATTTTAATGCGTGGACTTCGGTTCTTCATCTTGATATATGTAAAATATATGATTGGTGTTGTCTAGTTCTGGTCTGGTCACATGACATGTTGGATTTTGGTATTGTGTTTTTCTGTTGTATTTTAGTATTTTGATATTTGTGTAATTGTTATTTCAATTTTTTGTTTCGTCGTTTGGCACATCGAGAGTCTACTTTATTTACTATTAAGCTGGATAATATGTATATCTTTTGATATTTAAATTGTGAATAGAGTTTTTAATATTACAAATAAAAATTAAACCTCTTAATATCCGGAGAACAAAGTCATGTTAATTGAATGGTTTCTTATTGGCGTCTAAATTACACTTTTCTTATCGACAATGAAGTGTATTCTGATTTTTAGGTATTTTGTCGATATAGCTGTTAAAAAGTAGTCTACAGACTGTTATCTTATTCTTCCTCTTATAACCCCCACGAACTTCTGAGAAAAAGTACCATCAGTGCCCAACAAAGGTTAATAATCAGCTAAATCACATCTCTCTTGTGAACAATAAAATTTGATAAAATCAAATATATCGCTCCTTCTGTGCTCTTTTAACAACGGACCACTCTGTATCCGAAAAAAAACACCTCATTGGAAGGGTTTGTAAGGAATTCTTCTGGGACAGCAAAACGAAATCGCAAGGGAAATTGGATTTCTCTATCATCTGATGCGGACACATCTTGCATTATATTGCAATATAGAAAATGATTTATTTGATATAGAAAAGATGTATTTTTCCAAACTTCCTACGTTTGTTTCCAGACAAGAAATTCATTCAAACACATACTTTATTTATCACTTTTCCAGTTCTATTTTTAGTTTCAATCCCATAGAATTTTGCTTTCTTAGTTACTTGATTTCGGTTTTAATGGTTCGTGTCTGTTTCTCTTCAAAAGGAGTGGACATTAGTATTTATTTTCAGTTATTCTCTAACTATTTATCAATCTCCTCTTGTGGCAGTCCGGATTAGGTTACATTTTTTTAACTGCTGCAATGTTCGGAGAAAATGAAGCAGAATACGATAAAGAGAGAAGATGATGCCTAAAATGTTTATGGTATGGGGTGAACTTCGACAATAATGATCTTAGTTTGTTTATTATTTATTGATCCTAAATGCCCATGCTGGGATTTGGTCGTTGCCATTTCCTCCATTTCCATAGAATATTCACCTGGTCTATGATTGGAACTTTCTTTAGCTGGTGATGGTAGGGTGTGAACTTTAATAGTTTGTTCATTAATCGCTAATCCTGGGTGTTTATGCTACGAATATACTACTACATAAAAGCTATATCAGTATATTATTTTTCTATCATTTCGTTACATGTGGATAAGATCTTATCCACATGGAACAAGTTTCATTGTAGGACAATTTGAAAGGTTTCATGAACGTTCTATCCAGTGGCTGAATTTTGTGCGGGATATGAGATATGTGAGTTTAATTTTCTTTAGCATACAAAATTACTTCAAGATCTTTATGACTGCCATGTTCGTTTGAAATTAGGAGAATTGACTTAGATTTAGTTGGGAGGGTAAGTTGTACAAAATGTTTCAGCCGTGTTAGAAATACGTAACTGTCCATCCAATCATTGGTTTGTGCCACTCTAATTGCTTTGTTTGGTGCAATGCCTCTTAAATTAGTAGTGACTTACATACTGTTAAGACTTTTGATTATGATATTTCTTATAGTGATCTTATTCATATTTTGTTCTCATGAAATCAAGTTTTTTTTTAAACACATAAGTAGGTATGTTAATTTTGATATATATCAACACAAGGTTAAATAAAACCATAAAAACCCAAATTTCGAAAGTATTATTCCCGAAACTGGAAGTTACAACATACACATTTGGCCCTTTGAGCCAGGATTAGTTGAAGCTGAAGTTTCGGCAATTGATCATTGGTGGCTACCTATCCCGTAAGTATCTTCCATGTTTTACCCCAGCGATTTCTCAGGATTTGGAAGAGAAAAACAAACAAGAATGTTTCTTTCTAAAGGGTTTTGTTGATAAATCGGAAGTATAGAAATGTAAATTCATTTTGTTAATCAAGAATCGAAAGTTGACTTAAGGTACATTAAAAAGTTACGCTATTTTTGAAGATTGAGACCTACAAAATCGAAAATGTAGAGATTTTTTTGTGTTTTTTTTAGAAGTTCACCTAAAACTTTCACGATTACTTAACTAATAACCGATTACGAACGTTGTTGATTTCTTCACTAAGCGTATGGCAAATTATTAAAATTTAAATTAAAATTAAAAATTCCGAGATGAAATAGAGTTGGTTGAGTTGAACTGGTGGAAGTTTTTCACGTTTTTGTTGAAAAACGTAAACCAACGGTATGTGATCTGTATAGATCATGAATGGATGTCCTTCTAACAGATAACGAATGTGCTGAATTGCAGCGTATATACTGTGTTATTTAAAAAATACGACATAGGGTTTCCTGTACAAAACTGTCAAATGCGAGCTAACTTTTTTACCAAATAGTGTTCGTGAAAACTAATAACAGATTTGAAAAGGTCATTAAAGAATAAATTCAAATGCACTATTTGAGAAAACAGAATCAAGGTATTTCCGTACTTCCCTACTGGAATGAGCCGGGCAACCATCATGTTGATACCACACAGGAACTTTTCTAGGTGCGGCATTTGCAATTTCATAGTGGTCGTCGGAAAACCATTTTACAATACTACTAAAATTCAATGGTGGAAACACATACTAGTAAATAGCCTGGCCTTGATCTATATACGTGAAACATCTAAGAGTACGTGATTTGTGTCAACAATCAAATCAATTAAATTGTCAAAGATATCGATTTCAAACGTTTACTACTGTCACTCGCTTTTTAATCCCTATTGATTTTAGAATCTAAACCGTCACAACTGTTTCAATTTATATTTGGACAGTACCTTTTATATAATTTTTTAACATTAAAACCATTCGAAAATATGGCATATTTTTAACTATATTCAGTTCGTATTGTATTGAGTCCTCATCCGTTTGTTTCAGTTTAATGAGGCGGCTTTACAACGAGAAATAAAGGAAGTAATTGTGAAAGCCTCAGAGACAGAACAAAAATTGCGGAAAAATGGGGAACGAGAGCTGACTCCAACAAACGATCGACCAGTATTTATCAGAACGTATTCAATAGCATAAACGTATCCAAAATGTATATACCGAGAAATAAATTGTTAAACTATTGTTAAAAATGCAAATAAGTGTTTGTATACATATTACATAAATTTACATAATAAGTATCGTTTCAATTGTTTAAATCCTCATTTAAATAAATAGACGGGGGTGTTCATGGTTTGTGAGACTTTTCTTGTAAATAAAACTGGGGCTTTAAAGTCGTGTAACTACCCAGCATTCAATAATTTTGTTTATTGTTGTATTACTAGGTTTTTTAATAAAAATATTATTTTGGATGTTTCTTTTTCTTTTATCATCAAACTATTTACCAAAATTTCCCTTCCACTTCAGCTTGGTTAACTGGAAATAATTGATATCAAACCTATCACGAAACCAATTGAATAGTATTACAATACAACATGAAAAAGATCGATTGTACGCACTTGTTCGATGGTGGGGTAGAATAAGACAATTCTTGTGAATATTAATATTTTGATCGTCTGCTCTGAATCTTATTTTATTACATAGATAAGATGGAATTTTTGTAGCAATTATTGTGTAAAACAAAACAGATGCATTTATAACTCGTAGCTGGAGTGTTGTGAGACATCCAATATTTTTGAGTTGACCAAAGATATGATCTCTTCTATTAATACCACATATCAGACTTACAAATGCATTCTGCAACTCCTATAATCGATAAAAATCATATTTACGAATTATAGGTCCATAGATGGCGTCGCCATAATTCAAATGGGATAACCCAAGTGAATTACATGAGATTTTTGGTCACATATTTCTGATATAGATATAATTTTAAATTATTAAGGCACGTGAAGAAAAGTTGAGGCCAGAATCAATTATACTGCCTACATTTCTGCAACTTTCGTTAATCCCCAGAACATCATAGTTTATACTTATTTGCTTTCTATTTATACATCTATTATGCTTGATATGCCTACCGAATTACATTGAATCAGATTTTTTGGCATTAATGGACAGTTCAATTTCATTTGAGGAAGCAGCTAGAGATTTAAGATCATCGTTAATAAGATTAAATTTGTTTCATCAAACACGTGATATATTTGGCCATCGTCAGCACAAGAGATTTTTGAGCAGAATTTTAGGCATTTAGTTAACTGTGAGGGATGGTATCAAGAATGAAACTATTTCCTTTTCTAGGATATATTCCTGCCTACATGGTTGTTGTGTTCCCACACATCTCATGCCAGGACCCTCCTGCCCGCCTGCTTTACAGTCGGCAAAGTGAGTCTTTAATAAGTGCTGCAGAGTATCCCCCGGTGTTTCTGAGAACACACCCGGTGCACTTTCCAGATAGCCAAGAGCACTATCAGGAGACTTCGTTAAGATTGGATACAGCCTTGACATTTGAGGTACCGAGACGATATCCTCGCAGAAGGCTCGCCAAGTATCTCCCAGAGCCAGCCCAATGACGCTCTTATACTTATTTCGTTTCTGACGATATTGCTCCCAATCCAGAATCGCCTCCATCTCGTTAGCCCTATTAAATAGGCGCCGGGTTTGTTTCGGCAGCGAGATGTTCTACCATTTGTGGCACTTACCCTCTTTCCTCATTCTCTCTACGCAATTCTCTTCATATCAGGAAACAATAATCGAGCCAAGCTCTTCTATCATTTGTATAATTTCCAAATCAATTTCTTATTAATTTTAATCTCATCTAATTTTTTATCACTAAATTTCAAATAATTTGTAATAAACTTTACTTGATCTACAATATTATTTTCCAAATGATCAAAATTTACATTATCTTGATTTCTGATTTTTCATCAGAGCTCTCTCGATAAGGCATCAGAAATATACATCTGAGTTCCTGGTTTGTATTTCAATCAAATATCATATTTTTGAATATGTATCATCATTCTTTGTTATCAAGGCAACCATTCAACGGTTTATTGAAAATTTGTGATACTGGCTTGTGATCACCAGTAACGTCTTTATGGCAGACAACAAAATTGTGAAACCTCTCTAGTTCAGAGGAAATTGCAAGTAGTTCGCGTTCAATAGAAGCCCATTTAATGATTTAGATGCGTAGTACACAGGTAAGTTATTTTTTACTTAATAAGACAGCTGCAACTGCTGATTGAGACGAATTAACAAATATCATTAAAGGTTTTTTAGAAGCAAAGCACTGTAAAATTGGTTTGGAACACATATAACTATTTTGTTTATCAAATGATTGTTTTTGTTCAGGTCCCCAGTACCAGACAATATCATTTCTTAAAAGGATTCCCACCCGTTCTGATCTTTCCGATACATTTTGATACAGAAGTCCTAAAAATATTTCCAAGTCTTTCCTACATATAAGAATTTTATAATTTTTTATAACAAATATTTCATCAATACCATTTCTAGAAACTGTATGCTGGCTTTGATAATGTTCGACAAATATATTGTTGACAAATTTAGCGATGTATAGTTAATTTATGATAAAAAGACGATGATGTCATTTTCCGTTACTTTCCTGCTTATCAGAATAAATATTAATTTACCAACCGTGAATACAATTTACCTCAACAGCCAGGGCAATTTACAGCTAACGGGTTGGCAAAACTTCAAGACGTTGTCAAATCAACTGGTAAAATTCCTTAGTTTGTTTTGACGTTTATTGAGATTTGATCATCGTCTAATATTAACAAGTTTTTTTTGGTGCTTTTAAATGCATTGCTTCGTTAAGAGGGGCCTCACGTTTTAGGAACCTGAAAACAGTTGGCACCCGTGATTTGCAACAAAATTCAGGTCATTTTGTACACAACAAATCTAAAGAACGCAGGGAAATTGAGTTTTGAAATTTTAACACATTAAAACTTGGATCTTTGTCTTGAGGATCAGGTATTTTGGTTGAGTTTTATAAAGTTATAAAAAAGACATAGGCCATTAAGTGATGGTGTGATTTTGACAGTTTTGACACTTTGTGGTCACCAATCTGGATACCAAAACCTGATCCCCAAAAGGAAGCCTAGAGAACTCGATTCTGAAAATATGAAATCTCAAATCATTGTATTTTTTGAGATTTGTTGTGCGTTAATTTTTGCAAGCGAACATCTTTTCACTTTAGTTCAACCGCTCCACCGTCTTGATGCATGACGCTGTATAGAACTCAATGACAGAAGACAACGGTCAATTCATAGACAAATACTATTATAACTTTCTCTATGGGTCAAATGCTGTTGTCATATATTTTGTGCTCATAAAAATATACAAAATTTATAGTTTAGTGTGTATTGTATTGTAAGTGATTAAAATTAAGTAAATTTCATGCTAAATAAGTAAATTTGTGCTTCGTAAATGCTATTTATATTTTCTCCACAAGATTGTGTTTAGTGTAGCCTAGACATAAAATGATCCACAAATATTTTTAGCTGTTGCTAAGCAAGTTCATATCGATAATATCGTTCATCATGAAGATCAGGGTGTTGATGAAGATGACGAAAATATTGAATTAGGCATAATTAGAGATAGAATAGCGTATGATGCATTACCATTATATAATAATTTACCATTCACCACTTTTAATCAAGATATTTGTATAACATATCAATAAAAATCATTAACAGTATTTTTTATTAATTAGAAAACTACAGTGGGTAACAAGTCCTAAATAAATTATAAAATTACAAATATGTAAATAAAAAAATATCCCCTTATGTTATGAACAAAAATTAAAAATAACTTTACAAACAATACAACAGAAATAAAATGTTAAATAAATACTGATATAAATATATATAAAAATAAAGCTGGAAACAGTAAGTACCACAGAAATAAAATGTTAACTGTAAAATAAATACCTACATAAATATAATTAAAAATAACTTTACAAACAGTACAACAAAAATAAAATGTAAAATAAATACTGATATAAATATACTTAAAAATAACTTTGGAAACAGTAAGTACCACAGAAATAAAATGTTAAGTGTAAAATAAATACCTACATAAATATAATTGAAAATAACTTTTAAAACAGTAAAACAGAAATAAAAAGTTGAGTGAAAATAAAAATTGACTACATAAATATAATAGAACATAAAAAATTACAAGTTCCCTAAGTATTAAATTTTTCTCCTCAATTAGCCCGTTTCTTTTCTTTAATTCTTGTGAACGTTCTCTGTCAATTTTTGGTTTTCCTTGATATTATAATTTTTTATCAGATCTTATATATTGCAGGGTGGATTGTTTTTTAACAGCTAGTGTTTTTTTTTCGATTAACTTTTGTTTGTGTTGGTGGTACATCAGGCTCATGGTTTTCATTTACTAATTCTTCATCACAGGTGTCAACTAAATTATTATCCATTGTTTCATTGGATAATATGAGTTCTGGATATACATTTTTCTTTTTTCCAAATATCTCGTCCATTTTTTTTCATACTGGAAATACTTTCGTCCCCTACCTAAAGCAAAATAATTTTATTCATACATTTTACTAATTTTAGTGCTATCATCTAAATCGATTAATTGGTTTATGAATTTGTATAAAATATTTACCAGTCTTATTTTTATTATCCACAAACTTCTTGTAATCTTTGGTTATGTTATGATAATAGAATAGAGATTAAAATTGGTTTCCAAATGATTCACAAACCCTTCCAAATATATTCGTTTATTTCCAACCAAATAACAGTGCAGGACACGCGTTTGCGCAAAACAAGCTGATTGAACGATGCAATATATGGTTTTCGAATGATACAAAAACCAACAAAAACCGTGGTTGGAACAAACCTTTTATTAAATAGCATATGTCCGTTCATGCAATATGTAATGCACCTTGTATCAGGTGATAATAGTTATATTTTTCAATTATCACTATTAATTTTCATCAAAATGAACTATATAATTCTTGTCATTTGAGAGCGGTTTTAATTTTTCTTCATTCAGATACTTCAAAAGTCACTTCACTTCAATTAAGCATTTTTCGCTTTTCGCTAACAAACCCATATTATCGTTAAAACACAGGGTCTCAAGAGAATGTTGAAAGATGGTTTGATGATACTAGAACAAACAATCAGTATTATTTATCTCATATTTTCACATTAATCAAATGATCCAGTAAACATAACCTCATACATAGCTTTTAAAATTAAAAAATACGGATTACAGGATAATTTACATTATCATAATTATAATTTTTGATATCGGGTCAATACGATTACTTACTTTTTAACAATTTATTCCTTTCAAAAACATTTATGAAACTCTTAAATAATCAAAAATCTACAATCAAATGGAAATTATGTCAACAAATATTGTTTGGATCGGTGTATATAATATTTTCTTATCTATGCACAGCTGTGCTGTGGTTTGAATGCAACATAAAAACAGAGATACGGTTTCTGTGCTCACAAACAGTTGAAATATTTGAAATCAAAACATTCCAACAAAGATGCGTTTCTGTGAACCGTGGAAAGACAGAGAGAGAAAATATGTTGAATAAGTGAAAGCCGATTCAGTACTACTATCGACATCTATCGTAAATATTTTGAACCAAATAATTACTAGATTAGCAACTAGTACTGTGTAGGTTTTTAGGTTTATATACCTGTGAGGAGGCACCTCTTAAGATTAAAATAACAGTTATTTTCATAACTAATTTTTTAGGCAAATCTGGAGTGTGTGGTTAATAAACTGCCGAAGCAGCTGAACAGAAAATGTCGAGAGATGGTAACATCTTTGTTGAGCTATTTTGAACGAGAATGCCGAAAT
Organism: Galeruca laticollis; assembly: GCA_963921935.1. NCBI lineage: Eukaryota > Metazoa > Arthropoda > Insecta > Coleoptera > Chrysomelidae > Galeruca > Galeruca laticollis. The sequence goes on from OY998177.1 coordinate 130,321,890, forward strand.
GGGGAACCACTTCTCCCTCTTACTGCTGTAAGAGACGTAAGTAATAGTATTCGCTATTTGTATTCATCATTATTAATATTATTGTTACATATTTAAATGTAAATGATAAAATGTTTTTAATGTTAGGTTAGGTTAATTAAACTTGATAATATATTATTCTTTCATAAATTGAAGTAATTATATTGTAGAGAGTTGCAGAAGCTTTACAACTTAGCGGTACCACTGTTTACCGTATTGCCGCCAAGCATAATAGAGGTGAACAGCCTAAAAGCCCGTCTAAAAAGAGACAACGCATAAAACCTACTGTTGAAATTGATAACTTTGATCAAAATGCTTTCCGAAATGTTATGTACGAAATGTATGAAAACAGTGAGTATATTGAATTTACTGTTATATTTTATTCACAACCAACTAACACAATATTATTCCAGAGGAACACATAACCTTGAAACTTTCAGAGACAAACTCCAGGAGCGTGAACTCTTCAATGGTTGTTTAACATAACTTTGGAAGATAGTGAAAAATATTGGATTCAAATACCAAAAAGATGATCCTCGTCGTGGTTTAATGGAGTTGCCACATATTGCATTAAAATGTGCACATTTTCTACATGAATATGTAAAGATAAAAAGGGAAGGTTAATAGCAATTTGTGTTTTTGGATGATACCTGGATATTTAAAGACGATACTGTTGGACGTTCTTGGCAAGATTATAATCATAGAAGCGTGAAAAAAACCAAAATTGGTGGTCCAAGTTAATTGAATAATCAAATTTAGCAATTAATTTAGGTTGTACTAACAATCCTGGCATTTTAACACATTTTCAAATATTTACTAGTCACACTATTTTATTCAAATCTATATAATTATTAATAGTTGTTTTGAGCTAAGCAGTCTATCTAGGAAACCTAGTAGTAATTTGTTATTTTATTATTGTAGGTATATAGTATTGCATGCTGATTCCTCTTCTGGATTTATTCCTGGAACAGGACTGGTTTTTTCTTCCAAAAAACAAGATGGTGATTACCACGGTGGAATGAACCGAGAAATTTTTTTGCACTGATTTGAATACCAGCTTTTAGTGAACTTGGAAGAACCTGCCACAATTGTAATGGATAATGCAAGTTATCACAGTACAGTGATCAATAAAGTACCATCAACAACTACCAAAAAGGCTGATATACAGAACTGGTTGAAACAAAATGATAGGTATTCCTTGTGAATGGTAATACTTAGATAACTTATTTTGTTTAAATATATGCATTTTTGTAGGAATAAACCACCAACGGTATATGAAGCTGACATATTATCTGAAAAATATGGTCACAAAGTGCTTCGACTTCCCCCTTACCACTGTATGTTCCACCCAGATGAATATATTTGGGGCATAGTTAAAATTTTTTATAGAGATCATGTGGGAACTGATGGTTCTTCAACAGAACAAGCAATAGGTGTATGGAGAAAGTCTTTAGAAAAAGTGACTCTTGATATTTGGTCAAAGACAGTAAAGCACACTGAGAAATTTTAACAAGTTGGGTGGGATTGAGAAGTAGTATTTGATAGACATGATGTGCCTCCACTTATTTTTTATTTTGACAGTGACGATGAAGTGATGATTTTGTAGTGGAGTAGTGGAAATCTTGTGTTTTATTTTTTGTATATTTTTATCCAATTTGCTTTATTTTCACCTTTTCAAAATCACTAATAACTATTATTAAATTAACTAGGTACAGTTATCTTATAATACACAAATTAAAACAACGACCACAATATCTTTACATAAATAATACTGATAAAATGGGAGATTTTTTATTTTTATTTTATGTATCTATGTTTTTCTTTTCCATTCTATTTTTATTATAATGAATATAATAGATATTGTATAAAGAAACAATATTTAAAGTTGCATAAAGATGATTACAGCTTGTATTGATTCCTTTTAGCGTAAACCCTTGCAGTGCTCTTGAAGATGGTTCTATAGAGCATATAATAAGGTATAAGGACCTACAGTTCGTCATTTAACCCTCTTCTATGTAAAATAATTAAATGTTAATTCGAATAAAGAATGATTGGTTACTGTGTCTTGTATCTTATCCATGGTTTTTCATGAATAAATATTTATATTGAATCAATTAAGCTTATAATACAAGCCTTTTATTTTAAAATAAATATTTTTGACTTACGCCCTCCGAGGCACGGAACAATGAAAAAGAAGAACTGTCAATCTAACATCAGATTGACTTTTCTAGTTTTCGTTAAGTAAAGGAAAAAACTACAGCTTGGCAACATCACAATATTTTGTTTTGCAACGACATCGTATTTTTATCGTAAATAAACTATATGGCAGAATTGCGTGGCTCATTTTAATTTCCTATATTACTTTGAACGAAAAAAATGATTTAATAATTCTCGAATTCAAAAAAGATATATGCACGTCATTGGACAGCATTTGCATTCAATTGGATACATAAAACACTGATATCAAAATGACTATGCTATATGTATTTTATATCTGGTACTCCAATATAATATATGCATAGTTCACCTCAAAGACCCCAAAATTATCAGGTAGTAAAGAGAAGCCAGACTGGTCCTTCTTCACCATTATTCATAATTTTAAACCCCAAATTAACATTTCCTTTGTTGCCTCTTTCCTTTAAATTAAACCCTTTCTTGTTAGATTTCCTGTTTTCGGGGGAACAACTCAAACGAAATATCTACGTAGATACTGTTGTCATGCGGAGAAGTGCGGCATCTACAAAAAATGTTTATATTAATAATTGGTATCGTTGGATTTAGTATCTACATTCCTATTAATTGGTATAATAAAAAATCACAATAGCGAAGAAACAATTGGACAAGCTTATTCCAAGTAACGTTTTTGCATCTAATCAAAAAAATAAAAATACAAATTTGTTTTGTAAAGTTAGTGAATGTTCTTGAATAAATGTTTTCATGCACGTTTTAGTAAAAAGTATTGAGTACCAAAGTTGTAGAACGCGTTAAGATCTATGAAAAATCTCAATAAAGTTTTTGTTTCATATCGAAAACAAAGGAAATACGATATTTTTCAACTTTGACTAGCAGCCATTTTGTTTCTATTCTACTTTACCTACTGTGGGTTCATTATATTATTGACATTTACGTCATTAATCTCATGTAGATGTTGTGCTCTTCTTGTTATTATTATTTTACAATTTTAATATTATCATTACTTTTCTCTTTCTATCCCCTGACTTGATCCGTGTGTTAAGTTCTTCAAAATTATGTTCTACGTGAAGGAAACTAATCTGGCATTGGATGTAAGTAGAATATTATCTCTTTATTTATGGAATTGAGAATAATGTGCTTTGTTATCTATGTGTAGTGTCCCTGATGATGGAAACAAACGTTTTCCGAAAGCATGGATGACAACCAATAAAGAGTTCTACTTTTTCCAATTGCTGCATTCCCCAATATTTCTGAGTTTTATTTCTAACTTCGTGGAAAGAGCAAATTTTGCCGAAAACAGAAACTCATTTCAAAAAACTTTGCTAGACCCATCATCCTCTGAAAAGAGGAAAATAATTATTGGAGAACGAGTCACTGCAATATTGTAATTGTCATCATGACATTTATGGCAAAGTCAATGAACTAACCTCATTTGAATATTGTTTTTGGCATCTGTAAAATTATGAATGATAAATTTTCATCTCCATAGGTAGTATGTTTTTCATTAGAACAAAGTAATCTATCAATGATATTGTTACTTTTTGAACTTTTTTTATAAAAAGAGGTGTTGTGAAGACATTTCCACCTCATAAAGTTAACAAAAAAATACTAATGGAAACTCAGTGTTGTCTGAGTCTGTAAACAAAATAATATATTGAGAAATAAGCGACAAAAAAAACTTTTGACCGGCGCACCAGGAAAAATGGAGAATACTTTTTACTACCAAAACTGCCATCTATGGATGTCAGTGAAACTTTGTGCCATGTACACGTCTCGAGTTACTCTAGAAAGAATAAAGTTTCCATTTAATGAACAATTAAATTACCTAATCAAATTGATATCACAAAATTTTTAGAAATCACGTGAGATACCATGTCGTATATTAAAGCCACTTTTTCTATTTTCAGTTGGGAATTACAAAGAAACAATCTTCCAAAAATTTCACAATTTATTGAGTGAAATTTATTCAGATATATATATATATATATATATATATAGAGAGAGAGAGAGAGAGAGAGAGAGAAAGAGAGATTCGTGAATGAGTTTGGGTTGGGTTGGGGTTTTCTTGGTTGATTTGTCGTTTTCTTGATGCCGCCCTGGTATAGGATAGGTTTCCTCTTCAGGGCTGTGTTGGGGGTGTGTTGGGTGGTTTAGTGCGCGTTGACCAAGAAATTAGTTGGGGTTTAAAAGTGTCTAGTAGAAAAAAATTTTAAAAGTGTCTAGGAAATTTGTTTAGAAGTGTCTAGGATGAGAGTTGTTGGGTGGGCTATTCGCCAGAAGTTGACTGGAGGGTTGTGCTGCGTTGGGGTGAATTGGGGGTTGGTCTCTGGAAGCACCGAAGCCCAAAAGTGTGCGGAAATGATTTGACAAAAAGTGTCTAGGATGGGAGTGTAAGTGTTGAAGACGAACCATGTATCGTTGCCGATACATAGATATATGCGTTGGACTGGCTAGGTGTCAGGAATTATGAAATTGAATGTTATTTATTTATGATTTTGAAAATTCTTAAATGTCTCCGGGTATTTGAGAGCGAAGTATTAGGGGTACTGAAGATTTTTACTTTTTGGATTTTTGTTATGTGAAAGGTGTATAGGAGACAGTTTTCAAAAGTGTATGGAATTTAGTACTTTGTTGAAGTTTGGTAGAATTGGTAGAAAGTAGCGGTGACGTGCCTTCGGTGATTTGGGAATGTTTTCGATGGTCGGTAATAACAATTTTAAATCTAAAAATGCGGGTGCGTCGATATATATATATATATATATATATATATATATATATATAGGGTAACTTTTTTATTGGGGAATGCGGCAATAAAAAAGTTACCCTAACTAGTTTCGGCAACGAACTACTTTCGTCTATATATATATATATATATATATATATATATATATATATATATATATATATATAACTAGTCCTTTATTATAATAAAATAATTCACAAATGTGAACAAAAAGATGTTATATTAATACCTAGGGTGTACCAGTAGACACAACCAAGTTCAAAACTAAGATTTATTATAAACGAATAGAATGAAATGAGCAAATATATTTTCAGATATTAAGAAAAACAGTTACCAAAAAGACTTAAAGGATAATGAATAAAAATTCTAATAATAGCATTGTGTAAATAAGTATAAATTTTTACCTCAACAATTAATCCCAGGTCAAGTCAATGTCAACATGTTTCAAAATATTCTGAACACTGCCATGTAAATATCTGGATAATTATAATGTAGTATCACTTGAAACCTGAAATAACATAAATTAGTATTCAACTCAATAATTGGTTATCAATATTTACAGACGATGATAGAAAGGGATTTAATTTGAAAAAGAGTTGGAAAGACTTTATAGTAGTTTGACATACGGAACAGAGCCAAGCTATCTGTCAAGGAAGTATGGTAATTTAAAAGAGTTTAAGAAACAGGAAGTAATAAAAATTAGTGACTTCATTGCCAACTTGAATTTGTTGGTTATTTATTAAATATTAAATACTAAAGGCAAATTTGGAAATAATTAATAGTTTATATAAGATAAAATTAGTAAAAGTTCGAAAATTTAAGACTAGACAGTTACATATATATTAATAACTATTTTAAGTTGTAGATTTTTCATAATTTAATGTAAATAAATATACCTTAGAAAGGGAAATATAACAAAATATGATACTGTAACATATGAAAAGTACATTTTATGGAATCCCTAAGACAATATAAACATATACAAATAAGTGTTGTTATCCTCCAGGAGTGCTAAAATAAATATTTTTACATTTACATTCAAATCAACAATTATTGTGTGAAAGATGGTAATAAGGAAGCTTTGCATTTTATGAGGAAAAAGTTGGTTGATTTGTAAAACAAAAGTGTGGTGGCGGTTGGGTTGTAGAATAGAGAGCATCAGTATAAATCTCCTCTACAAATTTTGAAGCTAAAAAATCAAGAAATAGTAACATTATTATTCATTAAACTGTGTGAGAACGGAAAGTGGTCAGAAGGAGCATTTCTTCCGCTGAGAAATCCGCAAGAACTGGGTGACGCTAGTAGCAGTACAGTGTATAGCTATACCGAAGATACAAAATAAGGTCTGTGCTTTCTAAATATTAATTTTGGAATTTCAAAAAGAGTAAATAGTGAACAATAAAATATATTTTGAACGTTTCAATAATAATTTTCACAAAAAGGCCAAAAACATTACAATATGATGAATATCGTATCATATACATAGATATCCATGCATTTTTATTAATAGATATAGTATTGTACTTACTTGTTATAATTAATTCGTTCCATCATTGTTCACACTGTACATAAATTTTCATCTAGCTTCCATTTCTTCCTTCTAATGCATGTTTAACTATTTCTATCTATCACTATTCTAATTTCACTTCACTCGTATTTCTTTTATATATATGTAATTGTATAGTCAGTTTTAAATAATATATTGATAATTTTAACGAATATATGAATGTTAAAATCGTATAAACATGTTATATGTGTAACATCGACTGTGAATTCCACATTTAGTGTCGCGTGGAACTTTATGAGAGCAGAAGTTTCTCCTATGCACCGACGCAATAGTTTTCATGCTACATGGTATTCAGTACACATGACTGTATAGAATGCAGGAGTGGTTTGGGAAATTTGATGTTAAAATAATTCGAAATTTGATCTTAACAATTTATTAAAATATTTTCTTTGAAGTGTTGGTATTTTTATTTTTATTCAATCTCCATAATAAATTCATTGAAATTTGCTTACTTCATCAATTCTGTGTAATAATATTCTGAATAATTAAACTCCGAGGTGTATATGCATGAAAGACTTAATTTCTGGATAAAGCGAACCATAAAATTTAAGAATCAAATCTTCAAAATTAAATTACATTTATTTATGTGCGTCCTGAACCCAAAGGGAGGAGTCTACATGCCACCGACTCTATGTTAAAAATAAAAGCAACATTATTATATAACAATTCAGAGCTAGCCGAAGGTAAGTCAAGTCCACAAAACCAAACAAGACAACGACTCCTATATATCGAAATTAAAATGATGATAAAGTAAAACAATCTTTGAGATTAATTATAATATATTGAACCAGTCCTCCAATATATATAAATAATTCACGTATGAGATTGAATATTAAAAAGATTTTTTATTATTACGAAGGGTGTACCATTAGACACTACCTAGTTAAAAACTAAATTTAACATGAACGAATGAATGAAGTAAGCAAATGTATTATCAAATATTGAGAAAACCAATTATAAAGAGAGGCTTAAAGGATAAGGAATAAAAGTTTAATGATAACATTATAATTAAGTATAAAAATTTTACCTTCACAATTAAATCCTAAGGTCAAGTCAATGTCAACAATTTTCAAAATCATCTGAAGACTGCCATGTCAATATCTGGATGAACAGTTACCGACGTCGCAATACCAGACCAGAGCGATACTATAACAAGTTTGGACGTCCCACGTCGAGTTGGCGTTACTTTCGCCGTAAAAATGAATCACGGAGATACTTTCGAGGTAATTCGAACACCAGACAAGCTCGAACCTGACATCAAGATTGTTAGGTAGCTTCACAACCAGATAAATCCCACTACGCAAAACATCTACTTGACACCAATCATTCATTGACACCTAACACAGAACTAGAAGTGCTGCATATTTGTGAAAAGAAACAAGAACTGGATTTCCTTGAAGAACTGGAAATTAGAAGACATTTAAGAAACCCACAATATGAAGTTGTCAATGAACAGTTAAATCTAGGGAGTTCTCCACTAATAAACTGTATTCTTAAGTGATAATTGTAAAGATCAGCAGATATAGTTTTCCTGGTTTTCTATATCATTGCACAGTTATACTGATCTTGATTGGAAAAATGATATCCAGGATATCACCATAGGGCTAATATTATCTAAGCTTCAATATTTGTAATATCACATCTTCTTCTTTTTTCTATAAACATATATTAAGCCAATCACAAGTTAGGTTACTTCTTGGTCTAGCCAAAAATACCTACTAAACATCAGGTAGGCATAAAATGAAATGTAACTTCTGTCATTCTGACGATGATATTGATTTATCGAAACAATTGTCAATTTTTTAGAATTTCAAATAACTTTTATTATATTGTGGAATTAACTAGAGACCGTGAGTTTAATTTAAAAACACTAAAATCAGTTAGGTTTAATTTTGTGTGCAAAATTATAAAAACAATAATAATTTTAACCAGCACCAATAAGTTTATGGTCCATTGAATTTCGACAATTAAAAGGTCGAACCTACTTTATTGTTGGAATAAAAGAGTGTTTGCAACTATATTATTCCAATTATTACAAAAAAGATGAAGTGTCTAACATATATTTATATTTTCAAATGTATTTAATTAAAGTTGTTTGAAATATGAGTGGTTTTGTACCATTTATAATAAATAAAGTCATAACCCTACGTACATGCCGCAATTTTATACCATTTCAACATGCCAAAGTTTTACTAGTAATCAGGGGTGCAGTCTTTCCAAATGCACATGAAAATAAAAACCAAACAAATGAGTTCTTTTCAGAACTGTACGACAAGAAATATCGGACCGAGTCTCCGAATTTGCCAACTTAATGTGGAAGTGCTAAGCAGGGCAAAATGCGAAGTTTTATCAAAGATTTCTCTAGAACATAAGGTTGACGTAGCAGAATACGCATGTAGGAAATGACACTAATCTCTAAACAAGGGGCATACTGCAAGGGTATGAAATTCTTGGTGCTACCTACGACCATATATATGGATGCGTAACCTATATATAAAGTTAATGGAAAGGGCATTTGCATGTATATTAGAAATAAAATTAAATGGGAAATAATTGATTTTTATAATTTAATTTGGGAACAATGTTGGATAAAAGTTACCATAAACAAGAAAACATTTTTTAGATGAATTTGAAGATAGGATTGTTGTTGATGATGATATAAGTATGGAAATACGAGAAATATCTTCAACAGAAAAATAATCAGATAGTTTTGGTAATAGTGCCATTGTGAAATTATCAGGAAATGATAGGGAGGGCAAATCAGAAGATAAGAAAGAACAATTATCACTAGAAAAGAGAGAAATAGGTGAAAGTGAAGAGAGTAATTTCACCGACATCAAACGTCAGACACTCGATAAAGATCAAAATCATTCTGCAGTTGACGATAATATTTCTAGTAAAAGCACCAATCCTATTGTAGAAGATCAAATTGGTAACATCGATATCGACACCAAATTAGACATTCCTCTTGCACTGATAGTAGACAAAATCAGAAGTCAAGAACGAACACCGGGAAAAAAGTCGACATAAACACGTATAGGCCTGATACAAGTGAACGATGCTCCTAATATTTTCCAGGTGTTGAAGTACCAAGTCCATTTAAAGAAACCCTATTTTGGCCAGATACCTTGATTTCTCAAAATCAGACAAAGAGAAAAAAGGAGAAAATTCCGTCTGTCACTACATCGAATGCCTGGCGTGAATATTATTTAAAGAAAACTGCTGAAAAAGAAAGAATAAACAATGGAAAAGAGGAAAGAAAACGGAAACGAGAGCAAAAGAAACTTGACCTAGAAAGTAAGAAAAAATTGCAAAAAATTACAACACTAAAAAAATAAGAAGATGGGAAAGGATAACAAAAACTCAGGTCACTATGAACACAAACAGACTAAACTAAAAATAGGCAAAGAGATTCTGGAAGTAGGATACAACGTCATTGTCAATTTCCAAGGTGATCTTTATCTAGGTATAATAACCCATGCAAGAGAAAATGAAGCTATGATTAGTGCAATGGGAAAGTGTGGAAATAATTGGAAATGGCCTCAAGAAAAGGACGAAATAAGGTACAGAGTATATAATCGAACCAACAGAATTATTAGAAAAAAACCTGTTTAATGTTATGGAATAGCAGATTTTGTTTGATGTTCGAATAAATAGAAAAATATTTCATTTTCATTTTTTATTTCACCCCCAAAAACTGAAATGTAATCATTTGCTCACATCATTTGTGTCGAATCAAGGGACAATTCAGTGTCGATATTAGGAAATGTGTCGAAATTAGATTCTACAATCTGACGAATTAAAGAACACGGTAAAAATGTGGATGTCGAATTTATGTTCACATGAAGGGCTTTCAAAATACCTAAATCAATATACTTTTTATCTCTCATATTTTGTTTGTTACTACCAGTTTTATCAAAAAAAAGAACTGTACCCACTCCTAAAGTAGTTTTTTATTCATAAAAAATATCTTATTCAAATTAATGAAAGAATAATGACATTTGACCTGTTAAGCTGTCGAAATTTGGGACATTTACCATATATTTAATTCCAAAATTTACATAGGTCAAACCAAATTATCATTGTCAATGAATAGAAAGTTTCTCATTATATAAAGAAAAATCAAAAATAGCCTATTCAGACAAATATTTGTATTGAGGTAGTCTAAAGGAATATATTTTTCCAAAAGTGTTGAAAATCAAAAGGAAAAAGTGTTTGAGTTATTGCTTCTTATTTGGTAAATTATTTCAAGAACTCTAAAATAATATTTGCCGCAAAATCATTGGCTTTAATTTATTGGTAAGTTTTTACATATTTTCTGCAACTTAAAAATAATATCTTTACAAGAAAGTAAACAAGTAATTTTCTCATGAAATACATCATTTTTGCTTTTTACTGCAACTGACGTGAAAATAAATTTTGTACAAATTTCATCCGATTTTCGAAATTTTCTTCGTTTGTCATTTAATTTTAGCACAGTTTCAATTTTTAAGTCATATCAAGCATGTTTTCGTAAGCTAAAAACTTAGATAAGGCTCACAGTGCGTTAAAACGTGGTAGCTGGCAGCTAAAGTGAAGAAATTGGTTACTGAAAATATCCGAATATAGAATTGGTCACACTCCGGAGGCTGTATCGTACTTATTATTCTTTTACTTGTTTGAGATCTAGACGATTTGTTGATTCCGGGCGTGTTTCTGTATTATTTCCTGAGATGTGGACTGCCAGCTATCTCTCCATTTCTTTGGTAGTCTTCTTGGTTGATGGGTCCCTGCTGGTTTTCCCTTCAATACCATGCGTAGTAGTCTATCGTCGGTCATCATCTTCACGTGGTTATACCATTCTCCTCTCCACTGCCTTCCCCATCGCACCAGTTTCTGTACGTCGCTTTGTGCTCTAATATCTGTGTTTCCTACGTGATCTTCCCTTATTTTCCTGGCTATTGTTCTCAGTACTAACATTTTGGTGACTCGTAGTATCCTCTTAGTCTATTATACTCTCTCGCTTCTATACCATATGCCATTATTGGTCTGACGCATGTCTTATATATTTTGATATTACTTTCCTTTCGCATATATAGTTATCCCATACAGTTTCCCTTAGACAACCTGATATTATGGCTGATTTGTTAATTTGCTTCCTCAGGTCGTTTACCGGATCGTGACCGCTGGATATATCTATGCCACGATATCTAAACTGCAAGACCTGCTCTATGAATTTATTATATACTACCAGATTGCATCTCGTACGTTCCCTATATTATATTATATTGGATTTTAAGGGGGTACAATGCACTGAAACCTAAGGTTTATTTCCCTCTCCCCTATCAGAGCTGTTCTCGCTACTACTACAGCTCGCCTTCCAGTTCCAGGGTTCTAATGAACTCTTGAATTTGGAACGGATTCGACGAGTTTATATCCTTACTCATAAAAGTTTCTTGTCCGAAGCATTTCTTGCGTTGGCTTGCAATGACGAGGCGGCATTCCAGAACTAGGTAATCTGGAGTTTCATCCTCCTCCCCACAGAATCTACACTCGTCAGTTTCTGCTAGACCTATTCTCATTATGTGCTTTCTAAGGCGGCTGTGTCCTGTAAGAAAGCTCGAGAGGAGATGTAGCTTATTTTTACTGAGGTTCAAATATTTTTTGGATCTAGCAGTGTCAAAGTTCGCAGGAAATGTTTGGAATGTTCCAACCCGGAAAGGCAACGCCAGAGTGCTCCTCTTTCGGTTTCCTCCTTATTCAGAAACTCTTTCTCATAGGAGCATTTTCCTACACCACAGAAAGGCTCCGGGCCAATAAAGGGCGTTTGTGCTCCTTTCCTGGCAAGTGTATTGGTCTCTTCAATTCCTGTGATTCCCGAGTGGCCAGGAACCCAGACTAAAGAGACCCTGTTATTCTTGCCTAATTCATTAAGTTTTCCTAGGCACTCCCACGCCAACTTTGAGTCAATCAAATGAAAGCTCAATGCTTTGAAAACTGGTTGACTATCAGAATGGATCGATATGTTACATTTCTGATAGTTTCTTTCTAAGTTCATTTCCACGCATCTTTCAATCGCACTAATTCCTGCCTGAAAGACCCTCGGAAAGGATCCTAACGTTAATGAGTATCTAGTGCCAGGCCCAAATACTCGAGCGCCTGCTCCAGTTGTGGTTCCTGAACTATCCGTATACCATCTAATGGTGTTTTCTTTGAGAGTTTGCGTGGTGTATTCCCTTCCCCAGTCTCTTCTCATATTTAGCATCGTAGTATAATTATTTTCGATACTTACTTTTGTAACCGTGCAAAATTTCGATAAGCGGAATGCCCCTAAAATTTTGAACAGTTAGTAGGATTCTATGACTGAATGAAATATTAGTTGTCATGAGAGTCGTTAAGGTAGTTATATTACTATAATTCAGGGTAATAAAGATTCTCACTCACCATGAGCGAGAACTCATAGTTTGTGCCAGGATTCTAGGTAAAGTAAACTATCATGAGCTGTTGATAACAATCTATTTACTAACTAAAATGGTTCTGTACGCTCTATATACAAAGAAACGAACCATGCGGTGAGGATTGCATTATTAGCAATAGAATATATTGACTAAGTAAACTGACTACAACTAATAAGGTTACAAAGCTATAGGGTACTACAGAATTATATACAAAATAAATCAATGAGGAAAATATAAATATTAGTGTTTTGAATGAAACTCAACGATTCTAGCTAATTCCACAGTATAATGAAAAATGTTGAAAATTCTAAATAATTGACAATTGTTTCGATAACTGAATATCATCGTCAGAATGACAGAAGTTACGTTTTATTTGATGCCTACCTGATGATTAGTAGTTATTTTTGGCTAGACCAAGAAGTGACCTAACTTGTCATTGACTTGATATATGTTAATAGAAAAAAGAAGAAGATGTGATATTACAAATATTGCAGCTTACATATTATTAGCCCTATGGTGATATCCTGGATATCATTTTTCCAATTAAGATCAGCATAACTGTGCAATGATATAGAAAACCAGAAAAACTATATCTGCTGATCTTTACAATTATCACTTGGGAAGACAGTTTAATAGTGGAGGATTCCCTAGATTTATCTGTTCATTGATGACTTCATATTGGGGGTTTTTTAAGTGTCTTCTAATTTTCAACTCTTCAAGGAAATCCAGTTCTTGTTTCTTATCATATATATGTGGTTCTTCTAGTTATTTGTTAGGTGTCAAGGAATAGTTGGTGTCAAGTAGATGTTTTGCGTAATGGGATTTATCTGGTTGTTTTAATCTGTATGCTCGTAAGTGTTCACTGTATCGGCTTCCAAAATTTCTAAGGGTCTCCCAAATAGGCCAAATAGACGGAATAACAATGAAACGAACATAAACAACAATATACAATTTGAATTAAGAAGGGGGAAAAGTAAAACAAGTAATCTGAACATATAAATATCTGGGGGACCAAACAATCTTGAAATGAATTTGAGAGGTGACAATAAATATCACTGAGTTTATTAGTGTCAGATTAATAGCATCTTTTCGCTTGTTGATGTGATACATTCAAAAAAATAAACGATTCTTGTAATGGGCAACTTTCTGCAGAATTTCTGTCTCGTCATAATTGAATGTATGTCCTGTTTTTATACAATGATCAACTATTGCACAGTTATTCTTACCTATTCGGCAATCACTTCTGTGTTGGGTAATACAGTTTTTTAACCATTGAGACGTTTGACCGACGTAGCATCCTGAATACTGCGAGCAATTTGTTTTGTAAATAACGTTGGTTTGGTACATAAAAGGTGTTTTATCTTTGACTTTAGAAAAGAGGAGAGAATTAGTAGTTGAACTGTATTTGGCAACTCTGAAATTGGTGAAGTGTTTGAACAGTGGTAAAATCAATTGACTTCAACCATTAATATTCGGAAGTCTTCTAAATTGAATTACCTGTTGATTACATTTGTCAACCTGACCATTGTAAAAGTCTGTGTTATAGATTAACTTTTTTAAAATGTGCTTGGGGTAACCGTTGTTAACAAAAATATCGAATAACGATCTTAAGTTATTATTAACAAATTTTTCATCACTAACGTGTAGGATTTTATTTTTCATTGTTAGAACCAAGTTGTACTTCTGAATCTCAGGATGATCAGAGTGGAAATTCAAAAACCTACCAGATGATGTTGACATTTGATACCAATCCAACAAGATACTGTTATTATCGGATCTTATCACTCTGGTGTCCAAGAATGGAAAGCTGGCTCCAATCTCTAGTTCCATAGTGAATTGTAAATGCTTATTGAACGAATTGTAAACATTAAGTGTCAAAACGGTCTTATCAACAGGAACAGCACAAATTATATCATCAACCTATTTATATAGAAATGGTAATTTTAAAGGCAATTTAAGGATTACATTGTCAAGTAACTCGTCAAGGACAATGGTGGCTAGAATTGGACTTATGGGGGATCCCATAGGTGTGCCAAAAATTTGGCGATAAAATTCGTTGTTGAAACTGAAAAAAGTGTTATCAAATATAAATTTAATTAGTGATAGAAAACTATCCTTGGATAATGTAACGAATGGTTCCAGCAGAAACCAATTTTCATCAATAATATTGGTAATCAAGTTTAATGGGATGTTAGTAAATAAAGATACTACATTCAAAGAAATAAGTATGTAATCCTATGGTAATATACAGCCGCTGATAGCAGTTACAAAAGAGAAGGTGTCGTTAATATTATAATTTTTGTGATCCTGAAACGCATTATGTAGAATATCAGATAAAAATTTTGATAGTTTGTAAGTAGTAGAAATAATGGAACTAACTATCAGGCGAAGTGGTATCTCCAATTTATGTATTTTAGGTAAACAATACACCTTGGGAAAAGTAGAGTTATAAATGAATGAAAACTTAACGATATCATCGGAAAGTTCCTGTTTAGTTTTTAACTTTTTACTTAAAATATTGTAATTCCTTTGTACCAAGGTGGTAGGATATTTATTTAGTTTAATATAAGTTGACTTGTCTCGTAATAAGAATTCAGTTTTCTCTACATAATTTGACCTATTCATAGCAACCGTGCAACCTCCTTTGTCTGCTAGCAAAATATAAAGTTCCAGATGAGATTTTAAAAAAACGTTCAGCTTTATTGAACATTTTAGTGTAGATAGCGAGCTTGTTAGGTTTAGATTTTTGCAAAAAATTAGTTATAATATTAGTAGCACAGACTCTTATTATATCCTTGGAATCCGTAGGTAATTATTTTTGCAATAGTTTTATTTTTCAAATAACAAAAATAACTAATATAATTACTAATCATGTCCACAATACGAGACACAGTTCATCCCCTTTTCATGCTCTACTCTACAGAAGCAGAAGGTTCTTGCGAGACAACCCTTATATAATACTCACAAGATTTGACAAAGGAAATGTCACCGTATTAATTACAAAGAACAATATTCACAACTTTCAAGCGATCTTATAGAAAATGACATGTCATACAATCAATAAGAAAGAGATCCCACTAATTCAGTTCAAAATGAATGTAATAAATGTATAGAATAACTTTTTGTTCGAAACAAATAGATGAGATCACGACAAGGAAACTAACAAATTACAATGGTATCATTCCAAAGTACGACTCGTTACCCAAGGTACACAAAGCAAAGTTATCGCTAAGACCAATAGTATCTTCCATAGGTGCACCAACAGAACTGTTTATTAACATAAAATTGAAAAATAATTTCGTACTAGTTAGCCTGGATGTGGTTTCTTTGTTTCGTAACGTTCATCTTAACATAGCTATAAGAGCTTTTGGAATATAACTGGAAAGAAATCAAGTACCACTGTAATATCAATGAAGAAAGTTTTCTTAATATCATGAAATTTCTATATGACAACACATATTTTTCATGTAATAACAAAATATACAAACAAACCTTTGGATGTCCAATGGGACAATGTATTTCACCTATTTTGGCAACATATGTCATGGACTATATTCTAGGCACTGTTTTACCAGTATTATCCTTTAACGTTTCCTTCTTAGAAAATATGTAGACGACATAATTTCAGCTTTACTCAAAGAAAGCATTGACGAAAATCTGTTCACTCTCATCAGCTACGACCCCCACATAGAATTCACTATTGAAGTCGAAGATTAAAACAACAAACTCAGTACCGTTTCTTGATACTCGCTTCAACCGAAATATTGACAATATAATACTAATTGAGTGGTATCGTAAACCATGTCATTCAGGTGGATACCTACATTATAACTCGTACCATAAGCAGCAAATGAAAGTCAACCTAATAAAACAAATGAAAAACAGAATTTTGAAAATATTAGATAAAACCTTTCATAAAAAAACCTCAGCATATTAAAGAACCTTTTCCTGGACAATGCTTATCCTAAGAAATTAGTTAACTACGTCTTATTCAACCTATCATCTACCATGACTAGTGAGGCCCAAGCAGGTGAAAGACTGGTTCAAAATACTTTATACAAAAATAAATCCAACAATAATGTTGGCAGTTGACTTGATAGCAACTAAGAGATATTAAGGCACGTAAGCCTGCCATACATCAGGAACATCATACCCAGGATATCTAGGATATTAAAATCAGTCATACCTATTAAAATAGCTAACAAAACAGTTCTAACAATAAACTCAATATATAGTGATGTAAAACACCGAAAGAATCCTTACGCAACATAGTATACAAAATACCATGCAAGAATTGTGACAAGATTTACATTGGTTAAACCGCGAGATCCTTGCCAACAGAATAATATCACATAGGAGCGATGCCAGACTATATCCGGGTAGGTGTGCTTTGGGTGAACATGTATTTAATAATAACCATACTATGGACTATGCGTCTGCTACGATTCTTGAAAGAGAATCTTACCTACTGGCTCTTTGAGAATTGCATCCATTATGCAGTTAATGTATTGTTGTCTTTTATGTGCGCATTTGAATTTTTTCTTGTTTATTTTGAAACAATACTGCATGACTCGCAAAATTGATTCATAACTTTCACAATGGCGCAAAAATGATAATTTAAATAATATCACGGTCAAAGTCACTGATAGATAAATAATTTTTTGAACCAGCTGGTATCTAACTCTTTTGATCTGTTCTAAGACACTTCGAGAAAATATGGTTTTATTAAAAATTTATCAGTAGTCGTTTGAGCCGCATAATTTTGTATTATCACAGATTCAAAGATATTTGAGGTTTCAAATCGTCAATATTTCCGTTAAGAATAGATTTTTATTTGAGTTTTAGTGCGAAATATTTACAATAATGGCAGTGGCGCAATTTTTCGAAGGAAAAAATATTTTCGTAACAGGCGGGACTGGATTTATGGGAAAAATCTTTATTGAAAAATTGTTGAGATCTTGCCCAGGAGTTGGGAACATATATGCTTTACTCAGACCCAAGAGGGGTCATAGTGTTGAAGGGAGGTTACAACAACTTTTAGATTCTGAAGTAAGTATTAAATTATTTTTCCAATCATGTGCAGGGTGACCGATAGAACATTTAAATTAACTTAACAATGTACGATATTTCATAAATTTTATCTTTACAGGTATTTGACAAAATCAAGAAAGATAATCCTGAAGTCCTCAATAAAGTAATATGCATTAAAGGAAATGTTGAGGAGCTGAATTTAGGTTCGTAGGAAACAAATTAATTAAAATTTATTATATAAGGACAATAAAACGGGTAAATTGTTATAGTCCGCACGTTACAAAAGCTTTCAATTATTTTTATTAATATCGACAGGAGATTTCACATACATTTTTCAAAACAGTCGTAGGACAGCTTTGAGAATGGCCCTAATGGCCGAAAGCGCTTAACTGAATTTTAATAATAAATAGGTACTCGTCGTTTCATTCATTCAATAAATATTATTAGCCCTATGGGGATATCCTGGATATCATTTTAACCATTTGAGATCGGTATAACTGTGCAATGATATAGAAAACCAGGAAAACTATATCTGCTGATCTTCACAATTATCACTTAAGAAGATAGTTTATCAGTGGAGAACTCCCTAGATTTATCTGTTTGTTCATTGACAACTTCATATTGTGGGTTTCTCAAGTGTCTTCTAATTTCCAATTATTCAAGGAAATCCAGTTCTTGTTTCTTATCACAAATATGTAGTTCTGTGTTAGGTGTCAATGAATGATTGGTGTCAAGTAGATGTTTTGCGTAGTGGGATTTATCTGGTCGTTTTAATATGTATGCTCGTAAGTATTCACTGTATGGTGATATATTTGTTTTTACATTTAACATATTTGTCCTTACGTTACTTTCTGTATTAAAAGAAATTGTTGTATTCGTTGCTAAAGATATTATCATACGCAGGAAATATTTGTAATAATATTTGTAATAATATTTGTAATAATATTTCCTGCGTATTTGATGATTTCATAAGTTTTTATTTCTTTAGATGGTTTAGGATATATTAGTTGTAATGACACTATCACCTCTTTTTTATTAATTAGTTTATTTACCATATGTAATGGATAAACGTTGGAAGTTGCTATTTGTTTAATTGTATTAATCTCTTTATCAAAATTACATTTGTTCGTAGGAACTGAAAATGATCTATGTATCATTGAATTATATGCCGCTTGTTTATGTGACATGGGGTGATTGTAACTATATGGAATAATCACATCAGTCGTGTTGGCTTTCGGTAAATTGAATAATCAAGTACATTATTAACTGTTTGAATTTTTAAATCAAGAAAATTGATTGAGCTATTTTCTTCAATTTCTAATGTAAATTTATATTTTGGGTGTAAATTATTAATGTGGTTGAAAAATTTATCTAATCGTCGTTCACTACCTATACAACAAGCTAATACATTATCTATATATCTATACCAAAATAAATTTTTTTGAAATATTACTTCCAAAGATGTTTCTTTCTAATTTGTCCATAAAAATGTTTGCCAAAATTGGTGATATAGGGTTCCCATTGGTGAACCTTCATTTTGAATATATATCTTATTGTCAAAAGTGAAATAATTCTGATTAATAAGGTAAGTGTACGCTAATTCGACAGTGACCATAATTTCGACACATTCTAATATTTTACGTGAAATTGAGAAATTAATAGAATTTTACCGTCTCATAATCCGCTCTATGAACATTTCTGAATATGTCGCGTAGCAGTTTTCTCTTTTAGTGACATGTTAGCGTATGATATTTAAGATAGTAAAATGTATCAGACAGTTGACTTTTGGCGGTTCGAGCAAATTGCAGAGTTTCTTGTAAGGTAAGACAAAAACAAACATTTTTTGAAATACTTTCAGGGCGTGAATTTCAATTCCTCTGGGGAGATTTTGTATTTACATGATGAAATATAGATTATTGTTTGATATAAATATGTTGTTTCGAATATATAGTAGATAATATAATAGTTTTTCTCCGATCATTGGAAAAGTGACACTATTTTGACCTGTTTTCTATGCGCAAAAAGCTCAACATTCCAGAATAGTGGCCAGTTGCTAAGCAATTAGAAAATAATAGTGCAGTAATATTCTTACCGCACTGCTGTAGCGTGCGGAAATATTACAAATGGATTATTACAATAAAATGAAACAAAGTATGGTTTCAATTTTTATAGGTATTGATAAAGTTGTTATAAAAGAATTAAAAGAAACATCTCATTTATAACGATATTCTTCAACACAAATTAATTGTTGTTAATATTTACATTTCCATGGTTACCACTTCTATATTTCGATATGAACATAGAGAAACCTATCTATACTTACTTCATTACATCTTGAATTAAATATGTTTTAATTAATTTTTCAAATGTAAATCAACGATCGAAGAGAAAATAGTATGTATAATTCGTAGGAAAAGCATATTCCCAATTATACAATATACTATTTTAGTGGTGTAGAATTTAGGTACACTAAATCTAGTTACTAACCAAATTTCGACACCATGTGTCGAAATTGCGGACATTTCTCGTTAGACCTAAAATGTTCCATACTTTTCTGAAGTAAAATATATATCATGCATTGCATCTTATCTGTAGCCATAGTGATATAGAAACGACCGGTCCTAAATTCGACATAGGTGTAGAAATTAGATACCTTCAGCCTCTAAATTCGACACTGCTACATTATTACCGAGTTATCAACAATATTTTATTTTTCTCAGGATCATTGAAAAGAAGTTTCAGCATGGAAGGAAAAAAATATTTCAATTATCGACTTGCAGATTTAAAAATGGCACTCGAATCAATTAAACATGGAACACCTTGCGCTACGGCAGCAAAAATGTATAATGTGCCACGAACTACATTGATAGGAAAAATAAAAGGTCGAGTGCCAGAAATATGTAAAAGTGGTGCTTCACCAGTGTTATCATCAGAATAGAAGTTGCTAGCGCAATGGGTAATTAATTTGGGTAAAATGGGTTTTCCTGTTACCAAGTATCAATTGCTTGAAAGTGTTGAACTCTTGGTGAAACAATTGAAAAGGCCTACTTTTTCTGAAGGATATCCAGGACGACGCTGGTATGAAGGATTTATTCGTAGACATCCCGAAATTGGTGAAAGAATGACGCAGACTCTCTGTGCATCTAGAGCAGCTGTATCTGTTCAGGGAGTTAGGAGGTGGTTTGTAGAGATAAGAGATTATTTCGTTTCAGAAGAAATTGAAATAAATGGGCCAGACAGAATATTTAATAGCGACGGATCCGCATTTCTCTTGTATCCCGAAGGAAATAAAGTATTAGTTAACAAAGGAAGTGAAACTGTTTACGAGAGAACGAGAGAAGCGGTGATGAGAAGGAATGCTTGACTGTATTAATAACAAGTATGCATATGTATATGTATCTACGCTTATAAATCTTCAGTATAAAGAATTTTTTTTGAAGAATGCCAAATGTCATAATTAATTGGAAACCCAATTCCTCTAATTAATTATTATTGTTTTTGAAGTAAGTGACCCTTCATTTTATGTTTAAGGGAATGCTGCTGAACCCTTAGCACCACCTATGGTGATGTATTCGTATGAAAGGATCCCCAAACATATAGCTTCAAGTATGCCAACTGGATGGGGTATTGGAAGATCCGATAATGGTTGGACGACTTCCGAGTCATTTTATGAGTACATCACCAATATATTTTATCCCTGGTTAATATGTTAGAAAATCAAATTTCCAGTTATTTTGTACGTACATGGTCACAAATCATATATCACGTCTTCATTAAGTGATTTTTCTAGAGAAAAGAATTAATTTTAATTAGTTAACTCCCAAACTCGACTCATATTCTCCAACCACTGGATGTGGGTTTTTGAAGCCCTGAAAAATAGTTGGAATAAAGCGACAAAAGCGTTTAGAACCGAGAATAAACAAAAAATAGACAAAGCACATTTCGCAAGAATCATTAAAATTGAAATAGAAAAAATTAAAAATATAGAAGATATATTCAACAACGCATTTCGAGCGTGCGGGCTATGCCCATTTGATACAGAGAATGTAGAGTACAGGAAAATAATTGACAATAACTTTGCAGAGTCAACACCAAAGAATGACAATAAATTAATCGACAATAAAATTGTTGACCTTCTACACTTTATTGAAAATGAAATTGAAGCTCAATTACTCGCAGATTTTCATAACTTTAAAGGAAAGGAATGGCACTCCGACACAGAAAATAGAGGGTTGCATCAGCTTTGGATGGAAATTTTCAAAAAAAAAGAATACAGCCACAACTGGCCAACGAGGAAACAGGGGAAGTTCTTAATGAGAATCTTATGAATACAATTGAAAATGAGCCGAATAATATAATTACTGAAGTCGGAGAAGGCTAAGTACTGGATGAAGACTGTCAAGATAGGATTGTTGTTGATGATGATATAAGTATGGAAATACGAGAAATATCTTCAACAGAAAAAGAATCAAATAGTTTCGGTAATAGTGCCTTGTTAAATTATCAGGCAATGATAGGGAGGACAAATCAGAAGATACGAAAGAACAATTATCACTAGAAAAGAGAGAAATAGGTGAAAGTGAAGAGAGTAATTTGACCGACATCAAACGTCAGACACTCGATAAAGATCAAAATCATTCTGCAGTTGACGATAATATTTCTAGTAAAAGCACCAATCCTATTGTAGAAGATCAAACTGGTAACATCGATATCGACACCGAATTAGACATTCCTCTTGCACTGATAGTAGACAAAATCAGAAGTCAAGAACAAACACCGGGAAAAAAGCCGACATAAACGTATAGGCCTGATACAAGTGAACGATGCTCCTAATTTGTGCCAGGTGTTGAAGTACCAAGTCCATTTAAAGAAGCCCTATTTTGGCCAGATACCTTGATTCCTCAAAACCAGACAAAGAGAAAATAGGTGAAAATTCCGTCTGTCACTACATCGAATGCCTGGCGTGAATATTATTTAAAGAAAACTGCTGAAAAAGAAAGAAGAAACAATGAAAAAGGAGAAAGAAAACGGAAACGAGAGCAAAAGAAACTTGACCTAGAAAGTAAGACAATTGCAAAAAACTACAACTCTAAAAAAAATAAGGAGATGGGAAAAGAGAACAAAAACTCAGGTCATTATGAACACAAACAGACTGAAATAAAAATCGGCAAAGAGATTCTGGAAGTAGGATACCACGTCATTGTCAATTTCCAGGGTGATCTTTATCCAGGTATAATAACCCATGTAAGAGAAAATGAAGCTATGATTAGTGCAATGAGAAAGTGTGGAAATAATTGGAAATGGCCCCAAGAGAAAGACGAAATATGGTACACATTTAAATAAATAGAGGATATAATCGAACCACCAGAATTATTAGAAGAAACCCTGTTTGATGTTAAAGAAATAGAAGATTTTATTTAATATTCGAGTAAATGGAAATATATTAAATTTATATTTTTATTTCACCCCCAAAAACTGAATTGTAATACTAATTATTAATTTAATTTGCTTTTATCATTTTTGTCGAAACTAGGGACAATTTAGTGTCGATATTAGGAAAGTGTCAAACTTAGATTCCACAGTCTGACGAATTAAAGGACACTGCAAAAATGTGGGTGTCGAATTTATGTTCACATGGAGTGCTTTTAAAATAAATTAATATTCTTTTTTTCTCTCTCATATTTTGTTTGTAATTACAATTTAAAAGAAAAGAACTATTCCCACTCCTAAAGTAGTTTTTTCATGCATAAAAATTATCTTATTCAAATTAATGAGATAATAATGACATTTGACCTGTTAAACTGTCGAAATTTGGGACATTTATCTCACATACATCTGATATCATTCCTGAATTAATATTTTCATCTTCTAGTAATTTTCTTACAAGTATTAAACATTCTTTAGGAGGAATTTTAGTGAACACATTAGTAACATCAAATGAAATAAGCTTAGAGGTATCCCACTACGCAAAACATCTACTTGACACTAATCAATTATTGACACCTAACACAGACCTAGAAGTACTACACATTCGTGATAAGAAATAAGAACTGGATTTCCGTGAAGAATTAGAAACCCACAATATGAAGTCGTCAATGAACAGATAAATCTAGTGAGTTCTCCACTTTTAAACTGTCTTCTTAAGTGATAATTGTTAAGATCAGCTGATATAGTTTACCTGGTTTTCTATATCATTGCACAGTTATAATGATCTATATTGGGAAGAATGATATCCAGGATATCCCCATAGGGCTAATAATATCTGAGCTTTATTTTTGTAATATCATATTTCTATTAACATATATTGAGTCAATCACAATATAGGTCACTCCTTTTCTTTATTCAAAGAAAAAACCGCATCAACCACGAAGGTTATTAGCGGTGGTGGTACAGTATGACAGTTTACAATATTAATTACTCCCAAATACTTTAGTAGCAACTCGCTGTTATCCAGGTTCAATGCATCACTAAGTTTTTCGGGCAGTCCTGAAGTTAGTCTCTCCTCACTATAGTCGGGACACTCCATGATTACGTGTTTAACGTTCAGTTCTACGTAACAGGAGACACATCTTTTGGGCTTTTCTTTTTTCAGTGTGAACTGGTGTGTGTATCTAGTGTGGCCAATCCTAAGGCGGGTCAGAATTATTTGGTGTCTACGGGAGAATGATCCATAATTCTGGAGGCTCAAGCTGGGATTGATTGTTTTGAGCTTATTATTCTCAAGAGCTTGCCAACTTTTCCTCTATGTACTCATTGTGAGTTTCCGGATGGTATGAGTGTAATCTTCATGTGGCACTTGGTGAATCAGTTGAGAGAGGGGATTTGAACATGTTTCTCTGGCTATTATATCAGCAGTTTCGTTACCAACTATTACATGTGATGGAACCCACACAATTTCAACGCTTTTTCCACTTCAGATAATTTTGCCAGTTCTGATTTAATGATGAGGACAAGGGCATTTCTGGGATAAAGCTGTTGAATGCCTTGCACAGCGCTCGAGGAGCCAGTAAAGTTGACAGTATCTTCGTATTCAATGCAGTGCGCACGAGCTTTGGCTAAGGCATACAGTTCTCCGATGTAAATACTTGCTTCTAATGGAAGTCGGAAATTATAGTTTGCCCTATCTGAGATTACGGCAACCGCAACGCTTCCACTGGTTTTAGATGCATCTGTGTATAAGTGGCAATATTTCTCGTATTTGGAGGTTATTCCAGTAAAAGCTCTTCTTATGATTACTGCTGGGGTATCATTCTTGGAATATTGAGTGAGATAGGTGTTGCATTTGGGAAGGGCTACTGTCCATGGAGGAGGTATCTTTATATTTAGAGGGAGAATGTTCTCGTTACGAGTTGGATTATGTGATATTTTGGAAACTCTGACATAAAGTGGAAGTTGTGCATTATGGTGATGTTCAAATATTTCGGGAAAACGATTGGAAAATGTATTATAATGACTGGGATGATTTGTATTGGCTGATATTCTTGCTGCATATGTTGAAATTAGGTTGTATCAACGCAATTCAAGTGGTGGTTCACCCGCGTCGACCAGTAAACTTTCCACAGGGCTGGTACAGAATGCTCCCATAGCGATTCTTATAGCCGTATTCTGGATTACACCTAGGGTTTTTAGTAGGGATGCCCTCGATGTAGAGTAAACAATGACCCCATAATTCAGCTTGTATCCGATTAATGAGCGATGAATCCGTAGCAAGGTAAATGCTATCAGCTCCCCATGTGTGATTGGCTAATACCTTCATTAAATTTAGGCCATTTTGGCAGTATTTCTTGAGATTCCTAATGTGCGAGTCCCATTGCAAATTTTTATAGAAAGTAACCTTAAGAAATTTAACTTCATCTACAAATTCCAGTTGGTAGTCATTCAATTCGAGAAGAGATGTAGCATCTTCCGTTTTCTTCGAGAAAATAACACATTTTGTTTTTGTAGTCGAGAACTTGAGTCCTGTGCGTTCTGACCATAACTGAAGGCTGTTAAGTGCATTCGGAAGATGGGTACGAATTGAGATTATGTTTTTTCCTGATGCGTACAGAACTAAATCATCTGCATATAGTGTACCCCTGACAGGCCTTCTAATGTAGTCCAGAATGTCATTAATAGCTACGAAAAATAGCGTCAAACTAAGAGTGGATCCTTAGGGAGTGCCATTTTCTTGAGACTTAGTTTCTGAAAATATACCATTGACTCTCACCGAGAAAGATCTATTTTTCAAGAAATTGGAAGTGCAAGATAGCATATTTCCTTGAATTGTCCATTGATTCAACTGATTAAGAACTTTGCGTATCTAAACAGTATCGAAAGCTCGGTGTATATTGAAGAATACGGCGATAAGCTTTTCTTGATTTGCGAAGGCTTCGTGTATATCTGACTGGAGATTCACTAGATTGTCTGTGGTCGAACGATGCTTATGCAAACCACTTTGTTGGGGAATAATCAGATTATTTTGTTCCAGGTAATACTGTAACCTAGCATTCAGTATTTTTTCTAAAAGTTTACACATGGTACATGTTAGATATATGGGCCGATAGACTGTGGATCTGTATGTGGTCTGTCAGGTTTTTTAATAGGTAATACAACAGCTTCTTACCAACGGGAAGGAAATTTTTGAGATCGGTATATTTCATTGTATAACCGAAAAAGGTGTCGTTTTCCTACTGGAGGAAGTTTTACAAGAAAAATGTAGGGAATGTCATCTGGTCCGGGGGAGGACTTATTAACTTTGAATAAAGCATCTTCTAATTCGTCGATCGTTATATCATAGTTCAAGGGGTTCTCCGTATCAGCTTCGAGATCTAGAGGATATGTCTCCATTATTTTCTTTATCTATAAAAAATTGGCATCATAATTCGTATTACTCGATTGTTGTCAAAAGAGGTCAGCTAACATGTTGACAATTTCCTGACTGTATGTTATAGAAGTTCCATTTTCAATTAAAGATGATATACCAATATGACTTGTCGACCCTTTTATGCGGTTGATTTTCTGCGATACCCCTGACATCGGCGTGGAGTGGTTCAAAGTTGATAGGTATGGTGCCCAGGAAGCATATTTCAAAACTGCACATTGATACGAAACCAGGAGCTAAATGCGATACATCAGTTGGTTTTATGCTGTCGTTGCCATTAGGGAATGACTAAATTATCTGTTAATTTAGATTTAAATAAAATTTCTCCTATCAATATTTTTATACAGGGTGATCCAATACCTCCTAAATTCTATATAGGAGGAGTTGGCTGATCCCATGGTATTAGTGCATCTCTTGGTAAAATGCTTTTATAAAAAGTAAAATCTAATAATTGAAGAAAATTGACATCCTAGGTTGTAAACAACTGCAAAGAACATTTTAAATTCAATTTTAAAAGTCGGTAACTACGCAATGATGTACCATGCAATAAAATAATTATTTTGTATCAAGCTTTTTTTGTTATTATATGCAACTTTGCATTTGGTTGTTTTAATTTTTCTCTATTCGTGAGATTATGACTCGATGGAAACCGCTTGTCCCCTCTTCGCTTCGCATAGGTAATGACGTTGGTCGAAATCCAGCCAATGGCAACGCGGCATTTAGTTACTGGTTTCGTATGAATGTGCAGTTTTGAAATATGCGCCCAGGAAGTACGCTTACACTGTTTTATTATAGCCTTTGACGAGCTCTGAGTCTATTGTATTCGATCTTGTTCTCGGTACAGTGATGCCTTTTCAATTTGTTGAAAGCTCTTTCGCTTTCTTTGGTTGCTTTTTGGCTTTCTTTATTTCACCGCGGCACAGGTTGATGATGCGTAACCTGAGTTGTTTTTCCTATATCAAGGAAGTATGGTGAAAGTGGGGGAGTTTATCCGAGAATGTGTATATCAATGACGCTCTCAAAATAGGCAAGGCATCTATAATCTCCGTTACTGATTTTCACTCCATTAACTCGAGATTTGTGTCTTCGTGACGCTAAATCAATAATAACAGTATTCATCACCTTGGTGTATAAAATATTATTTTTTGCACATTTTTTTACCGATAACATTTTGCCAGTTCTCAATACATAAATAATAATCCTCGTACTCTCCATTCTAGTTTTGTGGCTCGTTTATTTCATGTATAATAATATTTCATTGCAGGAATGAGCCAAACAGATAGAGAAATATTGGTAGATAATGTGAATATAATCTATCATTCTGCGGCTTCTGTACGTTTCGATGATTTTTTGGAAAAATCCATACTGATGAACATCAGAGGAACAAGAGAAATCGCACAATTGGCTTTAGATTTGAAAAATCCAACTATGTTCGTACACATTTCCACATCTTACTGTACCGGAGATCGCTTCGAAGTGGATGAACAGCTTTATCCGCCGCACGGTGATTGGAGAGACGTCATTTTATTAGCCGAAATGTGTGACAAAGAGTTATTACATACAATGACCGGAAAATATATTTATCCTCATGTCAATACTTACACTTTTGCAAAAGGTTTAGCGGAGCATGTTGTTGACGACATGTGTAAAGGGAAAATAAAAACAATCATCACTCGGCCATCAATAGGTAAGCCTTTAATTAAATTCGAAACATATCACTGACATAGAGCGAACTAAAATTGAAATATTCTGAATCTAACATCTTCAACATACTTTTGTTTCTGTAACATCGTCCTTAACACTTTCGACTATAGTCGACGACAGAATTTTAAAGCTTCGTATCAATCCTTATCTCACATTAAATGACTTTCACACCCTTCTAAATACCTATAGTGCGAGCAGATATCTGAGAATGTCATAAATCACCAACCACTTTAGTTATCAGCAGGCGGTCGATTCTACGAAGAGTTGTACCTTCCTGAACCATTAAATTTTTAGTAGTAGTAAAACAGACACACCGGAATATTAGGTAGGTAATGACCAAATGTTGCTTAACTTTTCCCTTTTTTATTTCTAAAATTGTAAAGCAGTCAATTCTCAAAACAGTCTTGTTTTCCAAATCTAGAAGATGATTTATTTTATAACCGTAAATAAACCGTTATAATCTCATTGATAGCACATTAGTACTGAAAGTCTGGTGGCATGGTAAGTAAATTTTATTATTTACACACATTTAAACACAAATAATAGTGAGCCCACCATTATTAAAATGCCAAACTATTTCATGAGATATTGATTCAGGACTTTCTTAGATTCCTGGTTTCACCATATGTACAAATAAATTCCAATAAAAGCAAATAAATCGTTAGGATTTTATTTTAACAAAAATGTGGGTTGAATTTATATCACTAATCTACTGCAGTTATGTCAGTTGTTCATAATATTTATTTCTTGTTACTGACTGACATCCTAACTGAACCAAATGTTCGCTTTTTCTCGATTATTCTGGTAAATTTTACCGAATTAAGTTTGCAGTTTTATTTGATTACCTTTTAGCAAAAAAGGTTTTTACAAACTAATGTTTTTAATTTTTTAGTGGTGAATAGTTTACATGAACCTATTGAGGGATGGAATGACAATTTCAACGGTCCAATAGGTTTAATGATGGCTGGTGCAAAAGGTAATTTGTTCTTTGAATGAGTAAAAATGAAGAGATTTATTTTATAAAATCAAATTTGAAATATAAGGTGTGCCACGTAAAATTTGCACCACCCAATATCTTAAGTTAAGTCCAGATTTGTGAAAAATTACGAAACAGCTCAATTATAGCGCCCTGAACCATCGCTTGAAAAACCGTACAGAACAAAGAACTGTTAATACCACATCATTTTGAAGATGCTTTCATTATGCAACCTCATTTTTTTCTCACTTCATTTTATGTATATATACTTTATATATATATAGATATATATATATATATATATATATATATATATATATACGTTTTGGTTGTTCCCTATTATAAAAATTGTTAAACATACCGATAAGTGCCTATTGAGTTCATTTGGATTACCGTCGAACTCCGGTACGAAGTTTAAATACTTTGATTTAATATCTGCCATATTATTACAATTGTATTTGACTTCATTTTTTTTATTTTTTCTGAATCTAGAACAGCTTCTTTTCTCTGGTCTAGGAAGATCGATTAAGTTATCAAAGTCAAAATCACTGAATGAATAAATAGACATGTAATGCCAAATATATTCAAAATTACTTACAACAATATTACGAACTTGAGCATTTCCGTATCCAAAGCTATAAGGGTATGCACTCTTTGCAAAGCTAAGCAATATTTGTCTCAAATTACATAAAAAGAAAGAGCTGACACCATATAAATGAAGCGATGACTCTTTGTAAAACAGGAGGATTATAAAAACTCTGTATTATCTAAAAATTCATTCTTTGATCAACCGTCGTATAATAAACTTCTAATTATAGTTGTAAAATTGTTTTTAAAAACCCAAATTCGAAGTTTCAATATATAATTGGCGCAGTCAGTAGGATACGCGCGGGTTTCGAATAAGTAAAAAAACATTTTCGCATTTTGTCGGGAGTGAAATTCGGGACCTAGGAATTTTTACACCTTAAGTGCGTATAACCGAACTCAAAACTTTTGAACTTAGTGGCAACGAGAGTAAGGAATCACGAAAAAAGGAACAGGAGAGCAGTGCGATCGAGTTGACGAACAATATGTAAATACCTTTTTCTCTTTTACCTTTCCAAACCCCTATTTATAAGGATTTTGGCAAAGATAGTTAAGTTCTGTTCATATCGAACAATAGTCTATCGCAGATTAACTTTTAATTAATTTTAGTTATTTAATGAGTGACATAGATGAAATAATTAACGGAATGATAAATATAGAAATAACGAAAATAATATAGATAATCAAGTTACAAATAAATTAACAATAATAAATCGAAATTCATTAGTGATAACCTTCGAAATTTAATCTGCAAAATAACCCAAATTTTGGGAGTTGCAATTAAAATAAAATTATTAAAAATACTTAGTGTGTCTGAGAAAAGTGTTGGTTCAGATAACCGGACAAAGAAAAACCTTCATTACGAGCAGTAAGTGAAATATCAATTTATAAAAATATTCATTTCGATTCATAACAAATAAAATCTAGCAAAAACACGAAACGATAAGAACTAAATTACAAGTAATTAGCAACAAGTACTTTCGTTTTGCATTAAAGTGTTGCCGATTCAAATTAGAATCAAGAAAAATAGGGAAATATCTTGAAACTGTATCTCGTGTCTTTATTTCTAAATTTAGTGTCCGGATTGTGGTTGCACATATATCTCCGATAAAAAGTTTTGTATCCGAAGGGTTGACCTGTACCGGCTTTTTTGCTCGGTGAAAGTATGGAAGACAGTAGTGACGATGAACATACCACAGATGATGGCAAAAGAAAGAAAAATTCAAAAGGGCTGGAGCAGTTCCTTGGAAGATCGTCAAAAACGCTTAGAACGCCAGATAAAAGGGAAAAAACGGATGAGAAACTTAGCAAAATAATAGAAATGATACAGAACTTCCAAAAAGATGTTAAAAGAGATTAGAGAAGAGCAAATAATATATAGAGAGGAACTAGAGAAGATTGAAGAAGAGAACAAGTTACTACATACTGAAAATGAAGCAAATAAGAAAATTTTGTTACAGTTAGTGGAAGAAATGGATAGGGACAAAAGGAGAAATAATATAATTGTGCAAGGAATGCCTATAGCGATCCATGAAGAGCAATCCATGAAACATGAAATGGAGACCTGGATGAAAAACAAACTTGAGGTGGATATAAAAATTAATGGAGCGAGGAAACTTGGAGAAAACGCATGTCTGCTAGAATTAAATAATAATACGGATAAGCAACTGGTTATGGCCAATGAAAGGAAGCTGATGAATGTGAGGGAGGCAAGAATCTATATTAATAACGACGTGAGTGAAGAGGATAGGGAAGTACAGAGCAAAATACGAACAGTTGCAAAAGAAGAAGAGAGCAAGGGGAAAACTGTTAAGATTAGATTCGGCAAATTGAACATAGATGACGAGGAGTGGGTATGGGATAAAAACACAGAATCGCTGGTAAAAAGAAAACCAGGCCTAAAAAACCAACAACTGTAAGAATGGATGGTCAGATAGATAACGACTCGGCAAAAATAAAGGATTATGACTTTGCAATACATCTTGAGAATAAAAATATAGGCAGGACAAGGAGCAAGGAACAAGGTGGAGAAAGAAAACAGCAGAATAGAAAAATTCATAAAAAAGTTTTGAAAATTGGGACGTGGAATGTAAGAGGAACTTATCATGAAGGAGCTTTGAAAAACTTGGTGATTATGAGAAGATATAATATCGATATCTTAGCATTACAAGAGACAAAACACAAGGGCAATGAGAAATTGAAAATAGCGGGTTACACCTTGTTTAATAGCGGAAATGACAACAGCTATTTTGGAACAGGGTTCATTGTTAGTAAAGACCTAACACAATATGTTGTAGATTTTGAGGCAATATCAGATATATTGTGTAGGTTGAGGCTTCAAGGAGGATATAGAAAACTCAGTATGATAAACGCCCATGCACCAACGGAAGATAAGGACTTAACTATAAAAACTGAATTCTACGAAGAAATGAACGTTCAGCTCGGAAAAATACCAAAGTTTGATGTAAAAATAGTTATAGGTGATATGAACTCGAAAATCGGATGCGAAGGAGAGTATAAACATGTGACAGGGGGAAAAAGTTTTCACCTGAAAACTAATCAAAATGGAAAGTGTTTAATTGACTTCGCAGAATTGAATAATATGGTGATAAATAGTACAAGCTTTGATCATAATGATATCCATAAAATAACCTGGATAGCGCCTGATAAGAAGACGAAGAACCAAATTGATCATGCACTTATTGGAAAAATACATACAAGGGCCATAAAAAATGTAAGAAGTTATCGTGGAGCTGACGCGGATTGATATGTACAATTTGATTGCGCCTATATCACTCATTGGGTTTGTGGACTGTGTTAAAATAAATAAGTTTCCCTCGATGTTACTTGCTATGTACAATTTATTTACATATATTTACACTGGTTTATTTACACTAACATATTTACACATCAACTGCACTGTTGAAATGGTTTGTTGTTTATGGGTACTTGCCCGATTGTATGCGTATTAAAAACACTTTACTACTTGTGGGAACTAGCCCGATTCTTTTAATACTAAAAATTATGGTACAGCGTAGTTACAACGCATTTGTACGCGACAGCTCTTGCTTGCACCATGTTTTGAGTTATACTGCCGTAGGCTATCTTTTGCTCTGCGCATGATTCAGCCTCAGATGCTTGCCGCAGACGACATCTAGGGTAAGAATTTTACACTTATAAATTTTAGTGTATTTCGTGTTGCATAATGTTTGCAACATGCTGGGGCCTCAGTCTTCTTTGAAACCATATGCTCTCAGCTTTATTAATTATTGTTATTTTAAACAGTAGTTAGTTTTGCCCAAAGAATTTTAAAAAGCACTTTGCTTATATTTAAAATGTTGTGGGTACAGCTCGAAATTTACAAAAGCATTTCGCTTGTAATTAAAATGATTGTGGGTAAAAGTCCGAAATTCACAAAGCATTTCGCTTGTAATTAAAATGATTGTGGATACAAGCCCGTATGATACAAAATAATAATTTTGATGACTTATTTGAAATCTTACTAAATGTTGCAACATTTTTTTGTTAAATATAATAATTAATAATTTTAGGTGCATCATTTTTTATATATTAACTTATTATTCTAAATTTATATTCATATATATATACATATTTTTTTATATATATTTATTTATAATTATTAGTTATAAAGGGGCAAAATTGCCATTTTTGTCACTGATCTTCGATACGTTCCAGAAACTGTTTGGACGTCGCAGACTCTGACCTTGTCATCCTTTCTAGGTATGACTTTAATAATTCTGGCCATTGGCCACTTCAAGGAAGGCACGTTGTCCTCCTTTAATGAAACTAAAGTTCCTTCTTGAATGTTAGGAACGTTTTTATACCATTTAGAACGGTTTTGTAAAATGGTTAAATAGTCTTTGGACCACCTTTGCCAAAAATGTTGTTGTTTTTGGCATACAATTTTCCACAATTTGAGTTTGTTCTCAGGAGTATTTGTCACATTCGTTTCGGGATAAGAGGTTATAGGACATCCTACTAAAAAATGCGCGGGAGTTAAATAATTTAAGTCTGTGGGATCATTTGTTAAGGCTGTAATCGGCCTGGAATTTAAAATTCCTTCGATTTGAACAATAAGAGTATTGAACTCTTCGTACGTTAACTGGCTATTGCCCATTACTCGCTTCATGTGGTGCTTAGCACTTTTCACAGAGCTTTCCCACAAGCCTCCACATACTGGAGAATAACTCGGTATGATCTTGAAATTAATTTGTTCTTCCACTGAAAAGTTGATTATAGAGTCTTTATTAAAATTCACAAAGTCTTTATAAAATTCTTTTAATTGATTATTGGCTCCTTTAAACGTTTTCCCATTGTCACAATAAATGTTATCAGGTTTACCTTTTCTTGAAATGAATCTTTTAAAGCAAGCTGAAAAAGTGTCTGTCATGAGATCTGAAACTACTTTCATATGAATAGCCTTGATAGAAAAGCACACAAATAATGCGACGTAACTTTTTGTTATGATGGATTTTTTGATACGTGATTGTTTTATGTAAATAGGACCAAAAAAATCTAAGCCGCTATTTTGAAATGGTCTGTAAGGGTTAACTCGATGTTCCAGCAAAGAGCCCATTAATTGCTCTGAGCATTGTTCCTCTGCTTTGAAACATGTCACACATTTATGTAAGACCTTTTTTACTTCTCTAATGCCATTTACAATCCAAAATTCCAAATTTAGACTTCTCAACACCTGTTTTTGACCAGCATGTAAGAGTCTTTTGTGTTCTCTTCCAATAATGAGATCAGTGATTCTGTTGTTTTTTGGCAAGATTATGGGATGAATTTGATCATATTTTATATCAGCCTGCTGTATCCTTCCACCAACGCGAAGAATGTTGTTTTTGTCAAGAAATGGACACAGTGATTCAATGCTTGATTTCAAATCCCTTTTTGATTATTTCTTCAGAGAAATTTTCTTTTTGAACTTCTCTAATGATCATAGTCATTGAGTAATTCAATTCACCTATTTTTAAATTGTCAATCATTTTATTGGTTGGATTTTTGATGTTGTGAATAAATCTATTGATGTGAGGTATTATTCTTTGCAATTTTGAAATTGAATAAAACCTTTGAAAAATATCCGTGAAAAACAAGGAACTTTTGGAAGTTTTTAGTGTTACAATGTGGGTTTTTTCTTCAGGTAGAGGATAACTGATATCAATATTGAAATCTTTGTTTTTATGCATAAAAGTAATATCTGACAAATATTGTGGTCCATGGAACCATAGATTGTCTAATTTAAATTCGAGAGGATCAGCACCTCTTGACAAAATGTCAGCGGGATTGTCTTTAGATTGAATGTAACACCAGGTAGAACGTTCAGTTATTTTTGGAATTTTTAGTATGCGATTTGCTACGTAGGCATTGAGCCTCATTAGATCGGTGTTTAGCCAAGCTAATACTATATTAGAGTCACAATACAGATAGACATTGTTATTTTGTATTTTGAGCAGGTTGGAGACTTCGAAAGCTAATTGACCAAGTAATAATGCTCCATTCAACTCTAATCTGGGCACAGTAAACTTTTCGTTGTTTGGTGCAATACGTGATTTTGAGCATAATATATTGAGAACTGCCTTATCCTTGAAAATTGCTCTAACATGTGATACAGCACCATAGGCTATGAGGCTGCTGTCTGAAAAACCGATTAATTCAATTTTTTCCGCATCGTAGAATTTTACATCTCTGGGTACCTCAATTGTTGGCATATTTTTAAGTTTGTTCTGAAACTCTTGCCAAGGCCCTTTAATATTTTCTGGCAACAGCTCATCCCACGAAAACTTGTCCAACCACAATTTTTGTAGTAAGACTTTTCCCTGAACCATTATTGGCCCGCTGAGACCTAGAGGATCTTAAAATTTGGAAATGTATGACAGTATTTGCCTTCTTGTCAGACGGTCATCATTTTCAGCCTTTGGTAAGAATATTTTGAAACAATCGTTTTTGATGTCATAGGAAACGCCTAAAGTTTTGATAACATTATTGTTTTTGCTAATGTCAATTTCATCAAGTTGTCGACTTTGCAATGGAATATCCAGCAAAATTTTGTCGTTATTTGATGCCCATTTATGCAAATTGAAACAACCTAATTTCAATAAATGACACAATTCTGATGGACGATTTTATTTACTTTCAATTTGACAATTATTTTTAAAAAATTCAAATATTTCTTTTGATGTTGTATACAATTTACCATTTACATCTATTATAATATACATTCTCATATACTTTAACCTTGATAATGGAATAAATAAATTCTGAAATCTTGGACATAAAAAGTATGAAGGGTACTCGTTTTAATTTGCCGCTTCCCCAATAAACCTATGTTTAGTATATATATATATATATATATATATATATATATATATATATATAATAACATAGAGAGAAACCTGCAACACTCTGTATACTAAATTATGGAATAAAAGACTACACACTGTAAGCAAGTACAAAATTTTAGAATTTGAATTTTTTTAAAAAATCGTTTAAAATGGAGACAATCTGTACTATTCACTAATAAATAGAGAAAGTAGACAAGAGTCAAGCTGTAGAATTGTGGAGGAAATTTTAAATACGCTTTATAAATACATATGTGAAATAAAATAACATGATTTTAATATTTGAGAGAGAGAATTTTTTAACGTTGTTCGATATAAATAATGACAATCCATTCTTCTCATTGTAAAAGTAAAATGATATTATGATTTGTCTTAAAAAAGTAAATATTAGATATTGAAAGAAGTTTTCTGATAAGATTATGTAATTATTTAATATATGTCAAGGTAGGAAGTCAAATAATAACATTAAGATTACACACCTAACAAATCACAATAATATATATATATATATATATATATATATATATATATTAAAACAAAGTCAAGAAAACAGAAACTTAACTAACGTACCTCATGTCGATACAATAGACAGAATGGGATATAGATCAGTATCGTTAAAATGAAGATAGGATTAAATCGGCTATATTTTATAGAATTCCATGATATATACAATCAACTTATCAATTTGATCAAGAAGGATTCAAAATAATATTGTATAATTTCAAAAAGTTACCTGAAAATAGAATTTCAGTAGTTAATTTATTTATAATAACATCAGCGTTAATAGTTATGTTTCATATCCATATCTCCATCACAAGCTGTTAGTAATAATATTTACTCTTAGATCCATCTAAAAGAGAAACAAAACACAGAATATAAGTATAACTAGAGTTAAAAAAGACTATAGAAATGAAAATCTTAATTTGACAATAATTGTGAGTAGAAAATTGTTAAAAAAAATGAGTTTCAAATATAGGATGGAATGAGAGTTTATATAATAGAAATAGTCATTTAGATAATAAAGTCAAGATAGATTGTAGTTTAGTTTTAATTGTGTTTTCAATAAATACCCTTTGAAAGACTAAATATGAAGAAAAAGGGTAGAGTTCAGTGAAAGACTTTCAGAAAGAAGTTATACCTAACAATTAGAATTAGAACTCCTAATTATAAAATAGGTGTAAATAATAAGGTGACTTCTCGACTTGAACAATATATCAACAAAATCGAGAAGAAGATGAAGGTTGTCAAGGAGAGTTTTTTTTTTGAAAAAAAAAACAACAAGCGTGGAGAGACAGATAAGAAATTTCAAAAAGTGGATGCTGAGGTAAAATAAGCTCCGACTGCAAATGTGTGAAAAATTGTGTTAAAAGTGACATACCGAATATGGAATAACAAGAATAATCCAGCTCCTAAAGGAATAGGGAAGTGTACAGAAAATTTGACATCTGCGATTGGAACATCTCATCAAGCCAGGTCAGTGTTCAGTTTTAATTAATTTTGATACCAAATTAAAGAAAAAATGAATATTTGCAAATTATAAATTGATAAGATGAAAATATAGAGGCCTAAATTAGTCAAAATTTACAAATGCTCGTTGAAATGATCGTACGATACTCAAAGACAATATTATACACACCTACCTTTCATTCAATATATTATTTCTTCTACTTTCTTATAGATATAATTAGTTAAGTATAATTTGAACTTCCTGTGATTCATATTTGTACATCGTTGTGTAATTTCATTCCATTTACTATCATTAAATCATCTGGTTATAACGTTTTAAATAATTTTATTGTTATGATATTTCAATATATTAGAATTAGAATACAGAAATCAATCCCTTATCTCAAGGGTATGTGGTTGAAATGAAATGTCCAGCGGCTGAATACACTAATAGTAAAAGTCCTCTGTTATATTAAGGTTCTCTATCTATTCCATAGGCGCACCAAATTTTTTTTAATTCATTCAGTTAAATTAAACATAAACATTATTTTGAATCCTTTATTAAATTTTATTATTGAATTATTATTATAAAATATTGTAGTTCTATAAAATTTAAAAAGAATACAGTATATTTCCTGAACTCAAAGAGATCTAGAGTCTTCATGCCTCCGACAGGAACTATGAGCTTGCTAAGTTAAATATGAAATTAAATATAATAAATACTATAAAAAATAAACAATTATAAATTTGGCGGCCCAACGTGTGGCGAATTAAGAATTTTTTCGGGATAAGAAGGTTTTAAAAACATTAGAATTAGATACAATTAAAATGGCAAAGATAATCATGCTTAGGGACGGAGAACAAATAGGTTTGGAAGGCAGATCAGATGAGGAACAAGGAGAAAGGAGACGTGGAATGGGAGATTTAGATGAAGAGGTACAAACCTTAATAGATAAAGAAAGTGAAGAATCAAGGGAACAGCAGGATAGTAGACAAGACAGGCAGGATAGTGTAAGCAGAGGATATCAAATAATGGAATTTTTAATTAATTTGAATGGGAAGATAGATAATATGAGAGAAGATTTGAATGGGAAGATAGATAATATGAGGGGAGATTTGAATGGAAAGATGGACAAGATGAATGGGAACATGAATGATTTGATTGGAAACATGAACAGGATGGAAAAGAAAATAGAAGAGGTGAAAATGGAAGGTTTGAAGGAAATTAAGAAACTTAGGGAGGAAAATGAAGAAATTAGGAAGCAGATAGATAAGGTGAAGGAAGGTACGGTTGAACAAAATAAACATTTGCGTATAGAAATACAAGAAAATGAGATCCGAATTAGAGAAGGGATAAAAAAACATATGGTGGAAGAAATTCATGAATTAGGGAAATGTATAAATGAAAATTCACCGGGAATGATTCAGGCTGAAGTAACAAAACAAAATGAAAATATAACAAAAAAATTGGAATACATTAAATTTCAAGGACAAACAATAGAGGAAGTAATGCAGAGCTATCAAGAAAAAGTAAAAAAAAAATTCGATAACTTAGATGATCTAGTGGAGGGAAAAACAGGTACATGCGTTAAAAGAAATGAAACAATGGGTAAACAGTTTAATAAGGTACTGGAGGAGATGAATAGGAAACTGAGGGACACTATGGAAGAAATGGAAGAGAATATAAGAAGAAATAGTGGAGGCATATTGGTACGAGAAAATTATGGACATTATTTAGGGAGAATTATGTATCAAAAAAGGATTTGAGTATAGTTAAAGAAATATGTAAACGTTGTGAGACATGTCAATTAGCAAAGAAAAAAAATTACCATAATTATACAACGGCAAAATCAATTATTACCAATAAACCACTACAGACAGTAGCAATAGATTTTATAGCGAACTTGATAAAAAGTACTAGAGGAAATAAACATTTGTTAGTTATGGTGGATATATACAGTAAATATGTTAAAACGTTTCCATGCAAACGTACAAATGCTAAAGTTGTCATGGAATGTTTAAAAACTTATATGGAAGAAATTGGAAGGCCAGAAAAGATAATACTTGATCATGCAACCTATTTCGAGAGTGAAAAAGTAAAACAGTTTTGTGTTAGCAAGAATATCGAACTACAATTTATTAGCATTCGCAGACCTAGTTCTAATCCTGCAGAAAGGTATATTAGGGAAATCATTAAATATCTGCGAATATTATGTCATGAAAAACAGACTGCATGGGATGAACAAATGAATAAAATTGAAATATTTATAAATGAGTTACCACATGGAGTAACGGGAGAGAGTCCTTTATACTCAATGAAAGGAATAAAACCGGAGAGACATTGGATAATAAATAGAGATTCCACATTAACAGAAATTCTAGATAAGGTCAATCAAAGAATAATAAGAAATGCAGAAAAATATATTAAAAACCAAGAGAATGAGAAAAAGAAGAAAACTAAATTTGAAAAGGGAGAACTAGTTATCATAAAAGCTTTAAGAACACCTAATAAAGGCGAGGAACAATGTGCAAAATTGAGTCTCCCATTTGAAGGTCCATACCAAGTGGATACGGAGAATGCCCAAAATAGTTATAGATTAGTCTATCCTGGAACGGAAATGCTGAGGGGTATTTTTAATATCGAAGCAATTTATAAATTTCATTGTTAGTAAATTAAAAGGAGTAATAGATAATATTTTGTTATTAATTTATAAATAGTGGAGAGACAGATAAGAAATTTAAAAAAGTGGATGCTGAGGTAAAATAAGCTCCGACTGCAAATGTGTGAAAAATTGTGGTAAAAGTGACATACCGAATATCAAATAATAAGAATAATCCAGCTCCTAAAGGAATAGGGAAGTGTACACAAAATTTGACATCTGCGATTGGAACATCTCATCAAGCCAGGTTAGTGTTCAATTTTAATTAATTTTGGTACCAAATTAAAGAAACAATGAATATTTGCGAATTATAAATTGATAAGATGAAAATATAAAGGCCTAAATTAGTCAAAATTTACAAATGCTCGTTGAAATGTTCGTACGATACTCAAAGACAATATTATAGACACCTACCTTTCATTCAATATATTATTTCCTCTACTTTCTTATAGATATAATTAGTTAAGTATAATTTGAACTTCCTGTGATTCATATTTGTACATCGTTGTGTAATTTCATTCCATTTACTATCATTAAATCATCTGGTTATAACGTTTTAAATCATTTTATTGTTATGATATTTCAATATATTAGAATTAGAATACAGAAATCAATCCCTTATCTCAAGGGTATGTGGTTGAAATGAAATGTCCAGCGGCTGAATACACTAATAGTAAAAGTCCTCTGTTATATTAAGGTTCTCTATCTATTCCATAGGCGCACCAAATTTTTTTTCATTTCATTCAGTTAAATTAAACATAAACATTATTTTGAATCCTTTATTAAATTTTATTATTGAATTATTATTATAAAATATTGTAATTCTATAAAATTAAAAACCGAATACAGTATATTTCCTGAACTCAAAGAGAGATAGAGGTTTCATGCCTCCGACAGGAACTATGAGCTTGCTAAGGTAAATATAAAATTAAATATAATAAATACTATGGAAAATAAACAATTATAATATGTATATATATATATATATATATATATATATATTGACAATTATAATATATCTAATGTATTTTACTAATTTTATTATGATTTATGTATGAATATGAATTTATATGATGTGAATTTTATTTGTTGCTGTCGTCACAATTTGTAATAGTAACTGCACTAATGTGAAAACACCTTTACCGCTAAATATAACCTATTAAATTTCATGACAGCAGTCGTCAAATTAATTTGCCCGGCTCAGATAAATATTAAATTTTATATTATGGAAAATAAATCAATACACAATCAATTATCTCACTCTTTACTCGGGGAGGGATCAAAGGTTTCAAATAAGAATTCAAATTTATAAATTTCCAAATAATTTTCCAAATTACGTATTGCACTATTCCAAACCTAAAATAACTGTTTGTCCAATACACTATAAGACAATTAAATTCTTATGACATATATGAAATTTACTGTCAGGAAATTAACCAAATGTCATTAATTATACTAAATTTTCTCTAGCATAAAAATTATCAAATATAATGAGAATGAATATAAAAAAAGGAACCAAAGAGATTTAGAATTCAAATTTATATAATATATTATCAGATAACAATTACAAAATTAAAACTTTTCAAAAAATATAAACGCATAAACCCTTTGGTTACCTTAATATTAAACAACCTATAATTAGAAATTTCCTATCTAAATAATTTAACCAAAAGTTCAAAAATGTCTACTTTTATAATTGATATATGTCAATGTAAAATGCGCGAATTTCCTTGTAAATTGTCTGTTCCAAAATAGTCTTCACTTGACGTAGAATTCTATATAAGTAACGTTACTATAATTTCAATGTAAGTTATCATAAGATGCATCTATTTTCGAAATATTTTTAATAAAGGCCTAATAATTCTCGAGAAATAATATAGATAATATGGACTGGACTCATCAACTAGGTTCTGGTAGACTCGTTCGTATTCTAAAACGCTTTTTAGAATTTCAGGAACAACATTTCTAAATCAATGATTTAGAAACCGAAAAAACCACTCGCACTTCAACGCTGTGATTCTTTGCGAATAATACACACACTGGCTTTACAAAGGCAAGATATGTTGAACTGATAATAATCATACAAGTACTCTGATATTCTGAATTGAATTTGAGACAACTCTTATTCGATGTTATCTCGAGAGAATCTAAAAATCAACTCTATTTTAAATAAATTTGACACAACTCTTATTTGATGTTGTCTCTCGGGAATATCAAAATCAACTAACTAAACTGTTTCCATAAATAATTCTCCTCTCCTTTGGTTACCAAAAATTCTTTTTTTTTTAAAAATACAAATTTACGTTTTCATATACAAAGAGAGATTTTCATTATTTTAGTATAAATGCCATTTTGCTAACAGAGACATCTGTATTCTGGTTTTAAAATCGTTTTAAAATCTATCTATCATTAAGTCCATTCTGCATTGATGTCATAAGAAATTGAAATGTCAAATTTTATTGGTATATTGAACCTTTCAAATTATTGATAATACAGTGTGTATCACTAGTATTACAACCAAATAAGCAAATTTTTCTTTATTTCAATGTTTTCTTTAGAATTCAAATAGAGGATATGTATTAATATATATATATATATATATATATATATATATATATATATATATATATATATATATATATATAAATCGAAATTCAAATATTACACGAAACATGCCAGAAATGAACTGGGATCTTTTAAAATCTAGAATTGATAATATTA
This sequence comes from Galeruca laticollis, assembly GCA_963921935.1. Classification (NCBI taxonomy): domain Eukaryota; kingdom Metazoa; phylum Arthropoda; class Insecta; order Coleoptera; family Chrysomelidae; genus Galeruca; species Galeruca laticollis. The sequence continues at coordinate 130,365,193 of OY998177.1, forward strand.
AAACTTATGACGGCAATAGTTATACATTGAATAAATTTTTGATAAGATGCGAAGACCTTATTAATGATTATAGACAATTTAATGATGCACAATTATCTAAACACATTTTTCAATCAATTCAAGAAAATTATAGATAAAGCTGACATATTAGTAGGTAATCGTGCTGAGAAGTTAATAGATTGGCCTAAATTAAAAGAGGCCCTTATACAGTGTATTGTGGATCGTAGAAATATTGATTCTTCAGTACAAGAACTAACAAGAATGAGACCATTCAGGAACGAAAAACTGATAAACTTTGGTAGCGGAAGTGAATTGCTAAGAAGTAGTATTGCACAAAAAATTAGTAATAATCCTAACCTTAATAATGCAGAAAGAATTTGCCAAATAAACCATCACAACAAAACTGTACTTAGCCCCTTTGTCGCTGGTTGTAGTGGTAACTTGAGGAATAATTTACATCTTAAAAATCCAGCTTCACTGGAAGACGCAATGACCTATGTAAACGAGTTCAAAAATTTCGAAAGACTATACGGTAATCTAAACGACAATATGAGAATAACGACTTCTAAATTTAATAACAATAATAATCGACAATCGTACTCACAACCAAGATTATATCCTCATAATCAAATGCAACCCACTCACCAACAACCCCATTATTCATCGCAGCCAAATTTTATGAATAATAACGTATTCGACAATGACAAACCAACTAACCAATTCCCTAACCAACCTATTAATATTCAACCTAGGCAAGTGCCTCCCAGACAATAACCTACAAACAGACATGTATTTGTACCTCCACAAAACATTTTTAGACGAAATAAAAAATCCACGAATCAACTTCCTAAACCAAAACCCATGTAAACAACCTCTAGAAACTCATCCATGTTATCACAAAGACAAAGATAGCAAAATCATAACAATTATAATCAAAATCATCCATTTAGAAATAATGGACAAAACCCAAATTTTACTTCTGAAGAACTATTCACAAACGCATACAATCAATCAGATCCATACACGAATGAACAATATTTTCACCAAAACTACGACACTTTTAATAATGACGATAATAATCCTGATCTAGACGTAAATCAAACATCTTATTTTGAAAATATAAACTATGATGACAATCAAAATGAGAATTTTATTGAAACGGGCCTTCGACAAGAAAATCCTCAGTAGAAATTAATATATTTTACTACACCAATCATTCATTGACACCTAACACAAAACTAGAAGTGCTGCATATTTGTGAAAAGAAACAAGAACTGGATTTCCTTGAAGAATTGGAAATTAGCAGACATTTAAGAAACCCACAATATGAAGTTGTCAATGAACAGTTAAATCTAGGGAGTTCTCCACTAATAAACTGTCTTCTTAAGTGATAATTGTAAAGATCAGCAGATATAGTTTTCCTGGTTTTCTATATCATTGCACAGTTATACTGATCTTAATTGGAAAAATGATATCCAGGATATCACCATAGGGCTAATAATATCTAAGCTTCAATATTTGTAATATCACACCTTCCTCTTTTTTCTATAAACATATATTAAGTCAATCACAAGTTGGTCACTTCTTGGTCTAGCCAAAAATAACTACTAACATCAGGTAGGCATCAAATGAAATGTAACTTCTGTCATTCTGACGATGATATTAATTTATCGTAACAATTGTCAATTTTTTAGAATTTTCAATAACTTTTATTATATTGTGAAATTAACTAGAAACCGTGAGTTTCATTCAAAACACTATTATGAGCAGATTCCACGAAGTAAGGGTCGAGGCAGTTAATTTCATTTCAATAAATATTAAAGAACCTTTTCAAGTAGAATCATTTGAAAAATCCAGTTATGATGTATTCAATATTAATTATTTTCTTAACTTAAATGATAAATACGATAAAAAATTAGAACAGAAAATAGATATGCCGGATTTAATTAGAACCAATCACATAAATTCGGAGGAAAAAACTGAAATAATAGAACTATGTCGAAAATTCTCAAATATTTTTTTCAAACCAGGTGATACATTATCCTTCACAGCGCGGACAAAACACGAAATTAAAACAACGGACGGAATCTCTATACATATATCATATAGATACCCCTACATACACAACAAGAAATAAATAAACATATAAATGGAATGTTAGATAAAGGCATAATTCGATCCTCAACTTCACCATGGTCATCGCCATTGTGAATGGTGAACAAGAAAGAAGATCAATCCGGACAATAAAAATATCGTTTAGTTATAGATTATCGTAAACTGAACGAAAAAACAATTCCTGATCGATATCCGATACCAAATATCAAATCAATCCTCGATAAACTTGGAAGATCGAATTATTTTTCAACTATAGACCTTTGGGCCGGTTTTCATCAGATTCCAATGGAAGAAAATTCTATATCAAAAACAGCATTCACAGTTGACAACGGGCATTATGAATTCTTACGAATGCCATTTGGGTGAAAAAACTTACCATCTACTTTTCAACGCGTTATGGATAAAGTTTTAAAAGACCTCCTGTTTAAATCACTTGAACATTATGATAGCCTTCGCCGATAACCCCTTATACCGTCTCTGACTGTAGCCTATGCCACACGACAATCAGAAATGTTCTGCGTCTGTCCGTTCTCGAAAGCTTTTGCGACTTCCCGACTTCGACTTTTTGACTCTCTCTGCTATTCGAGCTTTAAGAAGACAGACATGCCTAGTTACGGAACCAACTAAAAGGTTTCGTGTTTCTAATATAAAATTAAGTATAGTATCTTTATTGATTAATTTGTTATTGTGTTATATGTTTGTGTGTAGAGTCAGTGATATGGTCAGGTAAATGAAAATACACCTAGACATTGTTACTTAGACAATTAAACATTTAACGAGAATTGTTTTCTGGTACACGACGATATTTCTCACAAGGTTGCCACGTGCTATAGAAATTCTTTACTTTCACAATATTTTATGTCCGCATCGATGTAACTTTATCTTTATCAATTAAGTAAATCATCTAAACAAAAATGAGTTAAATTTGCCTCATGGCTGGTCCTTCGTTTTACTTTGTATCAACCGCATTAAATCTATTGGAGGGATTCTGCTACTTGTTGAAAGTACAATTGAAGTAGTCGGCCGTACACAGCCCATTCTACCACTAGAGTTATCGAAGATATTGTTCCCCTCCACCTCCAAAATAAAGTGTGTATGGTCTATATGGACGATATCATTATATTTAGCTCAATACTTCAAGAACATCTTCAGAATTTAAAACTTGTTCTCACAAAATTACGAGAGGCAAGACTAAAAATTCAACTGGATAAATCAGAATTCTTACGAAAGGAAGTAGAGTTTCTACACAAAAAGACATAAAATAATTTCATGGGTTATTACGGTACTATCGTAAATTTATGAAAAATCTAGCGAAAATTACAAAACCTATGGTTAAATGTTTAAAGAAAAATGAAAAAGTAGTTCACAGTAGATGTCATATATTGTCTTGAAACATGTAAAAATGTATTATCATCTGAACCAGTTTTAATTTACCCAGATTTTGACAAAGAATTTGAATTGACAACAGATAGCTCCATTTACGCAATAGGCGCAGTTCTATCGCATCCCATATATGCATCACGAACCCTATTCAACAATTCAGAAAGAACTTCTCGCAATAGACTAGAGCTGCAAATACTTTCGCCCATACCTTTTCGGCCGGAAGTTTACAATATATTCTGACCAAAAACCGTTACAGTGGCTTTTCTCCACAAAAGACCAAAATTCTATGCTCGTAAGGTGGAGACTAAAATTAGAAGAATTTGATTATTTAATTAAATATAAAAAAGGTTCGTCAAATTTAGCAGCAGACGCTTTAAGTAGAAATCCATGTGTAGAACTAAACGCCATCGATAACGAATCTATGATAAATAACGCAGGACACGCGGATGAAATGAAAGAAAATTTCCTATGAAATCCTGATAGAATACCTCCAGTCAGTAGCCCTGACCTGGAAGATATACTAGACATTGTAGAGCCGACTAAAAGCCAAAATCAAAAAATCAACGTTATTTCAGATATACAAATAGAACCAGATAAATCTCAAGACTCTGACTCCGATTCTGACATTGAAACTAAACATACATCTGCAGAAAATCCTATTTTTTCCATACCAATTACTGAAAGAATATTAAACACGTACAAAAATCAAATATTCATAACAATGGGAGATATAGAATGTACCCAAACTAGAATTTTAAAATTTTTTGCCAATACTAGATTATATGTTACACTACCCTGAATTTCACAATTTGATATAATAAATTTCGTAAAAGAATATATCGCCCCAAACAAAAAATATGCTATTTTTTCCAACACCCTGAGCTACCTAGAACTTTCAGGACTACTATGCAATCATATTTTAAAAACTCTGCCTTCAAAATAATTCAAAGTAATACTGTATTAGAAGATATTCAGACTAGAGACGGTCAATAAGAAAAACTCGAATTTCACCATGTAACAAAAACTTACCACCGTGGTATAAATGAAACGAAAGAAGCACTTACTAAACAATTTCACTGGCCAAAAATGTCGGAAGATATCGAAAATTATATAAATAACTGCGAAATTTGTCAAAAAAAATAAATACGATCGAAATTCACCTATAGTAAAATTCAATCTTACACCAACTTGTTCACGTCCTTTTCAACATATTCATATTGACTGTTTTCAAATTTCAGGAAACACTTATTTAACTACAATTGATAACTTTTCTAGATATGGCGAAGCTTACCCTCTACCGGCTGTAAGCGGAATATCTATAGTAGAATGCCTATTTAATTATATTACCCACCACGGTCTACCCACAAAAATAACTGTTGATTCGTGTACAGAAATTAAAAATAAAGATCTTGATAATTTTCGCGAACTTTACAGAATAAAACTTTACTATACTACTGCTAGGAACAGTAATTCAAACAGTCCTGTCGAAAGACTTCATTCTACCCTAATCGAACATGTGCGTTGTTTAAGAGAACAAAATGGAAATCTCACCTCAGACCAATTATTAAAACGGGCTATACTCGGATATAACAACTCAATCCATAGTGTTACTAAACATACACCATTCGAAGTAATAAAAGGACATATAAACGAGACCAACCCTTTTGACCTTAATGATCATGTAGTAATTTCAGACTACGTACAAATTCACAAACTAGCGGCCAAACGACTTTACGAAAATATAAAAGAAATTAATAAAATAACAAAAGAAAAGATTATTAGTAACAGAATTGAAGAGCTCACAGATCCCCTTTTCTATTAAAACGAAAAAGTAGCTTACATTCTTACCATAACAAGAAATAAAAAACTTCCAAAATTCGAAAAACTAGCTCAAACAAAAATTAAATTAATAACAGATAAAAATATATATCATAAAGCAAGTACCAGAAAACTAACAAAAAACAACTGTTTCAGGAAAATGGAACAGATGAAAACAACATTCCTGATACTTCTGGCAATACCAATAATATACACGAGTAGTACTATAAGAGATATAGACTCGACGACTATAAATAATCCTTTATTGCCAATACAATTAGGAGATGCACGTCATATTTATAGTAAACACACCTCTATACATTATTTAAATTTAGAACCTATTATCAAGTAATTGTTTAACATTGAGAAAAAGATCTTCATTATAAAAAATAATTTAGTTACAAAAAACACAACTAATGAAATCTCATGCCATGCCTTATCTCAAGATATGTTATTAAGGACAGAATTTCTCATAAAAATTACAAGAACGGAACTTGATAATTCACAACCTCATATTCATATTCATAATAAAAGAAGTTTCTTTAACGGAGTCGTACCACTACAGAAATGGTTGTTTGGTACACTTGACGCAGATGACGGTAATCGATATGATAACGCAATAAAAATTCTCGAAACAAACGAACAGAACATGGTTACGGAAATAAATTTGCAACGTTCACTTTCAAACAATCTAATAAAAAATTACAACAAAACAATTATCATATTATCAAAAAATCAAAAAAAAATTGCAAATTCTCTAGGAAAATTTCAATTGAGTGTTCAAAAATCAATCACTAAATCACATGAGTATTTAACCTTTCAAGGAATTATTTCCCGAATAAATCTGGATTCAAAATGTTATCACGTTTTTAGATAATTTAGAAGATTCCATAGCTTTTGCTTAACTCAACACACTTTATCCTTCTATTATTTCTAGTCAAGAGTAACTAAACACTTTAGAAAGAAAAATTTACCCAGACAACCAAATTATGAAATTTAGGAACACATTAACATACTACCAATTTTTCCAATTATCAAAGCTGGAATTTTTAAGTTTTATCACCTCTTTCCTATCATTCAAAACAACCAAATATTCCCTCTAAAGTATCCCTATTTGACACAAACCAACTCGGAACATCAATTCAAAGAAGAAAACTGTCCACTCTTAGAGGATACATATTTTTGCATGGAGGACCATTTCCCTGAAGACAACTGCACTCTACAGCTCATAAAAAACCAGACAGTGAAAAGCTGTAAATAAATAAAGTTAACATCAGAAGAATCTCTCGTTGAACAAATAACACAAGACGAAGTAAACATTATACCAATGCAAACAGAAAAAGTTTTCTCCAAATGCCACACTGATCAATATATAGAAGTCAAAAATCCTACTCTAATAAAAATACCAGAATCATGTCAAATAGAAGTCAACACAAAAAAATGTATCAACGACCGCAGAATTCGACAATGAAAACCATTATTTCTCCCAAAGCTGAACTGGGAAAAATTAGAAATTATACCAGAGTACGAAGCACCCAAAATAGAAAAAACCAATTTGGAAGAAATCCACAGAATCAGCAAAATGTCAAAACAACTCACACCATTAAGAATTTCAACATCTAACCACTACCCACGAATTTTCGGCAGCTTGTCCTCCGTTATTGCCATCTTAATAATACTGGGATGGATCTTCAAGAATAAAATCAAGACATCGCTCCAGCAATGCGGTAGAAAACAAATAAGGGAAGAAGTCCTAAGCAAAGAAGAAACCCCAAGAGAAGAAAATCCAACAGAAAAACCAAAACTCGAACACCACTCCTCTGTTATGTTCTCATCTTAGGAGGAATTACATAAGAAGAAATAGCTGACACCATATAAATAAAACGATGACTCTTTGTAAAACAGGAAGATTATAAAAACTCTGTATTATTTAAAAACTCATTCTTTGTTCAACCGTTGTGTAATAAAGTTCTAAATATAGTTGTAAAATTATTTTAAAAACCGAAGTTCGAAGTTTTAATATACCTATAATTCTCACTTTTCGACGCTAGGCGTTGTGAAAAGTCGTAGTGGTCCTCCATGGATGAAATTCTTGATTTTTTTGGAACTACTCCACTTACGAATCGCAACACTGGGTTCGATTTCCAATCAATCGTTAAAACGAATTTGTTACGTTCGATACGAGACAATTTGAAAATCCTACTGACTGCGCCAGAAATGTTTCGAAGTTTCAACGTCAGTTTTTTCAAAATTATATTATTATTCAAAAGTAATTGTTACAATAAAAATACATCTGATATCTACAAAGCTTGACTTAAAAGTGAACAATTCAGAGATTAAAACAGTTAAAATGAAAAATAATACGATTAGCAAAACCTTGGAAATGAGGTTGCTGAGTCTGTGATTCCCATAAGAAGTGATGAGCTCATACGAACTCCTGGACGCGTCATTTTATTGCAGTAGAGAACGGCTTCTACACCGGACATCATGTAGCGGACTATATTCGTAAACCCACGATACACTCACAACGGTATGCTTACGCGCATCGAACGTTTGGCGTGTGACGTTACTGCGATGCCATATTCCTTTCTATATAATGGCCACGAATGCCACTCTCGGTAGCATCAATAGGTATTTATGACGATATTTGTTTGACGGGATGACTATACAAATCCTTATTGTTTATACTAAGAGATAATTCATATTATAATAATTAGAATAAACTTAAACTTTACCGAAACAGAAAAATAATTGAACCTTTTTGAGTTGTATAAAAAGCCACATTTTAGGGCAAGTCCAAGTATGGGGTTTTCAGGGGTAATCTGGATGCATTAAAGCATACAAAGACATTGAATAAGATACAAGTTACTTATTTAAAAATAGCATGGAATTAAAAAAAGGTTTTTCGTTTCCAAATATTCACTGCTCCGATCTCACTTTCTTTTTAACGTTCATAAATTTCGAAAGTTTTTTTTTCCATTTTTGCCTTCAAATTTTGCAAACTTATTTGTTTATTTAGATCTCTGAGTCTAATGTAAGTTCTTGTTCGACTCAAACAATAAATCACTTCATATGGGATTTCAATTTGGTTTTGATCGATAATACAAAAAGTTTTATAAGCCAAAATTTCAAGAATATTTTCTTCTTTTGATAAAGATGTTCCGCGAAGTGATCGAAACTCGGATTCAAGAATTTCCGTAGCTTTCAAAAGATCTTGATTTGGCTGTAATAAACCACCCCTCGATAGGAAATGTACCCAATCTTGAGCTCCAACGGAAATCGAGTATAACCCCATTGCGCCTATTCCACCTGGTCTAATCCGGGTCTCAAAAGGGTCGGGAATTTATGATAACCCAGTTGCACCGATGGTAAAAATAAGCTTGGTATAACGTGGAGGTGCACTAATAAAAACTGTACTTCCAAGCTATTCACCGATGAAGGAATTAGGCAATCCAACGACCTGTCAAAATAATTTCAATATGGCGGTGAGGGTCAAATAAACAACAAAGTTACTGTAGAGTGTGACTGTTTAACCCACGTTAAATCGATTTTCTTTCTGTTTATTGTCTATAAATTGTGGTTTTTAAATAGTGTAGTGTATTTCTCCGATATGTATTATAATTGGTTGTGGAAGCCGTTCTAATCGTGATGAAGTTTCGTTTTGTTCCCGCAGAGACAAAACACAGGTTTCTAACGAAGAAAAACGTTTTGACCAAACTTCGCAGGGCTGCATGGATATCTGTGGCATGGATTGCAGCAATAAGAAGAGACGATCAGACCGAATCTATATTGAAACACTAGAAAGTTTGCTGTAGACACTTTATAGCTGGTAGGCTTCTTATCAAATATATCAACTCTACTAGCTCCTAGTTTACGTAGTTTGTACTCAAGTAGGTATTAACTCATTTTAGGCAAACTTGCTGTCCTCGAAGATGAAGAACACCCTGACTGAGTACCATCTCAACATATGGGACATGTGTCTCAGAAAGTAAAAAAAGGGCTGCAGATGTTGACCGAAAGAATCGCAGAGATAAAAGGACAAAACTGACTGACACTAAGGTAAAAAATAATTAATAGTAGTCCTTTTTTATGTAAATTGTCTCAAGAGCCAAATGACAATTGATTGGGATATGTGTAACTGATCGTCCTGGTCAAGAAAAGATACTCGATGAGCATGTTTTGCACACTTTATTTTGATAAAAAGAATGTTAATTTTCAGTAATAGCAATGTTAAGTTATGTATTGATAGTTGCTGAAAATTGTTATAATTAATTACTTTGTCAACAGGTCATGGATATTGATGAAATGCTTCAACAGTTCCAGGATGATCAAATTGAATTTATGGAGACGGTGGTGTCTATGATGCTTAAGTATTTATGTTTTAGTTTTGAAGCTAAACATTTAGTAAATATTACTTTGCAACTTTTATTATTTCTCAACATTTAATGAATGTTTTATTTTGATCTGTACTTAAATTAGCAATAATTCTTGTCTCTTCATAATACGTATAACGTTTATGTACTGTTATTATATTAATATATTACATAGTTTTGTCAATAAGATCAAAATATTTGAACGATGAGGCTGAAGTTAATTAATTTTACTCATGGAAATATTAGAAATATGTATAGTAATGTACACATGTCAAAATGAAATACAATTTATATTTTGCAGTGTAAAATATTTGTTTTTCTAATTCATTAAATGTCACACACTTTAGAGACAAAAAAACCCTTATATAACATTTTATTTTTTCCAAAAACAAGAAAAAAACTAGATAATAAAACCCCTAGGGTCATTAGAAACAATTTCACAAGCCAACATCGACAAAAAACAATCAATTATAAACTCATTGCATAACTACAAATACATATATAATTCCTTACAATCAATGAAAGGCTAACTTAGTTCTACATTTATCTACAAAGAATAAAATACAACACTGATTTAATTGCAGAAGGTTACACATAATATATCTATTAGCTAAACTATTTATGTTTCTCCAACATCTGGATTTTACACTAATAACGATTTAAAATAAGCACGCTCCATCTTAAAATAGGAAAATTGTCCTTCTCAAACACTACAAAACACCTTAAAACCCCACAAAATACAAAATAAAACGTTTTATAACTATAAAACTATGCAGCTTCTAAACATAAATGAATGTACTGAATTCAATGTTTGAACCGTCGCCGCCATATTGACAGCTAAAAAGTTACGTGGTTTGGATTGCCTAATGAGGACAATTTTGGTTAGGTTAGGTTAGGTAAATGTCATGTACACTTTGAATAAATGTCTTGTATACTTTGTCAATGATTATTTGAAGTATTTTAGTTGAAAAGTAAAACCGGCATTCCCGCGCAAGTGGGTCATGGTGATTTTAGGGACTGGTCGGTTGCGGGCGCAATTGGTGTTCCAGTTTGTAGAATCTTGAAATTTATTCGTTTATGATACCTTTAGGATATATGAGATATTTGTATGTGTCCTTTTTTTAATGTATATATTTAAGGCGTAAATTCATTTTAGTTAATAGCTTTGTAGAAATATGTTGCAGAATTGATAAGATCTTTCTATTGTAGTAAATTCAAAGGATAATTTAATTTTATTTTCAGAATACTTTGTAAATATCACGTTTTCCAACAATAATTGTAAATTCTTTTGTGTGGGCATATGAATGACACCTTTTTTGAAAGTCGACATTGTCCTATAGTTAAGAAGTGAGAAAAAAGCTCGTTTCACCCTATTATATATTGTATTGTAAAAACCCTAAATTTAGTGTCAATTCTGCATGAATTTTATGGTAGAGGTTCGGAAGACATGAAAGACATTTTTAAATTACCTTTCTAAGTAAGAAGATTGCAATTGCTATTGTAGTATTCCATAGAAACTTAACTCACTATTGGCGGCACCCATAGTTGATTCTTGTCTGGGAACCCGACAAGTCAAGTAATGCTGGCCAATAGGAAATATTTATTTTCGGTTGGTCAACCCAATCCACGTGTAAACACGCCCCTCGCAGATTTCTACTTAACACGTCTCACAACGTGAAGAAATCAGTTTTTTTTTCACACTCATCGAATCGAGCGCAATGCTCAGCAACGAATTTAGTTTTTAACTCATCGAAACGAGCGCAAGGCTCAACAACAAAGTAAGTTTTTCACTCGTCAGTTCTACACTTCTAGACGCGAGTTTTACATTCATCGACGCGAGTTTTACACACTCATCGAATCGAGCTCAATGCTCAATAACAAAGTTAGTTTAAAATTCATCAAATCGAAACATAAAGTGTCTTCCGATCTGAAACCACAGAAATTCAGCGTTCACAACTCAACTTTGTACCATTATGTAAATTTGTACATAATAAATTATTAATTTCGACATTAACTTTGTCAAATTAAGATTATTTATTTAGTTGAATGTCCACGCCAGTTGACGAAGTTCAACTAGAAATATAATCAAAAACATTGGTCCTCCGTGAACCGGATATAACAAGTATTGTTATATAACACTGTAAAGTGCCAGTACCAAGTGAGCAGTTCAAATCATAGTGCAAGTATAGCAGTTCAAATCATAGTGCAAGTATAGCAGTTCAAATCGTAGTGAGAGTGTAGCAGTTCAAATCGCAGTTCCAAGGATTCATCACAACAGCAGCCAGGATAATCGAGGTAAGTTGGTCAGTTATCTATTTAAATGTGCCAATTATCCGTCCTGTTCCCATAATAGTATCATATGAATGTTGTTGAAATTCCTTACCATACTCACGCATAAACTAAATTTGAAATGGCTGAACTCACTAAACTAAAACGGCAGCGCGGTTATATACGAACAACTATTACGACATTAAGAAAACTTATCGACCAAGCAAACGATGAGCCTACGAGAGTCAGTCAAAATTTGATTCAAACGACGTTAGATAACGCAACTAAAGCATATGAAAAATTTGACGCAATCCAAGATAGCATAGAGGAGTTAGACCAAGAGGAAATGGATCATCGTAGCTCCTATAGCGACAGCTTCAGGTTGGAAAAAGCGCGTGCTTCGGATCTTCTCGATAAAATAACACCATCGTCCAATGGCATACATCCAGTAGATACCATACACATTGGTAACATCAAATCAGCAGTCAATTTGCCTCCTATAACACTCAAACCTTTCGATGGAACCCCTGGAAAGTGGACCGAATTCTTTAGCCTATTCTCAGCTGTGGTGGGCGATAAAGAGATTCAAGACGTTGAAAAGCTAAATTATCTGAAATACTCATTAACCGGAAAGGCAGCCAGGGTAATTGAGTCACTTGAAATCACCAACTGTAATTATAGTGTTGCTATTTCAATTTTAAAGGACAAATTTGAAAGTCCACATCGTATGGCACGTCGTCATATGGCAATTTTGAGAGAATTTCCTCGATTAAACAAAGACACTCCCGTTGCAATAAACCAGCTCGTTGACGTGTTCTATCAACACACGAGAGCGTTGGAGAACCTGAAGGCTCCAGTTGACTCATGGGACATCCCACTAGTCGATTTGATTTTATCCAAGGTCAGCTCGAATACGGCTTGGCATTGGGAATTAACTTTGCAAGATGATCAGTTCCTATCGTTTAAAACATAACTAAAATTTTTGGGAAGAAGAGCTAATTGTGCAGATCCGTCTCAACACGAAGTACCTCACAACAAAGCACCAAGATATGAAAAAGATAACCAACGCAGAGAAACCCGTTCGCAAGCTCTTGTCACACACACAAATAACCATGGTAATACATCGCATCAGCAAATATTGATTATCTGTCCTGCATGCAATAGTTCTCATACATTGTACGTTTGTGAAAAGTTCCGTGGATTATCCGTTGAAAACCGACGAAAATTTATATCAGATGATCGTTTGTGTTTTAATTGCCAAGGGAAAGCGCATGGAGTTAAAGCATGTAAAACACAGGCCTCGTGTAAAATGTGCAACAAACGGCATCATACCTTGTTGCACATACCAGTTGAACGGAGTACATCTGAGCCTTCTCAACACAACGAAGTATCAGAACAGAGACAGGTATCACTCGTGGTAAATGCGCTGTCTAACGACATACTGGTCACCTCAGTGTTTGATATTCTAGACAAGGATGAAAGACCTATTCAATGCCGAGGCTTGCTTGATACCTGCTCCACCACCAATTTCATCACTCAGCGGCTTGCTGATATCTTAAGATTGAAGAAAACAACATGTAATGTACCCGTAGGAGCTTTAAATGCTATGACCACGTACTGCACCGAATTAACAACGGCTACCATCAAATCACGGATAAACGCGTACAAAAAGACGTTAACATTTTTAATCGTACCAGCTATCTCTCACGTTATACCAGATCAACCGATCCAGCGTGAGTTGATGAAGATTACCGCTAATCTAAAATTAGCAGACCCACATTTCCATCGACCTGCACCAGTCGATATACTGTTAGGAGCTGGCACCACTCTTTCGTTATTGTCTGTAGGACAAATCAAGTTATCCGCTCCTAATCAACAAGAAATATACCTTCAAAAAACAATGCTCGGTTGGATAATAGGCGGAGCTGCCCCTCCCAATGTGCCAGCAAAATCAAATTGTTATGTCACCACTACTCCTATAGACTTCGATTTTCAGAAATTTTGGGAGATAGAAGATTGTCCTAGAATCAAAAAATTCTCCGAAGAAGAAGAAAAATGTAAACAGCATTTCCGGAAGCACGTAACAAGAGAATCGATTGGGCGCTGTGTAGTTGCCCTACCCTTCAACCCGCAGGCACATAACCTAGGTAAATCTTACTATTTCGCAAGAAAAAAATTTGATAGTATTGAACGTGAGTTAAACCAAACGCCTGCCCTCAAATTGTTATATGAAGAGGTTTTAGATGACTATTTAAACCAACGTCACATGTCCCCCGTTGTGGATAGTCCGTCGACATCAGATGGTTATTATTTACCTCATCACGCCGTTATTAAGGACACGAGTCTGACTACTAAAGTACGTGTGGTATATGATGGTTCACTAAAGACTTCCACGGGCGTATCATTAAATGACGTCCTGTACACCGGCCCCAATATTCAACCGGATTCATTCACAACATTGATTCGGTTTCGTGAACACCCTATCGTGATTACAGGCGACTTAAAACAGATGTATCGACAATTCCTAGTGAGAAGCGAAGATCGTAAATACCGTCACGTTCGGTATCACTTGCGCGTCGTACTTAGCCATCCGATGTCTGCATCAATTAAGTGAAGATGAGAGTGAAAGGTTTCCCGTAGCCGCCCCATTGTTATTAACCGAATTTTATGTGGATGATTTCCTCAGTGGCGCTAAGAGTCAAGAGCAAGGAAAAATCATGATAAAAGAAGTGAATGGAATCCTTTCCGCCGCCGGTCTAACAATGAGACGATGGGCATCCAACGATCCCGCGGTGTTAGAAAATATACCTGTCGAAGATGTAAACCCGAGATTGCAACTGGGTGACACTACCTTGAAAACATTAGGCATTCACTGGGATTCGCAAAACGACACGATCATGTATACCGTTAATCCTATTCAGACAATTAGGATTACTAAAAGGATTATATTATCCGAAGTTGCAAAAATATTCGACCCTTTAGGGTTAATAGCACCAGTTATTATACTAGCGAAAATCATTTTACAAAGCTTGTGGAATTATAAGCTTGATTGGGACGAATCGTTGCCTATCGAATTACACAGTGAATGGCAAATATATTGCCAACAATTACCGTCAGTTAATTTGTTGTCATTTCCACGTACCGTGATTACCTCCGATGTTAAAGAAGTTCAATTGCATGGATTTTCCGACGCTAGTGGAAGAGCATACGGTGCATGCGTCTATTTACGTACTATCGATCGTTTAGGAAACATTAAAGTGCAGTTACTATGTGCTAAGTCCTGTGTTGCTCCTATTAAGACGATAACAATACCGAGATTGGAGCTGTGCGGGGCACACCTCTTGTCTACCTCAATGGAAACTGTAAATGCGGCCCTCCGAGAAGAAGTTGAAATTTTCTACTGGTCCGATTCTACAATCGTATTACGCTGGCTTCAAACTTGTCCTAAACAGTTGAAAACCTTTGTGTCACATCGTGTAGCTGACATACAAAGAATGACGCAAGTGAAGCAATGGCGACATGTATCCACACACGATAACCCGGCCGATCTCGTATCTAGAGGAGTATTACCTGCAGATTTTCCCTCTGCGACATTGTGGCGAGATGGTCTATCATGGTTAGGCCAATCTAGGCGTGGCCGAATCTCGATTTACCGAAAGAGGAAGAAATACCTGAACTACCTGAGCAACGCAAACGAGTATGCTTGATTACAGCTGCCCGACCCTTTGTGACATTAAACAGATTTTCTACTCTAGAAAGAATGACCCGTTCGTTGGCCTACTGTTTTCGTTTCGTAAGACGAACACCATCCACCAAACCCTCAACAGTGGAGGAAGTGAGCCAAGTAGAAACGAGAATAATCCGATGCGTGCAGAAGCAAACCTTTTCTAATGACATAAAGATTTTACTCTCAGCCGACTATCATAAATCCATTGATTCTAGCTTGCTCAAGTTGAATTTTTTTCTGGATGAAGAAGGGATAATGAGGGTAGGCGTTCGCTTGATATTGTCTAACTTACCATTCGACGCTAAACATCCGATTATATTACCTAAAAATTACCACGTGACCAATTTAGTTATAGTATATTTTCATAAAAAGCATTTGCATGCTGCAGTTCAGCAAACTTTATACTCAATTCGTCGTAAATTTTGGATTATTAACGGACGTAGTCAAGTGTATAAAAATATTAAACAAAGTTGCTTCAAGGCTAATCCTCCACCTACCAATTACATTATGGGTAAATTGCCGAAAGCTCGTATCAATATCTCGAACCCATTTAATCAAGCTGGGATAGATTATTGTGGACCATTTCTCTTAAAGAAGAAGAAATACCGTAACCAAGCATCTGTAAAGGCTTACGTTGCTGTATTTGTTTGTCTAGCTTCAAAGGCTGTACACTTGGAAGTAGTTACAGACCTCACTTCTGTAGGATTATTGGCAGCGTTGAGACGTTTCGTTTCCCGCCGCGGCTTATGTCACGACATTTACAGTGATAACGGCACGAATTTCGTTGGAGCTGATCGGATGCTATGGGAATTAATTGAAGACGTCCATACACGCGAAGCACAAGATCGAATTCAAGGATACTTGAGCGACAAGGGTATTCAGTGGCATTTTAGTCCTCCTCAAGCACCACACGTTGGGGGCTTATGGGAAGCGGCAGTGAAAAGCTTTAAAAAACATTTATACCGAGTTGCTATATGCTATATTAAATTCCAGACCATTAACTAGTATTTCCTCTGACCCTACCGATCCTATCGCCCTTAGTCCTGGCAATTTTTTAATAGGGAACTCACTGACCAACTTGCGAAGTCGTGATTATTCCACGACTCCTAGTAACCGTCTGTCACACTGGCACCACATCCAGAAGGTAAAGCAGCATTTCTGGACGCGATGGAGTGAGGAGTACCTGAACGAATTGACAGTTCGCACCAAATGGCAAAAGGCCGGTCCTGAAATCCACGAAGGGGCTCTGGCCTTACTACCAGAAGACAACATTCCACCCTCACAATGGGCCCTGGGAAGAATCATGAAGTGCTATCCCGGTAGTGACGTTGTGGTACGTACTGTTTTAGTGAAAACCGGGAAATCTTCAGCTGTCCGAAATGTGAAGAAGGTAGCGTACTTCCGATTCTACCGACTAATGCTAAAGATGAACATTCATAGACTTTATAATTGATCGTATTCTCTCAACGGGAGGAGTATGTTCAAGATTGTAAAATCTTGAAATTTATTCGTTTATGATACCTTTAGAATATATGAGATATTTGTATGTGTCCTTTTTTTTATTGTATATATTTAAGGCGTAAATTCATTTTAGTTAATAGCTTTGTAGAAATATTTTGCAGAATTGATAAGATCTTTCTATTGTAGTAAATTCAAAGGATATTTTAATTTTATTTTCAAAATACTTTGTAAATATCACGTTTTTCAACAATAATTGTAAATTCTTTTGTATGGGCATATGAATGACACCTTTTTTGAAAGTCGACATTGTCCTATAGTTAAGAAGTGAGAAAAAAGCACGTTTCACCCTATTATATATTGTATTGTAAAAACCCTAAATTTAGTGTCAATTCTGCATGAATTTTATGGTAGAGGTTCGGAAGACATGAAAGACATTTTGGAATTACCTTTCTAAGTAAGAAGGTTACAATTGCTATTGTAGTATTCCATAGAAACTTAACTTACTATTGGCGGCACCCATAGTTGATTCTTGTCTGGGAACCCGACAAGTCAAGTGATGCTGGCCAATAGGAAATATTTATTTTCGGTTGGTCAACCCAATCCACGTGTAAACACGCCCCTCGAAGATTTCTACTTAACACGTCTCACAACGTGAAGAAATCAGTTTTTTTTCACACTCATCGAATCGAGCGCAATACTCAGCAACGAAATTAGTTTTTAACTCACCGAAACGAGCGCAAGGCTCAACAACAAAGTTAGTTTTTCACTCGTCAGTTCTACACTTCTAGACGCGAGTTTTACATTCATCGACGCGAGTTTTACACACTCATCGAATCGAGCTCAACGCTCAATAACAAAGTTAGTTTAAAATTCATCAAATCGAAACATAAAATGTCTTCCGATCTGAAACCACAGAAATTCAGCGTTCACAACTCAACTTTGTACCATTTTGTAAATTTGTACATAATAAATTATTAATTTCGACATTAACTTTGTCAAATTAAGATTATTTATTTAGTTGAATGTCCACGCCAGTTGACGAAGTTCAACTAGAAATATAATCAAAAACAATTGGGTTATACGATTTCTTGTACCTTTTTAAAATTGGCGCAACTGGGCTATGCCCACGGAAATTATCTCGCTAGTTCTAGTACCTAAATTAAATTCATCTTTAAATCTGTACGCTATGTACCCTGGCAGATATTTGAGAGCTTCTTGACGAATTATTTCGGTACTTGCAAAGGTTGTCAATAACTGTGAAGACTCATCGTCAGGAATATATTCCGGTGAGTGAATGTATATGGAATAAATGTTTCTTCTTCTTCAAGTATACGGGTATTTGTTATTTGAATATTTTTGGAGACATTAGCTAGTAGAGTTTCAGTTAAGCAGATGGGACGCGATTCTTCTGATTCTAATGATTGTATTAGACATTTTTCACCAGATTCCTCTGTATTTTTGTTCTCTGTAAAAATTACCGCCAAGTTTTCACCTTATATATACCACCTCAAACGATACATAAAATCTAGAGGTTCTGGATAATATTTTCTAGCTCTCATACCTCTCATATAAGAGAAGAAGTTTTCAACAACGTCTTGATTTAGACGCGAGGTCAAGATGTTATCGACTCCTTTATAGTTTTCCTGCAAATAAGAAAACAATTCTACCAGTGACCTATTTGACAACAGAATTCCTTATTGAAACGGAATAAGAGACTTATGTTTGCCTACGGTCATATTCTCAATAGTTTCGGTCACCTCCTTTAACACTTTTTTCTGCTTATCTAAATCTACTCCATACGCATTTTCAATTGTACAATTTGTCACAATTTTTGTATGGGAATTGGAAAGATCGAGCCAATCATTTATTAACTGTACAAACTCCGAAACTTCCTTCCACGGTAAAACAGATGGCAATAGCCTATTTTCTCCACAAAACCGAATACTTTTTGCAACAGAATTAGATAATATTTGAACGGCTGGTTAAACTTTTTGTCTTCGGAATCTTTTAAATCTAAGTGGTATCGGTTAATTCTATATGCGATGGTTAATTCGGACGACGGCAGTTTCAACAAATTCTCAAAACAATCCCTATTAATTAATGTGTTCTTTACCCAAAAACCCTATCCAATATGTGGTTTCTTAATAATTTAATAAGATGTGGAACGTCACCAAACACATATACGTTTAACAAAGTATTGCTAGGGTGTGGAAAACAACAATTTTGGTCATGTCCAATATTCAGTTGTGACCAAACTTTAACGTTAGATGTACATAAATCACTGACAATACCCACAACTGTGAAACCTGCATCAAAAAGCTTTGATATTATAGAAGATAATACGTCGGTAGTCATTGCTTGATCGAAATTATAATAAACTGGTTGCTTCCAGTTACTAAAAATACCACGTGCAATTACCGTTTGACATGTTTTTTGTGGCCCCATTACTTTTTGATGTCGTTCTCAATATTTATGCGATTAGATAAATATATTTCGTCAAATGGTAAAATACACAAGTTTTCAATATTCTGCATATCAGAAGATTTTTTAGCCATTAAAATAACAACGTCATTCAGAATGCTCGGTTCTACTGAAAGTGTCGATGCCTATCTGCGTAGTGTCGAAAGCGCCGGTAAAGGATAACCATTTGTTCTTAAGTAGCGGTATGCTTTGGGGCTAACACTCCGTAAGGATATCGAACATCTGGGGACCATCGTTTGGCTGTACTATTCTTTTGATTTGACCTCCTGACGAAACTTGTCGCAGTCCAGTTATCATCTGCTCCAACTCAGCTTTCGGTGCACAATTCTCATTCACAAGGAAATTGTTTTTTTTCTGTAGTGTTGCAACTTTTGTTTGAAGTTCAAGTATTTGTTTTTCATCCTCACTGAAATAGAAGAATAAGAATCCACATTAACTGTCTCAACCCTTACTTCGTGGAATCTTCTCATATTACTATTTTAAATGCAACTTACTGTTTCTAGATAACTCCACAATATATTAAAAAAAATGTTAAGAATTCTAAGAAATTTGATAATTGTTTCGATATTAAATATCATCGTCAGAATGTAACTTCTGTCATTCTGACGATGATATTTATTATCGAAACAATTGTCAAATTTCTTAGAATTTTTAACATGTTTTACAATATAATGTGGATATTTCTAGAAACAGTTAGTTTCATTTAAAACAGTAAAATAAGAATCCACGTGACGATTTTTGATTTTTTAAGTTTACCTCACAGATGCTCGACTTTATGTAATATCACCTTCCGTTATTCCTATTTTATCTTCACAACTTTGAGAAGTGATCGAGGCAGAAGACATTGTAGCTCCCGCTAGGCATTCAGCTACCAATCGACTTCGTTTTATTTGAACTACTCTATTAGACTTTCTAGTATTTTCCCTTTTACCAGGCAGTTTCAAAGTGGGGATTGCATCATATTTTGAATTTCTTATATTTTTCCCTGTATAATTTGGAAGTTTCTGTCTTACAGAAATATTTTCGAAACAATCTTTCTCAAAATGTGTTGAGCAAATTCATGCTATAAGGAAAACATATGTGTAAACATAGTGATCAGTAATCATTTTTGTAATATTTACCGTTTTTCAAATTATTGTCGACTTGCCGGCGACACGCAGTTAACCACAGTTTACAAAGTTAATTATTTTTTGGGAACCTAAAATATCTAATGTCTGTTCCCTTAGTTTTCCTATTGTAATTTGCACATCCATAAATAGCGCATTTGGGCATTTTAACCACTGACCGTTCTAACTAAATTGAACAGCAAATTAGAGTATTTAAGAGTTCGTAATTATAATAAAACCGCAAACATTCAAAACACACATTCCATCGTTCACGTCGACTAATTGTAAGAGTGAAACCATGTGGGCCTTGTGGGGTCAAATCGATGAAAACTAGAACACTTTGTATATCGGTCCGTGTTCTACGATCGGTGCATGGATCGCAAATACGTCATCTGCGCGCAGAGGACGAATTTTAGTTTCCAGTCGATCATACCGTTGTAAGTGTATCGTGCGTAAACCTAAATATGAATACTAGCATCCATAAAAATTTCAAGTTTCGTACAATGATTTTTCTTTTCACCAATATGGTCACTTTGGATCACTAGTGGGCGATGATACCATCACCCGCCGACCAGCGGACTATACTCTCCACTCATTGTTTATCGACTTTTATTTTCTTTTCGGAAAATATCCTTTTTAAAAAAGACAAAAATAATTTAAGTTTAATTTCGAACTGTACAAAACGTATAACAGAGTATCAAAATTTACGAAGAGTGATTCAAATTATTTACAGACAGTATATATATTTTATAAAGAGAGGCGTCTTTACCTATAGTGCAGTGCGTGCGGCGCACACGGGCGCCGGGTCTATGGGGGCGCCGAGCGTCGAGCGCCCTGACACCACTACGCCCTCGCCGACGTCGGGCGCACGGTAGCAAAGCAAGGCTACTTACTCCTTTTCCTACCTACTCTATTTTAATATACACAATAACTTTTGTTTCAACGTGAAATCAGTCTTAAAACAGCACCTGTTTGTTTTGATTCGTTTCACACCACGCCGACAATCATTTCTAACTCGACTATATCAGAATGCTATCTATAAAGTTCAAATTGAAATTCCCGGGGACGAGCAGCGGTCATTTTCAAAGGCTTGTGTGCGCGTGCCGCACTTTTGTTTTACCGCTATACCGTAGTTTTGCGAAATGAGCCTTGATGCTATTGGATTGAGTATCATTTTTTGAGTAAACATGTAAATACAAAGTAAATCGGCTTTCCTTTTGATAGAAAATATATAAAAGGGAAGATTAGGTTTTTTGCTTCCACAATTATTGCGACATTTCTCCAGGTCGGAGGTCTTCAAAAATAGCTAGTGAAATACAAAAACAAAACGTCAAGTGAAAGATAGTTATATCAAAGTTCACTCGTACCTATAGGTACAACCTAGGATTTTTCATTTGTTTACCCTACTGCAGTGCAGAACAAACAACGGTAAGTTAAAGTGCTTTTATATGACCTACTAGTATACTTAGGTATTTTGGTATAATTAGTCCAAGTTGCAACTATTTCTCTGGGCCTCTAATATTTCCATAGATACTACTTAGTTCTTTCAGGTATTAGGTGCCTAAGTATACTTAGTTTATTATTTATTTTAGATGTCTAATGGCGATGAAAAAAAGAAACTTTCTGGTGCACAGAATCGAGAAAGAAGTGTCTCTGAAAAAGAATACAAGTTCTATTAAAAAGTTTTTTGTTCGACCCGGTCCATCTTCGGACGAACACCTGGAGACAGAGACCTATGAAAACCAAGATAATTCTACAGCAGAACTCGTCACTTCTACGTCACCGCCGCTGCCGCCGCCGCTGATGTCTAAGATGTCTTTGTCGTCGGTAGTCGAAGAAGACGAAGACCCTCCTAGTGCCGAATCGTCCCCGGAGAATATTCTTCGAGAAGATATAATGAATGATCTCGCGTTATGGCCACAGGTGTTATCCGATAAACAGAGAATATTTTTGATGGAGCGTGGGCCAGTGCAGGTAAAAATCGGTTCATATCCTTCGAATAGTTCGAAAAAGTCTTTTTCAGATGCTTATTATACTAAAAAGATGTTAAATAATGAAACAGTTTTACGAAACTGGCTGGTTTACTCAAAGTCAACTGATTCTGTTTATTGTTTTCACTGTAAACTTTTTCATGCTGATGCGAGTCCGACTCCGTTTAATGGTGAAATAGGTTACAAAGATTGGAAGCATTTGTCTACTGCTTTAGAACATCATGAGAAGAGCTTAGGGCACCTATCAAACCTTAAGAAACAAATTACATTGAAAACTGTTATTTTAAAAGAAAATTCGGTATATTTCTTGCACCAAAATGAAATTGATCGGGAAAAAAACGTTGGGTTGCAGTACTCGAACGAATAATACATAATTTATTTTTTAGCGAGGCAATGTCTGGCTTTTCGCGGTAGATTCCAAAAAATTTACGATTCTGTAAATGGTAATTTTTTGAAGCTGGTTGAATATACCTCTAACCTGGATAATGTGCTTGCGGAACACATATTGCCTTAATTCAAAAATCTGAGTCACGCGTAACTCATTATCTTGGCCATAATATTCAGAGTGAAATAATACAATTATTGGGAGAAAGAATAAAAAAACTATTGTTTTGGGATTGAAACAATCTAAATATTTTTCCATTATTCTAGATTGCACTCCAGATATAGCACACGAAGAACAAGTATCGGTTGTCGTACGTTACGTTCTTTTAAATGCAAGTAACAACAAGACTGAAGTAAAAGAACACTTTCTTGGTTTTTTTCCTATTACAGACACTACTGGCCTGAGCTTAACTCAATTTTTGTTAGATTTCTAAATCTCAAACGAAATTGACATACAAGATATGCGTGGTCAAGGTTATGATATAGTCTAGTCGACAAGTTGAAAATGGTACAAAATAGAGATACTGCTCTTAAAATTATGTGCGATAGCTCATTGGATTCGGAATGGCGCCTAGAAAAATGTTCTGAAAGCGTGTATTAGCACATAAAAAATTGCAAAAGTTATAAACAATTAAAGATAAAAAAAACATGGCATTTCGTTTTTTGCCAATATTTCATAAACTATTAATACTTAAGAAATTTAAAAAAAAGATTCTAAAAAACTCCTGACTTCCGGAACTCTATCTCCATTATTTCTAATTTTAATTTAACGCTGAAAATAGGTCTGCGCGCGACATTTTTAGAATGCGAGCGCGGCGTCAAAAGCGAGTACGGTACATTTTTTTTTTAATTTGAAAAAATTATGGTGTATTCTGAACACTATAAATAATTTATTCCCGTTGAAAATTTTACTTAAAGTTAATTTTTCAACATGTTAAACAATTGTTAACTAACAAAATTTTCTTGAACTTCAGTCTTAATTGTAAGTGAAAAAAAATATTTAAATAATAGTTGTAAAAAACTTTCGCTTCGTAGAGCCTTTCTTACCCACATACTTATCAAGTTAAAAAATATTTATAATTTGTTTATAATAATCAACAACAACAATAACAACATTACTTGGATTTTTCAGTTTTTGTTCAAATAAAAAAAATTATTATAAACAAAGTATAAATAATTTCTTAACTTTTATGGCACGATCTTGTGTATGTGGATAAGAAAGGCTCTACGAAGCGAACTTTTTCACAACTATTATTTTAAAATTTTTTTTCACTTACAATTAAGACTGAAGTTCAAGAAAATTTTGTTAGTTAACAACTGTTTAAATTGTTGAAAAGTTAACTTTAAGTAAAATTTCAAACGAGATTAAATTATTTATAGTGTTCAGAATACACCATAGTTTCTTCCATTAAAAAAAAATTCAATACCTTAAATAAATCAATTAATGTGCCGTACTCGCTTTTGACGCCGCGCTCGCAATCTAAAAATGTCGCGCGCAGACCTATTTTCAGCGTTAAACTAAAATTATAAATAATGGAGATAGAGTTCCGGGAGTACAGAGTTTTTTATTGGAAATTTCCTCCTCTTTCAGAATCTTTCCTTGAAATTTCTTAAATATTAACAGTTCATGAAATATTGGCAAAAAACAAAATGCCATTTTTTTTCATCTTTAATTGTTTATAACTTTTGCAATTTTTTATGTGCTAATACACGCTTTTAGCACATTTTTCTAGGCATCATTCCGAATTCAATGAGATATCGCACATAATTTTAAGAGCAGTATCTCTATTTTGTACCAACTTGGCGACTAGACTAATAATGGTGCAAACATGAAAGGGAAAAATATAGGTCTACAAAAACGAATTCTAGATTTAAACCTGCGCGCATTTTATGTACCTTGTGCTGCACACAGCCTTAACTTGGTAGTGAATGACGCTGCTAAAAGTTCATTACAAATTGTCAATTTCTTTCCAATTGTTCAGGAAATTTATGTTTTTTTTCTGCTTCAACAGCACGTTGGAAAATACTTGCTTAAAAAGTACAAACTTTAAGTCTAAAACCACTCTCAAATACTAGATGGGAGAGCAGGGTGGAAGTAGTCAAAGCTCTACGTTTTAAACTGGGAAAAGTGTCTGATACCTTGTTTACTATTTATTCCGATAGGAGCAAAGATGCAGAGTCAAGAAATATGGCAAATTTATTAATGACAATAATTAAGTCGTTTAAATTCATCTGCTCTCTGCTTATTTGGTTTGAAATTTTAAGCAAGATAAATATAGTTAGCAAGGCCCTTCAAAAGTCAGCCGTTGTATTGTCAGAAGCGGTGAAAATGATTGAGAATGCATAAATAAGTTTGTCTAAATTCCGTAATGAGTTCGCTTTTGAGGAGCTCCTTAACAGGGCAAAAACTGTAGCGGAAGAAGTCGAGGCAATAGTAGAATTTCCCACACCTGCACGCCCTCGCGCTCGTAAAAGGTTTTTCAATTATGAGGCTTAGGATGAACCGATAACAGACCCCAAAACAGATTTTGAATGTTTAAAGTAAATTTTTACTACTATTTGTTAGACACGCAATAACTAAGTACGACGAACGGTTCGAACTTTTGAATGAAAATAATGTAATTATTTCATTTCTTCAAAAATTGAAAAACTGGAAAGATTCGGACTCTGATGCCAAAAAAAAACACATCGCTCTAATTTAGAAAATAAACTTAGCCATGCTGGCTCCTCAGATGTGGAACAGTTCGAGCTCTATAATGAAATCGAATTATTACCGATGTTTATTGATGATTCCACTACGCCGTTGGACATTTCAAATTACTTGTTGACGAATAAATTAATTTCAGTGTTCCCAAATCTGTCCACTGCGCTCAGGATATACCTGACACTTCCAGTCACGGTCGCACATAGCGAAAGGTCATTTTCTAAACGGAAAACAATTAAAATCTACCTCAGATCAACATTGTCGCAAAGTAGATTGACAAATTTATCGTTAATAAGTATTGAACACGAAATTGAAATTGAAGCTAGTGACATTAATAAAGATTCTGCTAAGGCAAAAGCTCGAAAAGTAACTTTTTTGTAAATACATTTATGTCTAAGATATATACTTGTGTGACGAGCGTCCTGTTATGTTACTATAAGTAGTTTTTAAAATAAATATTTTTGAAAGAACTACAAAGTTGATTTTTTTCATTCTTAAAACCCCTTCCTTTCCATAAAAAAAATTTGCTTCCCGACATAATTTTAAATTGCACCATTTCCATACGAATTTCCGATTGAAAGTATAGGGTCTTAACAAAAGTATGCACTTTTTTTAAACTGTGGCTCCTACTCATGATACTGAACAAATTTCCCCAAGGAATGCATGGTCAATTCTCAAAAAAAAAGTTTGGACTTTGTATGGAGACTTGGTCGATCAGCTGATCGATCTCCATACTAAGTCCAAATTTTTTTTGGGAATTGACCATGGGTTCCTTGGGGAAAGTTGTTCAGTATTATCATGAGTAGGTGTCACAGTTTAAAAAAAGTGCATACCGTTGTGAACACCCTGTATAAAGTACTTAGTACTTATTCCATTTTGACCCCGCTCCTACTAGACTAGAGGGCGCCAGGGTGCTGGTTGCACACGGGCGTCACAAGGGCTAGAGACGCCTCTGTTTATAAAAGTGTTGAAGTTGTAGTTTTGCAGGTGTCCTTCAGATAAGGCTGTAGACATAACTATCGTGGTTTTTCACTCATGAGAATTTCAAGAGTCATACTATTGTGCTAATTTTGTCAACATTAAAAGCATCCCCCTCCCGACACACCCGCCGCCATCATGTAGCGGCGTGTCTATTCGTTATTCAGGTATATTTGTCAGACACGACTGTATGTTTCACTTGTAGTATTTGCTTATATTTTGGATATTGTTTGATTTTTAAGGTAGGAACGTTCTTGTACCACATTATTTAAAATCATTTTTATGAAACATTAGGATTCCTGCGAACATCTATGGGTCGTCACGATAATAGGCTGAACTTTATACCAGTGGATATAGTGGTAAAAGGAATCATTTTGGCCACCTATGACAATTTTATGAAAACGTAAGTCTGAGTAGATTTTAATAGTAATTGATAAAAAGTAAGATTTTAACGATTTACCAATAAGGGTAACGAGGTACATTATCTCAGGAACTAATAGTCCCACAGTTTTGAAAAAAATCTGGTTTTAAAAAGTGATCAAGAAAAATTGCTGGAATAAATTTTTAAATTCACAACTATGTCGCTAGGGGGCGTAATCACTATGGTTACATATAAAGTTACATATAAAAACGCATTTTTATCGAGAATATCCATATAAACAATATTAAAAAAATATAACATTAGGAATCTCACTAAAATTTTACATCTTTTGTTTTAACATTTTTTACTGTAAGACGTAAAATAACGGCTTGAGGGGAAGGTGAACTTTTACTTACTAAAATACCTATAGACTTTGTTTTGCTCAACGGAATTTGGCAATTTATATATCATTTAAAACGGAAATGATTGTTGATTATAATTTAAAAAGCCCCATGTCATTGTGGTTTTTGCTGCTTCCACTAGAGGGCACGATTGACGTTGGTTGTTTTTTTGATTTTGCTCCAGAATTTTAAATGTAATGGTATAATTATTTTATCAAATTCGGAAATTAGATTAAATTTGTAAGAAAAACTGTTGAAACCACATGACGATGTCTTAACCCGTTTCAAAGTTATCGCCTAAGGAATATTGAGTAACGAATTTTTTTGAAACCAATCAATATCTTTTTACTTGTCAAAGATCCGTGCCATGGACAAACAAAAAAATGACTAGGTTTTAAATTCATCCACATAATAATATTTAATAAAGTTATATTCTTATATAAATTTTAAGCAAGTATTTCTTATAACCTTAGATACCTTGTTATAACTAAATGTGGCAACATTGCTCAAAATTTCAGTACGTGTTTTATGTGTCAAGGGTATTTAGTATATATAAAGAGAGATGCAAATATCGTCAGAGTGTGATCGACGATCATTTTAAATACGCCGTAGTATTGTAGTAAATAATGTCAAACGTGGTTTGTTTATACGAGCGCCATTACGACTAGAGAATAAACATTTAGTTCTTTCGTTTTTAGTGACAAAATAAACGTTTAAGTTAATTAATAAAATGTTTTTGGATTATCAAAGTTCGTCGGTGTTAAGCTTGTGAGAAGAACAGCTGAAATTACCAAGACCATGGGTCTACAATAGCATCCCCACTTTTTGAAATTTATTCATAATTTTACTACTGACGTTAAGGATTGTTGGTCCCAAAAATACACGTGTTTATGAATGAAATTCCCTCTCTATTTTATATAATTCCTCTAAGGTCAAATCCATCCAGTAACAACTCAAAATAAAATACGGCGAGATGGATACGACATAAATATTATGAATGTTTAAGCCTATACAGTGCTTCCCAAAAGTTCCCTCCTCTTTTCTTTTGAACGGTGTTACTTAGATCAATGATATTTGGAGCGGGAAAATGAACAAGACAACTGGAACCAATGATATTTGTACGAATTTAAATTAACACTCAAATTCCTACTGTTAATTCTTACAAAAATTCTTACTTTGTATCCACCCTGTATTTCAAAATAGATTCCGTATGTATCATGTAATAAGCACGAAATATGGCAAGGATACTTAGGGACACCCTATAAAGATATAATTTTCTTTAAATCAAATAAGTCGAATTCAATTAATATAAAAATAAAAAACGACCTAGAGCAGAAAAAATTAAACAAACAATTTACACAATCCACAAGGTCGACAACAATAATTGAATCAAAAACACACCGATGTTTTGATTATCCAAAAAATACAGACGAATATTGCAACTTAGCATAGAAAAATTAATTGAAATTAATCTTCAATTACGAAAATAATAGAATATAAAGCAAGGATGTTTTGAAAAACAAACATCGTCCCAAATCTTTAGGAATAAATAGAAGAAAATTTGGACGAGAGGGCAGAGTAAACTCAGGGACTTAAGGGACAACGTGTGGCCTGGAACTCCCCTTTTACGACGGCCCGTGTGTAAACAGTGATTTGATTTTTTGCGATTGTGATATTTCAAACCGTAAGTTTTGGAACTCGTCATTTTCTTTTTTTTAACCAAAAAGCACATTGATATTGATTTAATTTTGATGTCCGACGATCCATCCTGATCATATTCGTGCACTACTGAGAGTTGAGCCCCATACTACCAGATTTAGTAAAGAGTACGATTTATAACTTGTTTATTTTTTTTGTGAACATAAGATTTTATTATAAGATTTTAATCAAGGAAGCTATCTGGGTTATTTTCTAATATATTATACAGAGACATTTATTTGCGAATACCGACTATTTTATGTCATATTAAGGGAAAACTATTTTCAGACCATGAAATAAGTTTTATTCTGAACCTGTTATTTTCTAATATATTATACAGAGATATTTATTTCCGAATACCGTCTATTTTATGTCATAATCAGGGAAAACTATTTTCAGACCATGAAATACGTTTTATTCTAAGCCTGTTATTTTCTAATATATTATACAGAGATATTTATTTGAGAAAACCGTCTATTTATGACATAATCAGGGTTAAGTTATTGTATTGTTTAGTTAGTTGGATTGTAATATACATGTACATGTTATCCACCCAGACTGTTTCCTTTACCAACCAACCCCTCCCCTCGAACTAGCTGGATTGAACTGGTCGACACGACCTGCTTTCGGACTCAGGCTTGGCACATCGTATAAGCCCAAGAGGCTCCACGAGATACCCTTCCGCTCGTGCCAGGTAACCACCTCACACGAGGTTACCCACAGGGGACTCCTGGCTCTATTGTGCCCTATGGCACTGGTGACAGCACGCTGCAAATCAAAACAAGAACAAGATTGTTACACTGGTGACAGGTCTCATTCGTTACAATCATAAAATATAATATCATTCTTCTCACATATTTAATATGTATTTAACCATACAAAACCCATTTCAAACTTCATTCCATATAAAAAACCACAGATAACCATATGACAATTTCTTTTGTCCACAAAAAATACATGCATCAGCTGAGTGTTCAACAGTCGTATGACGGTTTCATTTAAATGCCTATTCCCCATTGGCTACATTCTCACATAACTCACCTTGTCACCACCCACTTTAAACGATATATAAAATATCCATAACAACCCACATTCATTTATTTCATCATATACAAAAAAAACAACAGTTACAAAATCTGATAAGGGGAACACAACTGTCATTTTGACGACTGAAAATTACAATTCCAAAGTATATAACTTTATAGAATCCAGCGATGTAAAAGTTCTTAAAGCAGACCCAACAAAAAAGTTTTCTAATAATGTAAGGGATATTGTTAATAATTCAAATTATCTTTTAAATGATGACGAAAAGAGATCTATCATACATAAGAATCCTCATTGTCCACAATATGTAACAGTTAAATTACATAAAATAACGAAACCAATTAGACCTGTAGTCTCTTATGTTAATGCTCCTAGTAATATATTGGCAAAGAAGCTCAACAATATACTCAATACTTACGGATATGAATCTCAGTACTCAATTAGAAATTCAATAGAACTAATCAAAAAGTTGAAAGCAATCCACTTGCAAGATATCTTTAAACTCATTTCGTTCGATGTAACTAATATGTTTACTAGAATTCCTCCTAAAGAATGTCTAATACTTGTAAGAAAATTACTAGAAGATGAAAATATTAATCCAGGAATAATATCAGATATACTTAATTTATTTGATGTATGCATTAATCAGAATTATTTCACTTTTGACAATAAGATATATATTCAAAATGAAGGTTTACCAATGGGAAGCCCTATATCACCTATTTTAGCAAACATTTTTATGGACAATTTAGAAAAAAAGATCTTTGAAAGTAATATTTCGAAAAATATTTTATTTTGGTATAGATATGTAGATGACATATTAGCTTGTTTTATGGGTAGTGAACGACAATTAGATGTATTTTTCAACCACATCAATAATTTACACCCGAAAATTAAATTTACGTTAGAAATTGAAGAAAATAGCTCAATCAATTTTCTTGATTTAAAAATTCAAAGACTTAATAATGTACTTGATTATTCAATTTACCGAAAACCAACACAGACTGATGTGACAATTCCATTCAATTCTAACCACCCTATGTCACACAGTCTTGCGGCATATAATTCAATAATACATAGAGCTTTTTCAGTTCCTATGAACAAATGTAATTTTGATAGAGAGATTAATACAATTAGACAAATAGCAACATCTAACGGTTATCCATTAGATATGATAAATAAGCTAATTAGTAAAAAAGAAGAAAAAGTGGCATTAAAACTAATATATCCCAAACAAGCTGATGCAATTAAAACTTATAAAACCATCACAAATGCAGGAAATATTTCTAATAATATTTCAAAGATAGTATCTTCAGCAACGAATACAACAATTTCTTTTAAAACAGAAAGTAACGTTAGTACAAAATTGTTAAATGTAAAAACAAAAATACCACTATTTAAGAAGTCAGGTATATATAAACTCAAATGTCCAGAATGTAATGCTGTCTATTTGGGTCAGACTCGTAGGAATTTTGAAATACGATACAGTGAGCACTCACGAGCATACAGAATAAAACAACCAGATAAATCCCACTACGCAAAACATTTACTTGACACCAATCATTCATTGACACCTAACACAGAACTAGAAGTGCTGCATATTTGTGAAAAGAAACAAGAACTGGATTTCCTTGAAGAACTGGAAATTAGAAGACATTTAAGAAACTCACAATACGAAGTTGTCAATGAATAGTTAAATGTAGGGAGTTCTCCACTAATAAACTGTCTTCTTAAGTGATAATTGTAAAGATCAGCAGATATAGTTTTCCTGGTTTTTTATATCATTGCACAGTTATACTGATCTTAATTGGAAAAATGATATCCAGGATCTCACCATAGGGCTAATAATATCTAAGTTTCAATATTTGTAACATCACATCTTCTTCTTTTTCCTATAAACATTAAGCCAATCACAAGTTAGGTTACTTCTTGGTCTAGCCAAAAATAACTACTAAACATCAGGTAGGCATAAAATGAAATGTAACTTCTGTCATTCTGACGATGATATTGATTTATCGAAACAATTTTCAATTTTTTAGAATTTTCAATAACTTTTTAGTTAGGTTACTTCTTGGTATAGCCAAAAATAACTACTAAACATCAGGTAGGCATAAAATGAAATGTAACTTCTGTCATTCTGACGATGATATTGATTTATCGAAACAATTGTCAATTTTTTCGAATTTTCAATACCTTTTATTATACTGTGGAATTAACTAGAGACCAAGAGTTTCATTTAAAAACACTAATATGAGCATATTCCACGAAGTAAGGGTCGAGACAGTTAATTTCAATAAAAAAAACCGTTGTTAATCAAGTTACAAAAAGCATTAAAAAATCTAACGACACATATTGTCATAAATTATTGATAAAAACGTAAAAAGATATGATTGCATTTTTTAATAAGCATTTGTAATAGTCTTAATTGTGACGCAAAATGTAAATAATAAAAATATAAAGAAAAGTGCATGAAAACGTCAATTTTCATTTAACATAACAACCAACTCATACATGTAGAAGCAGTTATTATCGTGATATTACGATTGGTCCTTCAGAGCACATCACCATAAAAGTGAATACGACGTTACGCATTTTGCTTTTCCATCATTAAAGAGGAAAACGCAAAACAATATTAAATGGTACCTCATGACACTTAATTTGAGAGGTATTTAGAATACCTATTCAATTGTACTATTTTTTTGGATTTACGATATTTTTATGGTCAAAATAAATAAACAGTAAACTTTGAGTTTCGCTTTTAATTAATAAAGATTCAAAAGTCCGCTTATGGTTCATTGTCATTTTCAGATGACGATTTTACATGCATGATATTTTGAATTTTTAGTTTAATTATTGTTTCACAGAGTCTTTTATGTTGTCTGATTATGAAATGAGAATAATTCAATTGTTTTTCTCGAAGAACCAGCCATGTATCTGATGTAGCGAGATTTGTTTTATTTACTTAATTTTCTAATTTATAATTGTATACTTTTAATTTATGCAGTTAGCATTTTTATTGCTTTATGAAAACCTGTATAATAATAATAATAATAATAATAATAATGTTTATTTGTACTATACATCTACAGATAGAAAATTTTAAATAAAAAAAGTACAAATGAACTGTTAACCACGAAGTAAACTAAGTTTACTTGTATGTGGCAAAAACACATTAAACAATTAAACTGTATAATACAATGTACCGGTACTTTTGAGATTACTTCGACGTGCTCATTCGACGATCGGTGATGAAAAGAGGAATATTGTTAGGGTTGAAGACTATTTATTGAGCGTGGAACTTTCGAGAAGGAGTGTCGAGTGAGAGATTGCGAAAAAGTCAGAAGAAAAGGAGATAAGTTTTTATTTATGTTCGACTAGAAAGTACCTTGAGTAAGTTTCACAATTATCGGCCGCTTAAGAACATTCGTCAACTTCAAAAAGCTGTGCAAATGTTGTTTCTTGGTCTTTTCTCACATGATGAAAACACATTTGTCCCTATTATCGACCACTCCTATAACATCATGTCCTAGTCATCGGCATACTTACGTCCCAACTATCGTCCGCTTTTTTCATGACATCGAAAATAAAAGACGCTTTTCAATAAATTCTTTAATAATAAAACACAATCTATGAAAACTCTTTGGTACACAATAGTAGTAACGAATATTTTAATTTTTCATTTCTGAAATTTCATACACACCTCTTTTATTCAGGACTTTTGGTTTTGAAATTTTAGTAACTATTTCATCCCTTCGATAATAAAGGATATCGTCCTTATTTGGCCATCTTCAGTTAGGGCCGCTTTTGGTCAACATTTTAACAACAAATTTCTCGAAATTGACTGTCTCGACCCTTACTTCGTGGAATATGCTCATATTAGTGTTTTTAAATGAAACTCAAGGTCTCTAGTTAATTCCACAATATAATACAAGTTATTGAAAATTCTAAGAAATTGACAATTGTTTCGTCATTTTCTTAAATTACACTAATAATCAGGCCACGAAAACGGGAATCATCGTATATGACAATCACGTAGTCTCCGATATCGAACACCAAATTATCAGGTTTTGTTAAAACATTTTCGATTTCAGTATCGGAAGAAAAAGAAATGTTTTTTACTTTGTTATTTGCAATTGTAATGGCTTAGTTTTTCCATTATTCTTTTTTTTAGACTGTTTTTTGAGCTTTAATTCTTCTCTCTGTTTATTTTTTCCAATCTTTGTTTTTTTCCGTTTTCTTTCTTCTTTTTCATCTTTTTCTTTCTTCGCTTCTTTTCTATTATTAAATTATTTCCATTTCTCAGAAGAAGCAACTGCAGGATTTTTTTCCTTCAGCTTTCGCTTAACTTTTTCCTTGTCGCCAATTTTTTGTTTTCAAAAAAGTACTTTTTTGAATAGCGTTGGAATGTTTTCTTGATCGGAATCATTTTGTAACTCAATAATTGGTGATATAATGGATTCTGATTGAGGAGGAGTTCTGTTGTTGACTTTTTTTACAGATGTATTCCGTCAAATTTGGGGGGACAATATGGGGATCACGGACTATTGTGGATATTTCTGGGCTTCCAGAATTGAATAATTCAAAACATTTTTTTCCGCTAAATCCAGGCTGAGGTGATTGATCGTTCTCAGCAAATAATATGGGATTTTTGATAAGAACGTGTAGGTTCAAATCTTCAGCTGATACACTGATATCACACAAATTACTGAAGTTCAAAGATGGTAGGTTCACATATGTAGTATCGTTTTCTACACTGACATCATCTGGAAATTTCTTTGCCACATGTTCATCTACTTTATCAGGAAAACATGAAGTTTCGTTCGAAAGGTACTCTATCACAATGGGTCGGTCAACAATTGCATCACTATTTGAGGGAGTATCTCTAGCTGTTTGGATGTCTGTATGAATGAGTATTGTGGGAAATTCCTTTGCCACATGCATATCGATTGTATCATGGAAATGTGTAATTCCATTTAATTTTGGGAGCGTCTCCACGAAGTCGGATCGTTCCACAATGTTCTCACTATTTGGAGAAGTATTTATATCAGTATGGATATTTTCACCGTTTATCATAGGAGGCTGAGTGACCCCTGTGATAAAAATGTTTTCCCAATTATTTAGAATATTGGAGCTTTCGAAAATCGTGCTTTCATGGAGCTGGTCATTCGCTTCTTGTTCCTCGGCAGCTGCAGTCAATATTGGCTGGGTTAATAGTGGAGGAAACTGATCGGGTATCTCTTCCGCATTGTTACTATCGTCATCTTGAATACGTTTCTTAAGTGACTGCCAGAAGTAAAATAGACTTTTATCTCCAATATCACCTTACCATATATTTCCAGATGATTTAAAAGTGCCAATTTCAACTACGTTTTCTCTTTCACAAAAATTCAAAAAAACTTTGAGTTGTTCTGTATTTTGCTCTTTGCGGATTACAGCCGGTTCAAAGAACTTTCCGAACTTTATATAGTTTGGGTTGAAAGTGTGCATTCCACAAGCAAGAAAACCATTTTTGATTATGCTGGGTAATCTGTCCATCATATTATCAAAGGTTTTTTTGAGGAATGGTGCAAAATCTTCTTTGGACAATTTGGCTCCTAGATGTTCCATGCGCCATCTAGTGATCTGTTTTCTCCACTCCATTTTTAAAGGACGAAAGAAAGCAACATCCAGAGGCTGGAGAATATGGGTGGAATTAGGATAAATGCTTGTTGAAATGATTCCTTTTCCCGAACAGAAGTTACTTAGCTGCATAGTGAGGTGAGATGTATGACCATCTACATATAAAATAATTGGCAGTTCTATTTTGTTTTACGTCAACCAGGGGAAGAAAATATTGGCTATGTATTCGAAAAATGACTCTTCAGTCAGCCAACTATTTTCTGACTTGCCGATTGCCCAAGTTTTGGGAAATTTTTGCGTTATATTGTTTGGGATTCTTTTATAGGAAAACATTACTAAGGGAAGTGGTAGTTCACCTGCAGCATTGTACATAACCAGTGTCGTTAAGCACTCCTTCTCATAATTGAAGGCTACATTATAAACTGTTTTTTGTCCTCTTTCGGTGAGAAGTTTTTCTCCCTTTGGACACAGGTGCCGTTTCATCACAATTATAAATTCTCCTAGGATCATCGATGCTGGTCTTATTTTCTGCCAAATAATCGGAAACTTCCTTGAACCATTTTCTGATTTTCACCTCACTTACATTAGATCGTTAACCTGATAAATTTTGGGAAACTCGATGAACAATTTCTGGGTGTCTCTTCATGAATGCCTCATGCCAATGTCGTGAAGGTCTATCATCGGAAAATGGATTTTCTCTTTTCAGTTCTCTCATCAGAAGCTGAACACTATCAGTCAAATGTGTTTTCGTAACTGGAAATCCTGCTTTTGAACAGCTCATTACCCACTTGACCAAGTAGCCTTCTTCCTCAGAACTCAAAATAGTACTCGGTCCAATTCTCATTTCAATGGGAACTCTACCTCCTAACTTATCCATCATAGTACTTCTGGGAACATTGAATGTATTGCTTGCTTTTCGAATGGACATTCCACTTTTTGTTGTCTCCATAGCATCCAGCAAGTTTTTTTCTCAATATTTAAACCATTTTGACATATTGAACCTGAAATGGAAGGGTACCAAATAATCTTCATGCGGAATATTACATAAAACTCATCTATCTTCGCACCATATTCTGCATATTTTTCACCAAAGCACCTATTGATATTAAAAAAAATTGGTGAAATCAACTATGTCCCAATTATCGGCATAGATTTGTCCGTTTTATCGTCCGGTGATTTGATATCAGTTTATTGAACTTATTATTTATAAATTGGTATGTCGATAACTGGTCATACGAAAAAAGACAAATAAACGAACGTATTGGCTTAAATTCTATAACTAAATTGTTTATGATAATGCAATTCTCTAACAAGATG
This sequence comes from Galeruca laticollis, assembly GCA_963921935.1. Classification (NCBI taxonomy): domain Eukaryota; kingdom Metazoa; phylum Arthropoda; class Insecta; order Coleoptera; family Chrysomelidae; genus Galeruca; species Galeruca laticollis. The sequence continues at coordinate 130,402,422 of OY998177.1, forward strand.
TCCATTAATGATACATTGTTCCAATCACCGACCGGTATGACGATAACTGGGACAGTTTACAAATCCGTGTCCCTAATATCGGCCACCCAATATTCCATAATAAAAGCACTCTTAGTATAATTTGTCAACTGGATAATGATGATTTCAAATAACATATATGAAATACTGTGATAAAACGAGTTCTTTTCGTATAGCATCGAGTTCAAGAAATGAATGAAATGAGTCGTGTCACTAGCTCACCTGACTAACAAAATCGATACTGCACACTACGGCGTTTACAATGCAACTGATTTCATAAACGCAAATCGTTTGAGTGTATTCGAAGACAAGCATGCGTCGTGCAATAGATAACGGAATGTCGAATTCAATGGCAAATTATATTTGTTTGTGTGAAATTCGACTGAATTTCTTATTATAACGGAAATATTAGGTAAAGTGGGCGATGATTGGGACATGGCCGATAATAGGGACATTCACCTTATATGATATTTTTTTTATAGAGGGAAGTTAAAATTTATATTTGTGTAGAGAATGGAATAATAAATAGATATGAAATATATAGATAGAAGTGAATGGGTTTATCTAAAATGAGAGTGTATAATACTCTGATACATATATGTAAAAAGTAAATCAGTGTAAATATGGAGAACAAGAGGGAAAATACTCTAGTCTCTCCTTTTGAGAGAGAGAAAGAGAGTTTGAGTACTCTAGTTGTATGCTAGAGTCTCTTTTTGAGAGAATGAGGGGGAATACTCTAATTTCTGAGTTTCGTGTATTATTTAAAAGAAGAGTAAGGGTGAATACTCTAATTTCTTTAGAGTTTCGTGTTTTTTTGAAGAGAGAGTAACAGTGAGTACTCTAAGTTCGTTAGATTTTCGTGTGGTTTTTAGAGAGAGAGTAAGCGTGAATGCTCTAAGTTCTTTAGAGTTTCGTGAAGTTTTTAAAGAGAGGGTAAGCGTGACTACTGTAAGTTCTTTAGAGCTTTGTGAAAGAGGGAGTAAGGGTGAATACTCTAAGTTTTTTAGCGTTTCGTGTTTTTTTAAAGAGAGGGTAAGGGTGAATACTCTAAGCTCTTTAGAGTTTCGTGTTTTTTTTAAGATAGAGTAAGGGTGAATATTCTAAGCTCTTTAGAGTTTCGTATAGTTTTCAAAGAAATAGTAAAGTAGTGAATACTCTAAGTTCTTCAGAGTTTTGTGAAAGAGGGAGTAAGGGTGAATGCTCTAATTTTGTTAGAGTTTCGTGTTTTTTTGAAGAGAGGGTAAGGGTGAATACTCTAAGTTTTTTAGAATTTCGTGTTTTTTAAAAGAGAGAGTGAGGGTGAATACTCCAAGCTCTTTAGAGTTTCGTATAGTTTTCAAAGAAAGAGTAAAAGGGTGAATACTCTAAGTTCCTCAGAGTTTTGTGAAAGAGGGAGTAAAAGTGAATCCACTGAGTTTTTTAGAGTTTCGTGTTTTCCTTTAAAGAGAGCGTAAGGGTGAATACTCTAAGTTTTTTAGAATTTCGGGTTTTTTTAAAGAGAGAGTAAGGGTGAATACTCTAAGCTCTTTAGAGTTTCGTATAGTTTTCAAAGAAAGAGTAAAAGGGTGAATTTACTAAATTCTTTAGAGTTTTGTGAAAGAGGGAGTGAGGGTGAATGCTCTATGTTTTTTGGAGTTTCGTGTTATCTTAAAGAGAGAGTAAGGCTGAATACTCTAAGGTCTTTAGAGTGTCGTGTTTTTTCAGGACAGAGTAAAGGTGAATACTCTAAGCCCTTTAGAGTTTCGTATAGTTTCCAAAGAAAGAGTAAGAGGGTGAATACTCTAAGTTCTTTAGAGTTTTGTGAGAGAGGGAGTGGGGGTGAAAGCTCTATGTTTTTTTGGAGTTTCGTGTTTTTTTTAAAGAGAGAGTAAGGGTGAATACTGTGAGCTCTTTAAAGTTTCGTATAGTTTTCAAAGAAAGAGTAAAAGGGTGAATACTCTAAGCTCTTTAGAGTTTCGTATAGTTTTCAAAGAAAGAGTAAAAGGGTGAATTTACTGAATTCTTTAGAGTTTTGTGAAAGAGAAAGTGAGGGTGAATGCTCTATGTTTTTTGGAGTTTCGTGTTATCTTAAAGAGAGAGTAAGGCTGAATACTCTAAGGTCTTTAGAGTGTCGTGTTTTTTTAGGACAGAGTAAAGGTGAATACTCTAAGCCCTTTAGAGTTTCGTATAGTTTCCAAAGAAAGAGTAAGAGGGTGAATACTCTAAGTTCTTTAGAGTTTTGTGAGAGAGGGAGTGAGGGTGAATGCTCTATGTTTTTTGGAGTTTCTTGTTTTTTTAAAGAGAGAGTAAGGGTGAATACTCTAAGGTCTTCAGAGTTCCGTATAGTTTTCAAAGAAAGGGTAGAAGGGTGAATACTCTAAGTTCTTGAGAGTTTTGTAAAAGAGAGAGTAAGGGTGAATGCTCTAAGTTTTTTAGAGTTTCGTATTTTTCTTTAAAGATAGGTTGAGGGTGAATACTCTAAGTTTTTAGAATTTCGTGTTTTTTTTAAAGAGAGGGTAAGGGTGAATACTCTAAGTTTATTAGAATTTCGTGTTTTTTAAAGAGAGAGTAAGGGTGAATACTCTGTGCTCTTAACAGTTTCGTATAGTTTTCAAAGAAAGAGTGAATGGGTAAATACTCTAAGTTCTTTATAGTTATGTGCAAGAGGGAGTGAGGGTGAATGCTCTATGTTTTTTGGAGTTTCGTGTTTTTTTTAAAGAGAGAGTAAGTGTCAATACTCTAAGCTCTTCTGAGTTTCGTATAGTTTTCAAAGAAAGAGTAAAAGGCTGAATACTCTAAGTTCTTTAGAGTTTTGTGAAAGAGGGAGTAAGGGTGAATGCTCTAATTTTTTTAGAGTTTCGTGTTTTTTCAAAGAGAGGGTAAGGGTGAATACTCTAAGTTTTTTAGAATTTCGTGTTCTTTTTAAAGAGAGAGTAAGGGTGAATACTCTAAGCTTTTCAGAGTTTCGTATAGTTTTCAAAGAATGAGTAAAGGGGTGAATACTCTCTTTAGAGTTTTGTGAAAGAGAGAGTAAGGGTGAGTGCTGTAAGTTATTTAGAATCGTGTTTTTTTTAAAGAGAGGGTAAGGGTGAATACTCTGAGTTTTTTTAGAATTTCGTGTTTCCTTTTAAGAGAGAGTAAGGGTGAATACTCTAAGCTCTTTAGAGTTTCGTATAGTTTTCAAAGAAAGTCTAAAAGGGTGAATATTCAAAGTTCTTTAGAGTTTTGTGAAAGAGAGAGTAAGGGTGAATGCTCCAAGTTCTTTAGAGTTTTGTGTAGTTTTTAAAGAGATGGTAAGGGTGAATACTCTAGATTTTTTACAATTTCGTGTTTTTTTTAAAGAGAGTGTAAGGGTAAATACTCTAAGCTCTTTAGAGGTTCGTCTAGTTTTCAAAGAAAGAGTAAAATGGTGAATACTCTAAGTTCTTTAGAGTTTTGTGAAAGAGGGAGTAATGGTGAATGCTCTAAGTTTTTTAGAGTTTCGTGTTTTTTTTAAAGAGAGAGTAAGGGTGAAGACTCTCAGTTCTTTAGAGTTTCGTGTAGTCTTTAAAGAGAAAGTGAGGGTGAATACTTCAAGTTTTTTATACTTTCGTATATTTTTTGAAGAGAGAATAAGGGTGAATACTCTAAGTTTTTTAGAGATTCGTGTAGTTTTTAAAGAGAGAGTAAGGGTGAATGCTCTAAGTTCTTTAGAGTTTCGTGTAGTTTCTAAAGAGAGAGTAAGAGTGAATACTCTAAGTTCTTTAGAGTTTCGTGTATTTTTTTAAGGGAAAATAAGGGTGAATGTCGTTTTTCAAAGTAAATATGTCTGCATAATTTCTCACTCCGGTGCTTCTAAATTGAATTATATTTTCATCTCTTTCATTCGATTCTAGCTGTTAAAGTGCAATTTCACTTGACCGACTGTGAACTGGGCCACTGCAATCCCTACCAACTAAATGCGTGAAGCGATGCGCAGACGAGACAACGCGGGATGCGCAGACGCGACAACGGGCCATGCGCAGACGAGACAACGCGGAGAGACGTTATTTTGGGCATCGTGGCAATAAGATGCATTTTCATTCTTTGTATTAAAATTGCCATTTTATAGTTAATAGATTAGTATGAGTAAAGAACTAAAATTACATCTCGCTTAATTAACAAACAAAATCATTATTCAACACTTGATATCATTCGTAATTGTGTATACATCAATCGAATCCAAGTTTAAGATTTCAATGTCTTCAGTTTTTAATAAAATACTCTCGTAATTTGTATTCAAAATTCTTACATGTGGGTTTTTCTATGATATTATTGATATAGCTATAAATACTTCAGGTGCTAGTTCCTGTTGTTCTACTTAATATTTTCGCAATTTCTTAAAATTTTCTACTAATCAGGACACCTCACATCTAGGTGGTATTGCTAATCTATCATATTCCGGGTTACCGAAAATCTGGATTGTTACTTGATTTCTAGACTTACAATTTATGTTGTGACGCGTCCTTCACCTAACACAAGTCTTGACCATTGTCAACATTCGATGACTCAGCATACATACGACGTACAACCAACACACTAAATTATAAATATTGACTTTCTTATCTATAATATAATAATAATAATAATAATTATTATTATTATAATAATAATAATAATTTTATTCAAAAATATGGTTTTACAAGAACATTACATGAAGTGAATAAAATAGGTTGGCGATAAGTGTTACTACACTTGTTTCGCACAAAATACAATTTATTCATATACAATGGTCACATACAACAATCCTAGTTATAAACTATTTGTATTAAATATAAATAAAAACACTATAAATTATATGTATAGAACTGAATCAACGACACAAGGAATTTTAAATTATAATTCGGCCTAAATACAGTAGAACTATGCATATAATCCATTGAAGTGAAGTCAATACAATAATGAAATTGACTGTCTCGACCCTTACTTCGTGGAATATGCTCATATTAGTGTTTTTAAATGAAACTCAAGGTCTCTAGTTAATTCCACAATATAATACAAGTTATTGAAAATTCTAAAAAATTGACAATTGTTTCGATGATATTGATTTATCGAAACAATTGTCAATTTTTTAGAATTTTCAATAACTTGTATTATATTGTGGAATTAACTAGAGACCTCGAGTTTCATTTAAAAACATCAATACAATAATGTTATAAACTACAAACAACATGAACGAACTACAGTACTAAGTATCACAAAATAAAATGTTATAAAAATAATATTTATTTACCACTTTAGGACATAAAATGTTACAGATAAATTGGAATGTTAGTCGGTTACAACAACTATTTTGATATGGGTAAAAGTGTGAAAGATGAAATATATATAAAATGTGAAAATGTAATAAAATAACAATATTTCTTGAGGCGTACTCATATTTAACATACAGAGGACATATAATACTACAGATAAATTGGAATGTTAGTCGGTTACAACAACAATTTTGATATGGGTGAAAGTGTGAATGATAAAATTTATATAAAATGTAATAAAATAACAATATTTGTTGAGGCGTATTCATATTTATTACACACGGAAATGGGATAGAGATAAAAAATATATACGAAATATAACGAGGAAGTTTCTTGGTCAATATTGATTGGTTAAAATAATCATTCTCAAAAGACTCAAACTTTAGATCTCTTCATGAACATTTTCGGCAGTTTTTTGAATTGGAATGAGTTGGGTATAGCGCGAATTGTTTCAGGTAAAGAATTGAACATTTTTGGAGCGTTGTAAGAAAAACTAGTTCTCAGCAGTGATTTTGTTATTTGTGGTATTACATAGTTATTTCTTTGTCTAGTGTTATAGGTATGTTTTGGTAAGTTTGACGAGTGTTTTGTGGTATAGTACTTCATGTTGACATTGTAGTAATAGAGTTGTTTAAGGTGGAGTACCTCTGATTCTTGAAATAGTAGATCACTTGGATATCTTGAGTTTTTACTTAGAATAACATTCAGGAATCGTCGTTCTAGAACTTCAAGGGGTCGGATGTGGGATTTTAGTGCACCTCCCCATGCTAATAAACCGTATCGAAAGTGACTTTCAACGAGTGCATGATATGGTGTGAGCAAATGAAGAACAGGAAGGATTTTTTTCAGGTATCTTAAGTTATAAAGGATACATTGTAGTTTTTTGGCTACGTAGTTGATGTGTATGTCCCATTTCATGTACCAGTCTATTATGACTCCTAAGTACTTTATGTTACTTTTAGCTGTAATTGTAGGATTGTTTTTACCATCGAGTATGTTGAGCTGAGTAAAGTGAGGAAGATTTGTTTTATTACCACTGAAAGGTGGGAAGTTGGTTTTTTGAAAGTTTATAGTTAACAATCTACTTGCAAGCCATTTTTTAATGATAATAAAGTCTGTTTCTACTATTTCTTTTAGTTCTGTCTAGGTATCCGCCTCGTAGAAAATCCAAGCAAGTATTTCTGATAACGATGTCCTCCAGCGACTGAAAGAGCAACTTGTGGGTAACAGTATCAAATTCTTTCGATAAATCAATGAAAACACATAGACAGGGTTTGTTGTTGTTTAACAAAATATATATTTTTTCAGTAAGGGTCAGAATAGCATCTGGAGTGGACGTTTTTTCTCGAAAACCATATTGTCTTTTGGAAAGTATGTTATATTTATTTATAAAATTTTGGAGTCTGTTTTTTAGAAGTTTCTCTAATATTTTTGATAAGTGGGTGATTAATGGAATGGGTCTATAATTTTCTGTCAGTTTTTTGTTACCTTTTTTATATATTGGAATGATAACTGAATGTTTGAATGCTTTAGGCCAGATAACAGTTTCTATACATTTGTTGAAGATGTAAATTAATGGTTCAGTTATTAAGGACGCGTTTCCGTTTTGATTTCGTCTGATCCCACGGCTTTGTGGTTTTTCAACTCTTGAATAATGCTGTTTACTTGAAGTGTGTTTGTGGGTAGGAGTGTAATTGAGTTTGGAAGGGAGGGTCTATTGATTTTGTAGTTAGGATCTGGGTTTATATTTTGAGCAAGTCGTTTCCCAGTGCCATTGAATGAGGTATTGAATTCGTTTGCGATGTCCTTAGGATTTGTTAATAACTCTCCTATTCCATTTTCAATAATATCAATAGAGATCTCCGATTTTTTGATGTTACTTACTTCTTGAACCACATTCCATAAAGCTTTTGTCTTTGATTTTTTGAGTTCGATTTTGTTTTTATAGTATTTGAACTTAGTTTTTTCAATTAGAGTCGACAGTTTGTTTCTATATTTTTTTTATTGTAGTTTTAGTTCGTTGTCATTTGGGTTTCTTCTCAAAAGTTGAGCCATTTCATTTTTTGTGGTAGTTGAGGTAAGTAAAGCATTTGTCATCCAAGGGGCGATCTTCGTGTTTTTCCTATTACATTTTTTTGTATATGTACAGTCGTCTATATATTTATGAAGTGTTTCAATGAAGGTGTTTGTTGCATAGTTAGGATCTGGGTTCAAGTATAAGAAATCCCAAAATTTTTGTCTGATTGTATTTTTAAGTTTGGTTTCATCTATGTATTTCACTATTCCTCGTTCCTTGGGGCATTTGGTCTTTTCCAGTACTATCTGTAGTATTGTTGAGAATTGATCTGTAATATCGTTTTGCAATACTAGGGGCAGTATTTGATCGAGTACGTTGAATTCAGATTTTGAAAATATGTGATCAATGAATGAACTACGTATTCTTGATGAATAATTAATCGTGGAAATGTAACCGCATTCGTTAAGTGTGTTGTTATAGTCTGTATTATATTCATTATCCTCTAGTAGGTCGATATTCAAATCACCAATGAAAATGTTATAACGTTCTGATTGGAATGCTGAACTCTCAAAGTAATGCTGAAGACTGATAACGAAGTGATCGAGATTGCTTTTTGGAACCATATTATTTATATACACTTATGAAATGAATACACAGTTCGTCGTCTTGTTTACAATTATCCACCTCAACTTGTCTACTTATATGTTTGCTATTTATGTCGCGTACAACCGCGAACGTGTTTCTTACTACTACTTAATTATTCGTATTTCTAAGGATTTGTGGTTTTTCTTACGAACTAAGGCCTCCTATATTTTTTGGTGACCTTACGGTTCAACAACCGTCACATTGTTGTGTTATCTGTATTATTATTATTATTAATTTCGTTGTTATTGTAGTTATCTTATTGATTAATAACGTGAATGAAATTTGAAACTATTTTTAGTTTGTCTCCATAGCATCCTTGACCACGGAACTTTGACAAGTAAAAAAATATTGATTTATTTAAAAAAAATTGTTACTGAATATTCCTCAGGCGATAACTTTGAAATAGATAAACACGTCGATCTCGATGCGGCCCGCCACAAGGTGAAGAGCCGAATCGCTGGATTTCCATGGGGTATATGCATGTTGTTTTGGATGCAGTGGATTTTGTGTTATCAGTACATCTCTTATGTATCGTTCACGCAGCCTCTCCAAGGAAAACTATGTGAGGCTAATGGGTCGATATGCTTTTGGAATGGAATGGTCCATTCTTCCTGGTTTTGGTATGAACACAACTATGGCTTCTCTCCAACTTTTTCGAATATACCTCAGTGCCAGTGATGATCTGAGAATTCTCCCCAGGTGCGGCAGTAAGTCATCTAGGCCCCACTGAAGTAGAGCTGGATAAATGCCTCCGTTCCTGGGGATTTGAAGGGGGAGAAGCCAGAAATGGCCCACCTCAGTCTATTCGCGTCGACGATCTGTCGCGATATACGCCAGTCATCATCCGTCGGGTAGTGTTTCTACTCTTCCTCCCAGGTTGCCGTGTTTGAGGTTCTGCAGTCAGGGAAGTGAGTTGACATTAATAGTTGCAGGCTTTCCTTCAGGTTGGCAATTTATGTACAATCCTCTTTGGTTAGTATACCGATGTGGCGGTAGGCGTCTTTTTGAAGTCTAGCTGCTTAGGGGAAATCTTCGATTTCCTCACAGTAGATTATCCATGCTTGTCTTTGTTTTTTTCTAATAATTGTTTGAGACTTCTATGCGTTCCAAGTCTGGTACTTTTTGCATTTTTGAAAGATTTACTCGCCGTCCTCATCAGCTGATCAATCTCATGGCACCACCGTGGAGTGTAGGCTCCATTAAGATCGACCCGTCTGCAGGGGTAAGGCATTTTATAGGCATAAATTATGGAGTTTTGAATGGTTTGAGAAAAAATTTCACATTTACTTTTATTGTTGGGCAACACGTCCTCGACTCCATGCTGATACCAGTTTCAAACAGTGGACCTATTTTGTCCTGTCCATTTTCCTGGAGTCGCGAGTAAGTGTGGAGGTTGTGAGCGCAAGTTTCATTTCGAATTTTATCCAGCGGTGGTCCAACATTGAAATATCGTCGGATACATGCCAGCCGGAGATTATATTCGAAGTTTTAATAGTAGATAGGGTAATATATATTCGCGTTTGACTTCGAGAGTTAATAAAAGTTGGTTCAGTACCTCTATTTAGAATACAGAGATTCTTGTTAGTTATGTAATCATATACATCTTGTGTTAATATCTTAGCTACCCCAGCTTACGTGATGAGAGTTTGAATCGCAGCCTATTACCAATTCAAGCTTTTGGGTGAGACAGTGTTCCACAAGGTCCTCCAACTCCTTTATTGGTGGTGGTTTAGTTGCGTCTGAGGGAATTTATGCGGATGCCAGTATTAACACCTTCTTTTGACCTTTCTGTGCATATTCAAGGTTCACTACCGTTAGGTCGGAAGACGAAAAATGTGTCAGCGGGTATGTAATTTAGATATTTAGAGGCATGGTTTTGGTTTGTCTTATTCAGGGTGCTTGGATAAGTGCTATTGCGTCCTGCATCACATCAAGGTGGTGGTATAGTGCTCCCAAAGCCACCTCTCTGTATTGAACACGTTACACTGTATGAATCTTAGCTCTTCATTGTTCATATCTGCTTGATGATGTTAAGATTCATTTTAATTTCTTTGAGGCCATCTCCACGCATCACTTGGAGGTGGGTTGACGTTGCCTGTATCCAGGCTTAGAGCTGTTTGTTCTGCCAAGAGACTGTCGGTCGCTATCTTACGGGACGGTTCGACAGTCTCCACAGTAGCAACAATTCCTTGAGGCTCCTCGGATGGAAGAGGGGAATCCATACTCGATCTCCTCCGTTCCGGGTCGAGTTTTTTTTGTTTCAACGATCAATGAGGTGAACGCGTTGATCGTTTTTCTAGGACTGCCATTTCCTCGTTTACTATGTCGAAGACAAAGAAGTGCTCTTTGGGATTGACGTTTATTTTCGTGATGGAAGGAAATCTATGCATCCACTCGAAGGTCTGGGTTTTGTTTTTCCAGCCTACGCAGCACATCTTCTTTGTCACCCAGGTCAGCGTGAGTTTCGCTAGGGACCCAAAGGTTGGCTTTTGTAAGATGGGGGGTTGTCAACGTGCACCTCCTTTCACCGTTTCAGTTTTGAAACTGTGTTCTTTAGCCACTCTAATGTTTCGTCATTGTCGCTGGTGACTCTGTTTATTTTGCCAGAGTGCGACCATAAGCTAAACATAGGTGGCCTTTTCTGACTGCCGGAGGCGGACATAAGGGTTTAGTACAAAGCGTACATTAGTTGTCACTTGACAAGATCTCCATTATCGGCAATTATTTTACCATATGGAGCGGCCTTGTCTATAATAGCTACTCGTAAATGGTTGGTAGCTGCGTCGCTGTAGCTTTTTGCTTTAGCGTCCATCCGAATCCTCTTTTCTCTGGAAGAGTTCTCCTCCGAGGTGCTGGAGTCGATGCGCTTCTTTTCTTGGGGAGCGACGCGTTCCGGACCCCTTTTGAAAGAAGTACTGGCATCGCTACCCTTGCATTTTTGGCCCCTGGTGCCAGGTTTAGATAGGGAGGGGCGAGTGGCGCTGGTGGTGACTGTAGAGACGCCAGCCTGCTGCTTCGCGTTCCTTCTTCTCTTTGCCCCAGCATCGCAGACTCTTTTACCTCGACGGTGCTTTTGTGTTGGAGGTGTGCGTTCTCGCTCATCCTCCAGTTTTTGTTTTGTTTGCTTTTGAGCATACATTCTGATCCCACGAATAGCTAGGGAAAGGTTGTGTCATCTCTAGCAGAGCCCTACATGCCAGGGAAAGGCTATTTCCAAGGGGGTATCACCTGGTACCCCCAGGGGAACGTTGGCGGTCTCATTCAGCCATCGGCACGTTTACTTACATCTTAGATTGGGTGTTGTTGGAGTGTCGTTTGGTTGGTCAGTACTGCTCTCAATGACGATCAAAAGTGCTAACGTATCCATTGGTGCCACGAAAGGCAGACACTCAATGGTTGTTTTTCTCCATTGGGCTGCAGAAAGCTTCCCATAAGCAGACAAGCGAGCAAATAAGCAAACCAACTACAAAGCAATGTCCAACTTACAACCAACCCCCCCATTACCATTAACATAAATGTATTCACGTTCACGTTGCCAACAAGTTTCAATACATTTTTGCATACGTTTCTTCATTTGCCTGATTAAAAATATATACACAATATATAAAAAAGTTTACATTTCATGTGAAAATGTAGTGAAGAATTGCAGGCAGAATTTATATCCTCAAAATACTGGATGTTTCAAGAATATGGTACAGTGAAAGTTGTTGGCTTATTAGACTAATTTTCCTGTATTTCTCATTTTTAGCAACCAAAACGAAGTAGAAGTTTACAATATTTCTCAACGCTTAATAAACAGATCGCACGGAGACTTTATTAAAGACGCTAATGGAATGAATCTAATGTATCCGATCCCGAATTTAATATGGTACCCAAGAAATACTGTTACAGCCTGTTCCTACAATTATTACTTACAAGTGATCTTTTTCCATTTATTGCCAGCCGTATTTCTGGATCTCTTATTGAAATTAGTAGGGAAAGAACCAAAGTAAGTAGTTTACCAGTGGCGTACGAAAATTGTTCAATGAACATAATATGAATATTTTTAAAATAAATGGAAAACTCAAAGTCAATATGTCACAATGATTTTTATTATTTCGAAGTTTCACTATAATACCTCCATAAGCAACTAGTTTTGGCCCACAATGGCCATCTTCAGAATACAAAGAATATTTGGATTTAAGGAAGAAAACACTTAACAATCTACATACCTTTTATGGTGTACTTAGAAAAATCTTTTAGACTTAGAATTTGAGTTGGAATATCATTGTGACATATAAACAAATGGGGAGCGTGAGGAAATTGTGGGAAACAAGTAAAAGAAAATAAAAATTAGGAAAACATTCTATATTTGTAGGTGGAAAAATTGAACTATAATTCCAATATAGTTAGGGTCATGATATACAAGCGAAGGAAAATCTTTTTGTTCAATTAATAAATACCATCTCTTATTATAAAAATAGAGTAGTATGTAGGTGTGAGGGAAGAAAGGAGGGTTGGCAAATATAATCTCAAACTCCTAAATAAGAAGTAAGGAACAACCGAAAGAGGAGGGTCAATCATTAGAAAATAGAATTGGTTGTGGGAACAAGTGGATAAGGGATGTAGCGAACGGTAAAAAGGTTGACTTCAGGAAAAAGAACGGCTCTTTAGTTTTTCACAGAGACTAAAATAAAATAGGAACCAGTGAAACATGGCTAAAAATGTTATACAGTGTTGAACCAATATAAATCCAAAACACAAAGAAAAGTTAAATTAGAATCACGATAATATGAAGATATTCAACGAAATCACTCTATTGTCACACCAATAATAAGATGAAGCACAGACAATATGGAACATATATCCGGCTAAAACGTAATTAGAGGAAGTATGTTAAATTTCAATGTTGACCAATGAGAGAGAAAATTAGAAAACAATTCTTTTTACATTTGGAGTCAGATAGAATTGTACCAATGTTTAGGTTGATGGAAAGCCCCACAACTATTAACGTATATGTTACCCCTGAAACTTAATTAACGAATAAAATTATGGTAAAAATTAGCCTAAACAGAATTTACTCTGTAAAAAAGAAGAAGGCTTATGAATAAACCAAATGTAGTAGTTCAGTCAAAAGATGAAAAAAGATTGTGACAGTAGTATATAACTTTGAAAAGAATGAATCAACGTGTGAACAAAAATTTACAGTAAACTACATAAAGTTGGTGAAATATTATTAACTGCGATTTTAACAATAACAAAGGAATACAATTAACAATCAAAATGGGAGATTGAGGAAGATGTATGGATCTCTTGATCTTGTTATCAGAACTAATCTGGTTAATCTCAAAAATCTCGAGTAAATTCTTCTTAGGACATTCTAAGCACTTACGTAATCTACACGCATCTGATAAAGAAAAGATGTGATTCTTAGGAATAATGTGAATTGCAAAAGCGGATGGTGAAGCAAGTGGGTCCGTATTGTTAAATATTTTAACAAAACTAAGATGTTCTTCCATTCTAGTGTCTAACAAATGACTAGACTGACCATTATAGACAGCATTGTAGTTAGGACAGCTCAATTTATATATACCAGCAGAATGTAGATTCGTAACAGAATCTTTGGTTTTCACCAAAAAAGATCTTAGATACTTATCAGTCTTAAAGCCAAATTAAATAGTATACTTCTTGAAAATGTTGCGAAACTGATAAGATACAGGGCCAAGGAAGTGTAAAGAACCAAAATAGTTAGATTTATCATTATTTGAAATATTATCGTGCAAGTCAGTTTAACTTCATTAAAATGTCTAATGTAGACTTTGTTGAACAAAGAAAGTGGAAAATTATTATTGATTGCAATTTCCTTAATAATATTGATTTCCTTATTGACAAATGCAATGAAAGAGCTCTGTGTAAGAAACTATTGAAGGATGCAATTTTATGTGATTGGGGGTGGTTACAATGAAAATTAATAACTGTGTCTGTTGTGGTTGGTTTACGATAAATCTGAAAATTCAATTTTCCAGAACTATCATCCTGGTGATCAACAAATCCAAAGAGAGAATACTATTCTCAAACTCCATCGTAAATTCAATTCATCTCGGATGAAGGGTGTTAATAAAATCCCAGAAACAGAAAGACTCTTGGTGGGTGCCGTTAAAAAAAACGAAACAATCATCAACATAGCGATAGTAATAGACTATATATCGATAGTGGATTTTTTGATCAATTAGGAGGTATAACATCGATGATAAGAACACTACTGAGTTTCTGCAATAAGAGAAATACACTTTTCGTTATTGACAAATCTTAAAATTATTATTTACAAAACCTTACCTGCAATAAGAGAAACGACTTTTAATGTTCATAAATCATAATGTCAGTTCCTAATCACAAGTAGTAACTACATTCATAAAATTATAATCAACTACGTGTCAATGGGTAAAATATTGACACATGTTCCTTTTTGTCAGATCATTCCGTTATATCAGGTATGACGCTGGCTACTATGCCGACGCGACGCTTAGAACTGCGCGGTAATATTTAAAATAAAGAAAACATTTTTTTTATGAAATGAACTGTCTCGACCTTCACTTCGTGGAATCTACTCATATTAGTGTTTCAAATGAAACTCACTGTTTCTAGCTAAAATTGTTGGAAATTCTAAAAAATTGACAATTGTTTCGATAAATCAATATCATCGTCAGAATGACAGAAGTTACATTTCATTTGATGCCTACCTGATGTTTAGTAGTTATTTTTGGCTAGACCAAGAAGTGACCTAAATTGTGATTGACTTAATATATGTTAATAGAAAAAAGAAGATGTGATATTACAAATATGGAAGCTTATATATTATTAGCGCTATGGTGATATCCTGGATATCATTTTTCCAATTAAGATCAGTATAACTGTGCAATGATATAGAAAACCAGGAAAACTATATCTGCTGATCTTCACAATTATCACTTAATAAGACAGTTTATCAGTGGAGAACTCCCTAGATTTATCTGTTCATTGACAACTTCATATTGTGGGTTTCTTGAATATCTTCTAATTTCCAATTCTTCAAGGAAATCCAGTTCCTGTTTCTTTTCACAAATATGCAGCACTTCCAGTTCTGTGCTAGGTGTCATTGAATGATTGGTGTCAAGTAGATATTTTGCGTAGATTAAAACAACCAGATAAATCCCACTATGTAAAACATCTACTTGACACCAATCATTCATTGACACATAACACAGAACTAGATATGCTGCATATTTATGAGAAGAAACAAGAACTGAACTACCAGCCTTCCGTTGTACACTTTTCAGCAACGTTCTATTACGAGTTAAGTCCGGGTACTAGACTGGGCCGGCGTATTCAAGGATAGGTCTGTCGTAAGTAGCATACAATTTGCAGAAGCTCTGGAACGATACTTCTGATAAGCATTTCCTAATAAGATTTGCACGTTTGGATACTGAGAGCACATGATCGGACCACGATTGTTCACTAATCAAGATAACACCCAGGTCATTATGAGAGGTTACTTTGATTAGAATTTGACCGTCAATAAAATAATCAAAATGTGGGTTGTTTTTACCGACGTGAAGCACTACACATTTTTCAGTGTTCAATGGAAGTAACCATTCCGAAGACCACTGATGTATTGACATTAGGTCGTTTTAAATAGATAGATGACTTGTGATGGGATTGTCATATATTTTTGAGTCGTCGGCATATTGCGATATTTTGCTGGAAACGTGAAACGGTAAATCGCTAGTGTACACTGTAAACAAAAGTGGGCCCTGCGGAACTCCACTTTTAACTGGTTTTTAATGAGAAAAGGAGTCACCAACTCGAACCTTATAGAAACGATCCGTCAAAAAGTTTTCAATCCATAGTTTTAAGTTTCCTTATATATATAGTCTTTTACTATCGCTATGTTAATGATTGTATTGATGCTATTTTCAACGGTACCCACCAAGAGGCTTTCTCTATCTTGAATTTCATTAACACCCTTCATCCTAGAAATAAATTTACGATGGAGTTTGAGAATAGTATTCCCTTTTTGGATTTGTGGATCGCTAGGATGATAGTTCTGGAAAATTTTTTTTCAGATTTATCGTAAACCATCCACAACAGACACAGTTATTAATTTACATTCTTACCACCCCCAATCACACGAAATTGCATTCTTCAATAGTTTCTTACACAGGGCTTTTTCATTACCTTTGTCACAAGAAGGAAATCAATATTATTAAGGAAATTGCAATCAATAATAATTTTCCACTTTCTTTGTTCAACAAAGTCTACATTAGACATTTTAATGAAGTTAAACTGACTTGCACGATAACATTTCAAATAATGATAAATCTAACTATGTTGGTTCTTTACATTTCCTTGGCCCTGTATCTTATCAGTTTCGCAACATTTTCAAGAAGTATACTATTTAATTTGGCTTTAAGACTGATAGGAATCTAAGATCTCTTTTGGTTAAAACCAAAGATGCTGTTCCGAATCCACATTCTGCTGGTATATATAAATTGAGCTGTCGTGACTATATTGGTCAGTCTCGTCGTTTGTTAGACACTAGAATTAAAGAACATCTTATTTTTGTTAAAAGATTTTACCTGCTCTTGCAAATCACATTATTTCTGAGAAATACAACTTTTCTTTTCCAGATGCGTGTATATTACATGAGTGCTTTAAAGGTCCTAGGATGAATTTACTAGAGATGTTCGAAATTAATTAGATTAATTTTGACAACAATGTTATTTGTCTTAATGAACAACTAAGACCAAGAGATTATTACATCATCCTCAATCTCCCATTTTGATTGTTAACTGTATTCCTTTGTTTTCAATTAGTCTTAATACTGTCAATTTTGTTATTGTTAAAATAGCCGTTAATAAAATTTCACCAACTTTATGTAATTTACTGTAGAAACATTTTCGTTTACATTTTGATTCATTCTTTTTAAAGTTATATACTACTGTCCTAATCGTCTTTTTTATCTTTTGACTAGACTACTACATTTAGTATATTCTTAACTCGTCTTATTTTACAAAGTAAACTTTGTTTACGCCACGCCAATTTTTACCATAATTTTATTCATTTCTTTAGTTTCAGGGGTAACATACCCAATAAACAAACAAACGTTTTGAAAACGTAAAGTATTTAGCATATAACCTAACGTTTATAAATGGTTTTTAGGCAACTTTTACGTAACATATAACAATTTTTCCAACGTTAAATACAACGTGATTTTCGTAACGTCATTCAAACGTTGTTTTAATGTGATTTACGCAATATAAACGTTTTCATAATGCAACTTATTAACAGTCTTCTGAAACGAAATTTAGCACACATCTTACTAACGTCACTTAAACGTTACATTTTCAGTGTGATTTGCCCAGTATTTTATAACGTAATATGAAGGTTTTCATAATGCAGTTTATAAACATTTTTGTATAATGCTATTTAGCACATACTTTTAACGTAATTTAAACGTTACCTATTTGACGTGATGTACCCATTGCATTGGTAACGTAACATGAACGTTCTTATGCTACTTATAGACGGTCTTTTAAAACGAAATTTCGCACCCACCTTACTAACGTCACTTAAACTTACCTTTTCAATGTGATTCACCCATTGTTTTTGTAATGTAATAGAAACGTTTTTATAATGCAATTTATAAACGTTTTCATACAATAATATTTAGCACTTATTTTTAAGGTAATTTAAGCGTCACATTTAATCAGTTTAAACCACCATTTTCGTAACGTTATATTCACATTAAAAATTAACAGTAGTGGGGGGCATATTCGACAAAAACTGGAATCGTATATTAACGTATATTTATTTTATTTGATAAATTCAAACACAAATATTATACAATAAAAAAAAAGAGAATTCTTGTAATTAACATAATAAAATAAAAAATGTTTTTAGCAACGAAAATAAAGAATTTCTTCAAACTATAACATAAAATATATAAGATTTCTAGTTTTAATATTTTACAAAACAACGTATATATATATATATATATATATATATATATATATATAACAAGATCAAAAATGGATCATGCGTGAATTTAACAAAAACAAAGAGCAAACAACAAGTGTTATCATGGGAAAGCACGCAAAAATAAAGAGGTTACTGAAGAGGAGTGGTATATATATATATATATATATATATATATATAAATATATATATTTATATATATATATATATATATATATATATTTATATATATATATATATATATATATATATATGAAATACTACACACTATATGCAAATACAAAATTTTTGAATTTAAATTATTTCTTGAATTGTCCGCAATAGAGACAATCTGTATCATTCATTATTCAATAGAGAAAATAAACTTAAGAATTATATAGGAAATTTTCAATACACTTTGTAAATACACATATGTGAAATATATAACATGATTTCTAGCCTCTGAGAGAGAGAATTTTGAACGTTACATTACATAAATTATAACAATCTATTTCTCACACAGTAAAAGTCAAAACATTGTGATTTGTTTTCAAAGATAATAATTAGATATTGAAAGAAATTCTCTGGTAACATTATATAATTATAAGGTATATGTTAAGGTAAAAAGTCAAAATAATAATAACACTAAGTTTATAAAAGTATGACGTTTGTGAAATGAATTGTCATTCCGAATAGATCTAATTGGAATAAAAAGAGCTGTAATTTCTAAATATTTTGGAATATATTTTAAAGAAAGTGATATATCAGATTTAATCATTTAAAAATTTTAAACGGAATGTCCTAGAAGGATAGATGAGCAATTATCTAAGCGCATTATAACTTGCTGTTTAGCGATTTAGTCCATTCTGCTGATAATTAGCTCTCTTTATCGAGAACTGGGAACAATAACCGACATTCAGATATATTGAGCCTAATCTAGCACTATATATGTAGAATTCCGCGATATTCACCGATAATAACAGATATATGGTCAATGTTTGAAGTTTCAAGTCCGATTCAGAAAAATGCATGTATTTTGGGCAAAACTAACGCCAGATCTCATGTTTTACCATATTTTGTACTTCTAAGCGCATTATAACTTGCTGTTTAGCGATTCAGTCCATTCTGCTGCTAATTAGCTCTCTTTATCGAGAAGTGGGAACAATAACCGACATTTAGATATATTGAGCCCAATCTAGCACTATATATGTAGAATTCCGCGATATTCACCGATAATAACAGATATATGGTCAATGTTTGAAGTTTCAAGTCCGATTCAGAAAAATGCATGTATTTTGGGCAAAACTAACGCCAGATCTCATGTTTTACCATATTTTGTACTTCTAAGAGCATTATAACTTGCTGTTTAGCGATTTAGTCCATTCTGCTGCTAATTAGCTCTCTTTATCGAGAACTGGGAACAATAACCGACATTTAGATATATTGAGCCTAATCTAGCACTATATATGTAGAATTCCACGGTATTCACCGATAATAACAGATATATGGTCAATGTTTGAAGTTTCAAGTCCGATTCAGAAAAATGCATGTATTTTGGGCAAAACTAACGCCAGATCTCATGTTTTACCATATTTTGTACTTCTAAGCGCATTATAACTTGCTGTTTAGCGATTTAGTCCATTCTGCTGATAATTAGCTCTCTTTATCGAGAACTGGGAACAATAACCGACATTTAGATATATTGAGCCTAATCTAGCACTATATATGTAGAATTCCACGGTATTCACCGATAATAACAGATATATGGTCATTGTTTGAAATTTCAAGTCCGATTCAGAAAAATGCATGTATTTTGGGCAAAACTAACGCCAGATCTCATGTTTTACCATATTTTGTACTTCTAAGCGCATTATAACTTGCTGTTTAGCGATTTAGGCCATTCTGCTGCTAATTAGCTCTCTTTATCGAGAACTGGGAACAATAACCGATATTTAGATATATTGGTAATGGTATTTCCACGATACATTTCAGAAAGAGCTGGACTATGGAATTCCCTCTAAATGTATTGATGTGGATGAAACATAACATCAATTTCAATTTCTGCTCAAGCACGACAGGCTGTGTGGTTTTCCAGGAGGTAGTCTGAAAAAACAATCAATGAGGTGAATTAAAAGGAAAAGTGAACAGGTATTTAAAACTATTTCATTGAAATTAAAAGGTTGAATAAACTCTATTTGATAGAGAATTTTGTAATATGGTCCAATTTTGAATGTGTATATAATGTTGCATAGTTTGTAATCACATATAATATTAATTCATTTGAGTGTATGTTGTTGTTGAATGAATGATCAAGTAGATAGTTTGTTTTTATGAGTTTTTGTAAATAAATAATGTATTTGTTTTTCTAAATATTAAATACCGTTTTTCACTTGAAAGACTTGAAATTGCATTGTTGAAAAGTTTCATTTCTCGATGATTGCTCCATCTATTATTCAACAGTTGGCATTATTGACCAGACGTTTCTGAATCAGAGAGGGGTTTTGAAATCAAACATACAGGACCGTTTCTAGGATTTTATAAAGAAACTAAAGCAAGTATTTTTGATTAAAAAATTTTTTTTTATTTAAATACAAGGATTTTATTTTTTGGCGCTCATAATTAAAATTAAAATAGTTTCGTTTCACCATATGAACCCAATCCTGAGATCATAGAATTTTCATGTAAGGTTTAATTATTTTATGACATATTTTAAAATTTTATAAGATACCGGGCAAACCAAAACTAATAATTCATATCAACGGCCCAACGTAGGGCAAATAGAGGAAGTCTATTGATATTAAAACATTAAAATTCCACACCCTACAAATCACAATAATATATACAGTATGTCTACTTAAGTTAGAACCATATGGAGTTTTTTTTAATATTGGTTTATTGAAAAAGTTATTCCTGATAAAAAGTTCTGCATGCTCCAAAGCTTTATGCAACCCATCAGATGTCAAGTTTTTCAAGCCGTATATGAGGTTTGTCAAAAAATAATGGATTTTGCTTAGGAGTAAAGTACCTTTATTTTCTACAATACAGAAAAATGTTTCGGAGTAAAGATATTTTGAAATGAACGTTATATTCAAATATGCAATTACGTAGCATGAAAATTCAGATTTTGTGATTATTTACTATCATTTATATAAATTATTCTGTCTAGATACAAATGAATGTAATCTAGAATGCAGTGACATGGAATATTTGACACTGAATCTCATTGTGAGTTCGCATTTATAAAATTACAAATGGCAAATTTACTAAATTGTGATGACAAAATAGAAATTGTGTTAATTGTTGGAGAAAACTACAAAACACATCTCTAGACAGCAAATCTTATGAACATTATATAGAGTGCACGATAATTCGCTGTTTAGTTCGATATTATACATAAATTCCAAATTATGTATTAGTTACTCAATGAACATTCAAATTTAAATATTCTGTCAACTGTTACTTATATATATTAAGGTTACCAACATAAATGAAGAGCACAAAAATCCCTAATTACAATTTTATTTTTACTAAAAATATTTTAGCACGTTCATTATAAAAAATAGTATGTAAAACTCTAATTACAATGAATTTTTGGTAGTACTCGTGCTTTGCTCAACTCACCGCTTCGCGGTTCGTTGCGTTGCACCCGTACTACAAAACCAGTGATTGTGACACCTGTTTTACAAATAACTATTTCCTACTTTTAATAAATTAAATTTCCAATGTTACTATCAGTTATTCGTCAAAAACCTTCAGGCTTTGGAAGATTCAAAACTGTTCAAAATTGATAATCAAAATAGTTATTTGTATAACAAGTGTCACAAGGACTCGTTTTGTAGAACGGGAGCAGTTTCCGCTACGAACCGCGAAGCGATGGTTACTACAAAAAGTCATTGTGATAAGAGTTTTACATACTATTTTTTATAATGAACGTGCAAAAATATTTTTGATAAAAATAAAATTGTAATTAGAGATTTTTGTGTTTCTTTATTTAAAATGGTAACTTTCACATATATAAGTAACAGTTGACAGAATTCGTAAGTAAAAATTTACAGAATTTTTAAATTTGAAAGTTCATTAAGTTACTAATACATAATTTGGAATTTATGTATAATATGAAACTAAACAGCGAATCATCATGCACTCCATCAGAACTTATAATTATATATTGTTTATTTTTAATATATATTGTTTCTATACAATTTATTTCAATTCTTCAAAATTTATATAAAATGTATCAACTAATGTCAGTCTGTCAGCCAAACGTTAAGCACTGCATGCAACTGTATAAAAAGTTATAAAAAACGATGTCGTTATTTTTGTGAAACTGTTTTCGATGTCACAAAGTAAATTTTGTTTACGTGAATTATTTAAATTCTGTTGTGTATCTGTTCTAGGATTTACACAGGATAAGATGAAGTTTCTCTGTTAAATTGCGTTCAGTTTCTTATTATATTTGATAAATAAAAAAAAATTCAAACATTTAAAATTTTCAAGCTTAGACCACAAAAATTATACCTTTCCATTTTTAACGGAGCCTTCAATACTCATAGTATATCAGTCTTAATTTTTTTGAATTCTTTCTAAACACTGTATTTCAACCATTCTTTCACAGTTTTAGCAACTAGGTAGTCGTTCTCTTCTCCATTATGATTGATTTTTCCTGCATCTAAAATTGTTTTTACTATTAAAATGATGGTATTAAATGAAGTACAAATAATGCACTGTGATTTCTATATATTCATAAACATCATTTTTAAACAGGCATTGATTTTGAAGTGGGGGATATTACGTTTTTTTGAAATAGGGATATTGGGTTGAAATATTTCTACATATTCATAAACAATATAACTAAAATATACTACAGATAATAGTTATTTATGTAACAAGTGCAAAAAGTGGGTGTTTTTTGCACGCAACGTGTTGCATAAAAATTTTTTCTACGTTTATGCAAAAACAAAAAAAAATTATTTAGGGCACTAACTGTAGAAACTACCTACTATGATTCAACTTAATCTTTAGGAACTACTCTCACCATTGAGTTCTCAGACTAATGTGATGAGGGTTTGATATCATTAGATATTTTTGGAAAATACGTAAGAACATTTTTCTGTGAAATTAACAACTTTTTTATCGAAACACCACTCTTTCAAACGATTATAACTTATTTTATATTGTTTTCTTGATTTACTAGGTAATAAGTTTAATGACTTTTGATGGGGTCCTAACGGATTCTTCTTCATAGCCTATCATCTATTTTTTCAATAATATTACTAATTATAAAACTTTAAACTATGTAATTGTTAGAATAAATTCTTGACTGACGTTCCTAGAACTGCAATTGCATTATTCGAATCATAGTAGAATAGTCGTGAGCACATACCTCTGTTGGAGGCATTTATTCACATTTGTGTTCATAATTTGTAATGACATTTTCGATAAAACCCATTTTATAATAATTTCGTAATGTAGTCTCTAATAAATATGATTGAAAATGATATTTACTTTTTCGACCCTTACTTGGTGGAATCTACTCATTTTACTTTTTTAAATGAAACTACTTTTTCTGAATAATTGTACAGTATAATCATTTTTTCCTTATACTGTGGAATTATTTAGAAACAGTAGTTTCATTAAAAAGGTAAAATGATTAAAAATAATATAAAATATGTTATTGTTTAAAACGTAATACAATCTCATAGAAAATGGACTGCATACTTGACATGATTACAAAATGCTATACTAGAATGACACATGCAATAACATTAATAATGCACTAGAGCAATGAAGAACTAGTTTTTCCACTAAATAGAGTTCGATAAAGTTTAGTTTTTGGCATGAACGTAGGAAAATACCATAGTTTCAACGTTATAAATACGTTTGAAATACAATAAATGTGCCAACAATAAAAATTCAACAAGTAACATAAAACTGATTATATACTTATGCCCGTATTCACCAAGCGTCGTTCAATTTTAACAAGAGGAGGCGTTAAATATAACGAAGCGTAATATTGCATCTTCCCTACAATAACAATTTTAAATGGTTAGCTACAACTAAGCCATTTTGCATCAACCATGCTTTGTAGATTTAGACGATTGTAGTAAACTAAAACGTTACTTACCCTGAACAGATAGGAGTTATACAGCAACGACAACAATAATAACCCACACACCATTCTCACCAAAATTGAACAGCTATGTTACATAAATTATTGTAAATTTGTAATGCAAACTACTAACTTCGACTTGTATAAGGAACGAATGCTGGCAATTTCGCCATGTCGCATTCGCGGTACGTCAAAAACTATACGAACAAGCTAAGTTTATATCACGCAAAATAGTATAAATAATGTTAAGAATACTACGTTAAAATAACGGACATAAAAAACGTTTTTGTAAATGCATAGGAGTTCAATTAAGTCGTGGTTTTCAAATTTACAAAAGCGTTGTATGTACAACGTGTTAAAAAACATTACTGTATAACCGTTTATATCACGCGAAATAGTATAAATAATGTTAAAAATACTACGTTAAAATAACGGGCATAAAATCGTTTTTGTGAATGCATATGAGTTCAATTAATTCGTGGTTTTCAAATTTGAAAAAGCGTTGTATATACAACGTAGTAAAAACATTGCTGTTTAACTATTTATATCACGCGAAATAGTATGAATAACGTTAAACATACTACGTTCAAATAACGGGCATAAAAAGCGTTTTTGTAAATGCGTATGAGTTCAATCGAGTGGTTGTTTTCAAATTTAAAAAAGCATTGTGAAAACAACATATTATAAACATTTACTGGATGACATTCTATATCACGGAAAATAGTATAAATAATGTTGAAAATATTACGTTAAAATAACGAGATTAGAAAGCGATTTTGTAAATCCATAGGAGTTCAATTAAGTCGTTTTTACATTTAAAAAAGCGTTGTATATATAACATGTTAAAAACATTACGGTATAACCGTCTATATCACGCGAAATAGTATAAATAATGTTGAAAATACTACGTCAAAATATCGGACATAAAAAGCATTTTTGTAAATACATTTGAGTTCAATTGAGTCGTTGTTTTCAAATTTAAAAAAGTATGTACAACGTGTTAAAAACATTTCTGTATAACCGTCTATAACTCGCGAAATGATATAAATAATGTTAAAAAATACTACCTTATAAAAAGGCCATAAAAACCGTTTTTGAAAATACATTTGGGTTAAGTCGTTGTTTTCAAATTTTAAAAAACGTTTGGAGTATAACGTTTCGAATTCAACCAATTTGTCAACGTTGAAATGACATTAAAACGTTATAAAAACGTTTTTTTTACGTAGGTGTGTTCATTGGGTACGTTTATAGTTGTTGCGCTTTCCATTTCCTCAATCTATTTTGTTACTAAACTTTGCTAAGATTTTATTTGACTACAATGTGAAAAGAATTTTCCCCTCTCATTGGTCAACATTGAAATATGACATACTTCCTCTAATTACGTTCTTGCCGGATATATATTCCATATTGTCTGTGTGTGTGTTGGTGTGACAATAAAGTGATTTCGTTGAGTATCTTTATATTATCGTGATTTTAATTTATTTTTTCTTTGTGTTATGGACTTATATTGGCTACATCATAATGGCTCAACACTGTATAACAGTTTGAGCCATGTTTTACTCGCTCTTATTTTATTTTAATCTCAGTGAACAAACTAAAAACCGTTGTTTTTCCTAAAGTCAACCTTTTTACTGTTCGCTACATCCCTTATTCACTTGTTCCCACAACCAATTCTCTTTTCTAATGATTGACCTTCCTGTTTTGGTTGTTTCTTCCTTCCTTCCTATTTAGGAGTTTGAGATTATTTTTCCCAACCCCTCTTCTTTTCCCTAACACCTACATACTACTCCATTCTCATATTAAGAGTTGGTATTTATTAATTAAACAAAAATATTTTCCTTCCCATTTATATCATGACCCCAATTATATTGGAATTATAGTTCAATTTTATTTCCTCTACCTAAAAATATAGAATGTTTTCTTAACTATTATTTTCTACCACTTCCTCACAACAATTTTCTCATCTCACCCCATTTTTTCTATATGTCACAGTGATATTCCAACTCAAATTCAAAGTCTAAAAGATTTTTCTAAGTACACCGTAATTTATCCATAATTTGCTCCTTTTCTCACATACTTCCCTTCATCATCGTTGTTACTTGGACATTTGTTGCCTCACTTTGATGAAGGTAAGATATGTAGATTCTTAAGTGATTTCTTCCTTAAACCCAAATATTCTTTGTAGCCTGAAGATAGCCTTTGTGGACCAAAACTAGTTGCTTATGGAGGCATTATAGTAAAACTTCAAATAATAAAAAACTTTGTGACGTATTAACTTTGAGTTATTCATTGATTTCACTACCAGTCATATTTGAGCAATGGATGAGATTAATTTTAATGATTATTCTTATTCTTCTATAAAATTATTTTTCGTAACATAGCGAATGATTTTTTAAAAACATTACTATCAAACAAACACAAACTGAGAACTTTTCGATGTTTTATTTTCTAAACTACAAAAAGATGTGAAGAAAAATGTTTCAAAGTTAATATATAAAATGTTATTATCCAAATGAAAAATGCAGCGTTCAAAATTGTTAGAAACACATATAGTAGGGGAATATATAACTCCTCCGCACTTCAATCGAAATTCTGGGGGTGCCAGGAGAATTTCTGGAACTTCCTTCTATCAGTAGCTTTTTTTTCGAGGAGAGGAAATCTTACATTAGACACCGGTCTTTCCGGAGTGCCGGATTCCGACCGACTAAAACCTCTACTCTCTCGCATCTCCCACTGGGTACTGTCAGACTCCTGCTGACTAAAGAACCCTCTTTTTATCCATTAACTCTCCACCCTGGAACCGCTTGTCGCATATCTTCAGGAGTGAAGTGCATTGATCACTTTATGCTCGGCTTGCCTCTTGTCTTTCTTCTAGCTCTTTCTGATGCATCACTCTTTTTATGAAAGTATGTACTCTATTCCAAATCTCTCTTTTACTCCTCATAGTCTCCACTAAATTTTGCGGATTAAGGTTGACCCTATATCTTGCGCCAACTGGTCCCTTCGGTCTCCCCATCTATCGCAATCAAAAGTTGTATGTGCCGCTGTGTCTACTGCTTCACAGTACAAACACAATTCATCATCTGTTTTTCCAATTCATTTTGTGTACACTTTGAACGAGCCATGACCTGTGAGGACTTGTGTCAGAAAATAGCCCACTCTTCTATGTTTGGTTAGGTCTCGTACGTTTGGTATTAAAGTTTTTGTCCATTACGCCTCGTTCTCCGTATGATCCCACAGTTCCTGCCATTTTGCTAGGGTGATCAATCTCTCCTCTGCTCTCACTTCCGTAGTTTTCCCGTCTCGTCTCCTGTATAGTCGTTCTCTTTCTGCTGCCATCAGTTCGATAGGTATCTTCCTTGCAACCACCTGCGAGGCCCTCGCGGATATTGTACGATACGCACTAATGACCCTTATGAGCATTTTGCGTTGCACTCTCGTGTATAGTTGCCTGTGCTTTTTAACTGTTAGGGATATATGCCATATAGGTGCTCCATATAAGAGAATCGACTGTAGTACGTCGTAAAGCATCTCTCTTTTCTTTGACCCAGGACCTCTCACGTTTGGTGTTATTCTACTCAGGGCAGCTACCCTTCTCTCGGATTTTTGTGCGGTGGCTTTTATATGCTGCGTGAAGCTACAGTTTTCATCGATAGTGACTCCCAGGTACACAACGCTTTTTTTTCTAGGAATTTCTTCCCCTCCACATACGAATTTAACCTGCTCTTTTCCTTTCTGCCCTCTCAGGATAACTGTTTCGGATTTCTGTGGGGCTAAGTGTAGTTCGTTTTCCTTCATCCAGGTGTGGATTTGGTAGAGAGCTTCGTCTGCTTTCCATTCAAGATGTTTCTTACTTTTGGCAGTTATGACGACTGCAAGATCATCTGCATATGCTATTGTACTCACTCCCTCTAGTGCCAGATCTTCAACACGTCATCATAGAGCACGTTCCACAGAGTAGGTCCTAGAACAGAACTCTGTGGAACTCCAGGTTGGACTTCTAGTATCACATCTTTTTCTATTTGTAGCGATCTATTCTCTAGATAGCTGTCTACTATCTCCAGCAGATATATAGCCACCCCTCTTGCTTCCAATTTCTGTAGGATTTTATCCCAGGATGCCGTGTTGAATGCATTTCTCACGTCCAATGTGATAAGAGCCGCCCATTTGTCATCTGATCTATCATTTACTGTGCTTATTACCCTTTATATGGCCTGTATAGTTGATTTTCCCTTTCTGAATCCGTATGTTCGCTCTGAGAGACCCCCAGTAACTTCCAACTCTTTTTCCAATCTTTCTCTCAACAATCCTTCGTACACTTCACTAATGGCGTTCAGTAGGCAGATTGGTCTAAACTTCATGTCACCTACATTTCCTTTGGGGATTAAAACTAGTTTGGCCCTTTTCCATTCCCTCGGAAAACACTTTTGTCTAAGAATTGCATTTAGTGGAATTAGTATTGCAGCTGGCGAGATCTGTTTCACTATCTTGATGGCTTCTGTGGGGATACCGTCTATACCTGGTGCTTTCCCGGGTTTCATCCTTTTCAGGACTATTTCCAGTTCTTCCTCGTTGAACGCTACTACAGCTTCTTCGGTGTTAGCTCCTCTCCAGGTCTTGGTCTTTCTCGGGAACAAGTCATTGGCTACTTTTACCTTCTGCTCCGCTGCTAGTTGGGAAGGGCCATATCCTACCAGTTTTTTAACAGCTATTTGATAACCTTTTCCCCAGATATCTTCATCCAGTTCTTTACATAGATCGTCCCAACGCTTCCTCTTTGACTTATTTATCAAAAGCTGCAGCTCTTTCTTGCATTTTCGTCCTACTTGGCGTATTTTCTTTACAACCTCTAGGTTTATTGGCGATTTCTTGCTAGCCCTAGTGGCCTGCCTTCTCAAACTGAGGCATTCTTGTCTTTTTTCTCTGATTTCCTCATTCCACCAAAAAGGAGTCAGTGTGGTTTCCGTTGTGCTTAGGCTCCCTCTATATGCTTCTGCCATTGCTCTTCCTAAATCTCTTGTTGTTTTCACTCCTGATGTAATTCTCCATTCCACGAGCTCCTTGAAGAGGTCCCAGTCGCATGTCGCTCTACTTCTGTTTTCGTTCTGAGGTTGTTCTCCTATTGATATAGAAAAGTATATATACTGGTGTTTAGTGAGCGTTTCTTCTTCCAATACTTCCCAGTTTCTTATGTGTTTATGAAGATTGCGAGTCGAGCATGTAATATCTATGAAGAACTCTGACTGTGCTCTGACAAATGTAGGTTTCTTACCATCATTTAAGATATTTAAATCTAGTGCTGACATCCAGTCGTCCCAGTACACCCCTCTCTTGTCTCTGACAGTTGAGTCCCAGGTAGGGGATTGAGCGTTTATATCTCCCATGATCAACTTTTCTCCTGTTTTTCTTCTTATGTCGTCCATTATGTTATCGACCCATTTCTCAAACTCTATCATTGGTACGTTTGGAGAAATGTAACAGCAGTATATTGAAAAGGCCTTTAGTTCAATTCTTATGTATCCTTTCTCAAGGTATACTTCTTTAACTTCTAACCTTTTATTTAAAAACAGAACACCTACATCAGTCCTTTTATCTTCAATCCATTGCGTGCCTTCCATTAGTATTTGGTTAGGTTCTACTACTACTAATATATCTATATTCCTTTTGATAGCTGTTGCATATGCGAGATCATGTGCTAACTTCCCTCTCCCTAGATTTGTCTGTAGAATTTTAATCGACATTTTGGGTTATATTGTTTCCTCCTGGTGCTACAACTGCGTTATCCCTGGTAGGTTTTCTATATTGTGGGCATTTTTGGTTGTATCTGTGACCTTCTATTTTGCAAACCATACATGCTGGTTGGTTTGGACAGTCTTTCGCAATATGTCCCGGTTGTGTGCACTTAAGGCAGTTTTCGGATCTATCCTCTCCGGTGCAGTTTTCTCTCCGGTGTCCGAATAGGTGGCATTTGTAGCATTTTTGTATACTACTTCTTTTTATAGCTCTACAGTGTATCAACCCAATCTTAATTTCACCCCTGGGTATCTCTTTCTTGGCTATTTCTTTCTTCATAGCCACAGTAGCAGTTTGATTTCCACTTTGAGTTGGCTTCATCGAGATGATCCTGAAATACTTATCTGAGACTTTTTCTGCTTTTGATATTTCTCTGAGTAGTTCCTCTTCCTCTATGCTAGCGTCGATATCAGTAATTTGAACTACTATGTCGTTATTTGTGATAATCACGTCAGTTTTATCTCCCACGTCTTGTGTAGTTTGTTTAAGGGACATTGCCTTTTCTCTCCCTCCCCTGACTTCCAGCATTAGGTCCCCTTGTTTGGTTTTCCTTATCGATGTTACTTCTATCCCTTTCTCTTCTATATCCACTGAGCGTTCAACCGATCTAAGTAGATCTGCGTAGCTCCTCCCTTCTAATGCTTTGATGATTATTTTCTCTTTATCATAGCGTTTCACCCTGTTAGCCGCATTCCTATCAGAGGTATTTCTCTGAGCCTTATTCCCCTCTTCTGTGCACAGGTTTTCCTCGATCTCGAGGCCCCTTAGTGCAAATTCTGTGCATTTTCTAAGGTACTCTAAATTGATTTTGCCTAGAATTCCGATCCTCAGACCTCTTCGGTTCTTCTTCAATATCTCCTCTCTTAGCTAGGTGCTCAGTTTGTGAATCATTTCCACATCATCCACGCCGCTATTATCCATTTTCATCAGTAGGATATATACTGACTTAGTGTAGTTTGTTTGTCCCCGGCACCTGCTGCTACTGATTCCTATTTGCAGATTCACAAAGTCCATAATCCCTTCCACCATACCTTCCTCTACTATAGGAGCTATATCTGGGTATGCCGTTACGAGCTCATCATAGTCGCGTCGATGTCTCGTACTATGTGGGTCTATGAATACCACTAGATCTTCCTCTAGGCTCGCTTCGAGTAACTTTTTCTGATGTACGTGCACCACTTTATATATATCTTCTGGCCACTCTCCATCAAGAATTTTTGCTAGGCTTTAGAAATCTATCTCATTATTGAGGATTCTCTTTATTTCCGTATTCTTCTCGCTGTTAACCTTTTCCCAGTCCTCCTGAATTTCACTTTCGTTAACTTGGGTTCCCATGCTTTTCTTTGCCGTCTCTTCAGTTTGTTTTCTTTCTTTATTAATTTTTTCTATCCGTTTATTTTTATCGTCCTTCTGAATTTTTTCAGCATAATATGTCAACTTAGCGCTTATCTCTGTTAGTCCCTTCTTTGGTTTATAAGTGCCTTCTACTAATTTTTCCAGTTGTCTAACCTGTGGCAGCATTGCGGTCAGTGATCTTGTTAGGTTTTGGTCTTTCATCTCCTTAGCGTATTCGGTGTGTCAGGAGTAATTTCATCTCTCTTTCGCTTTGAATTCTTCAAAGTAGTATCCTCTTGGTTCCCTGGTGTCTCTTTTGAGTTTGTCGTTTGGGCTTTTTCTTCTGTCGAGGAGATTACCTTTATGTTGCTGGGGTAGGTTTTGCTCTCTTCATTGACATACTCTGCGTATTCCAATTTTTGTTGAGGTGACCTGTGTTGTGAGTTCCTTCTCTGCGAGATCTCATAGGTTTTAGGATCTTCAAAGGCCTCCTGCCATCTGTTGATCCACGATGGTTCGCTTTCTGTAGCATTTACGTCCCCGGCTTGGTCATCTGCCAGAGGCATCTTCTCCTGTGTCTTTTGAATTGATTCTATATCCATGCTTGTTCCCACGAGTTGGGCAGAAAATAGGTCCACCACAGCAGTGCACCCATACTGTGGCAAGGTCTACAATACAACCGATAGCGACCTGGAAATCGGAGGACATCGTTCACGGCTCTTTTACGGAGAAGCCACTCATCCCCTAGGCACCATAGTTTACACCTTAGGATTTCCGGATTTTTCTCGAGGTTTACTCCTCTATAGCAGCCCGCTCTTGGTCAGACGCTGCGCTGCGGGAATCTTCTTAGCTTTACCTCAACCACTTCGAGACCTTACCAGCATGGGTGGCCCTACCAGTAGCTACGCTACCGCCGGCATCGCTCCCTGGGTATAGAGGTTACTGAGCTCTCTCACCAACGACAAGGTGTTGATTCCCCTATCAGTAGCTGTCTACGAAGTTTTTTCTTATATACAGAGTGAGTTTTAAGTATGGAACGCTTCAATTACCCCAGAAACTGGTGGCACGATTTTCATAAATTCAGATCTGTAGGGGTTTTGTAATATGGCCGATATTATGCAGGTATCTACACTGTCGTCAACTCTTTATTTTTTCTGGAAACCTAATGAACTTGTGTTATTTCCAATGGATCATCCTGTATTTGATTTTGTTTTTGAAACCCTTAAGTAATGCTGTGTATTTTTCATGTTCCATATACCTAATTTCCATAATTTCGGAGTTATACCTACATTTTCAATATCTCCGCCGAAGTTAAAATAATATATAAGATGCTATGATTGAACAAAGTACCAGTTTAGTTTGAATAATCTTTAATAATATATATATATCCTAATAGAAAGGAGAAAGGACCCCGCACTTTTCTTGCGACTAGTCAAATTTTCTGAAACTTCGATATGATATTGTACTCGACCAAGTAACCAAAAGTGTCCATCGGCTCAACCAAATCTTATGACTAGTTTTCGAGACACAGAGTGTTAAAGTTGAATTTTTTTTGTTTCACTCAGTAGCTGGAGTGAATTTCGGTAGCATACATACGCTTAGTACATATTCAAATAATCCATGAGCAAATTCGTATTACGAAAAATATTTATATTTACAAATATGTGATGGCAATTTTTTGCAAAAAATCACTTTTTCCACTGTGATGCCAGGGAAGGACATTTTCGAAAGATAATTTCCAATACAGTATTTTGGTGGACACATTTTTTATACATGGTGATACCTAGATAGTTCCACAATATGAAATTTTTTTTAAGGATAAATTCAATACCCTGGACTAATAAATTGCTTCTAGAAAGGGATAATACCACTAACGTATGTATGTCTCCAAGCTTCGAAGTATACAGGATGGTTCATATGTCAGAAATTATTATGTTTGTGGAAAAGGGGAAAAATCATGAACACCCTGTATTCCAAAATTTTTCCGCTGAAATATCACCATTTTGTCAGTATATGATGATTACATCAGTGAATTGGGAGGTGTGAAATCTGAAGTCGGTCCTTTGACCAGTTTTCGAGATACGGGGCGTTGAATTTGAGAATGATCTTATTTTTTTCTTCAATATAAAAAAAGGGATTAACATTATGTTACCTTTATTAGTTTAATATAACATTTGGTTATATGATGAAAGAGCTCAAAATATTTACTGCTACAAGGTGAATGTCGAAAAAGTCACCATAGGTTTTGCAGATATTCAATAGTTCGACAGAGAAATTGAATATTTCTTAATTAGAGATTTTCATTATTCTCATTCAAGGTTAGTCGTACGGATAACTTCGGCATATAATTATGCTGTGAAATTGAAAGGACAAGGAATGATGTATTTTGGGAAGGGAAATATGTTGGGATTTTGGGAAAATCTATACACCAAGAATTAAATCAATGTTTAGGTTTAAACGGATACTCCAATAACTATATGAAAAATTAACTCGTTTCCACACCACCTAAGAGGTAGAGTTTATGTTGCGTTTTTTTAGAGTGGTTTCCTCAATAGGCCTATTACACGTAATTGAGACTGGTCTTTTTTTGCAAATTGAGAAGTAAGTTGTATAGAACACGGAACATACTACGAGCATAGAAATAAAACTGACCACTTGGAGGTGTAGGTAGCATAAGATAAGGATATATAGGATAGAATATGAATATGAAAGTTGGAGAAAACAGTACCTACTGACATGAAAAAGCAGAGCAAATCTGATAGATGTGAAGAAACTGAGAGAATATGCAACCATCTAGTATCCTCCTCCTCTGGTGATCCAGCCACTACTGATTATAATTCAGAGATTTCTAAATGACCCACTGAAGAGTCACTCACCCCCAACTCTCCTGAAACTGGCGAAAAACGCCCCCGCTCAAATGACAGCAATCTTAACTTTCCGCAATATATATATATATATATATATATATATATCGCAATATATATATATATATATATATATATATATATATATATATATATATATGTATATTTATGTCAGAAAACATTAAAAATCATAATTTAGATCAATTAATCGTTTACCTTGAATTTCGGGATATTGATACCTATATAAAATAGAATTGTAGTTAGTATGTAAGTGTATATAGTAGTATAAGAAACATTCGGAGTAATTATTTTGAGAAAATCATAAACGGTCATGACAGGAGATGTCAAGTGATTTTTGACAGTAGAGTTTGTTTGTTGAGAGGAAATGAAAAAAGGTATTTTTCGTTCGTAAAAGACGTGTTTAACTACGAACCTAGTGATTCATAATAATAGAAAAGGAGAGATTTATCAGACAGTAACAAAATTTGAACGTGCATAATAGAACAGAAAGAAGCCTGATAACAGAAGATTGGATAGTGCGTATGGACATGTAACCGGTTGTGGACAGAGTGATGAGATCAGTAACATTCGAGAATACAATAGAATAAAGAACATTTTCATTATAATTGAGTACTCAAATTTTGACAGACATTTATTGGACTAATTATTAGAACATCAATTAGTATAAAAAAAACGGAATTTAATTTATATGTACATTTTAGTAGTCCAAGATGATGAATGATTATTTGCTATAGCGTAGTCAGCTGTTCATCTAAAATAAAACAAATCTTAGTACAGTCAATTCATAATTATTATCAGTTTAAATAGTTAAGTTATTAAGCATATACATATTTAAGAGAATAAGGAAAATAAGTTTCATAGATAAGTTAATAATGACATAGAGAAAGATTATCTATTGCAAAGTAGAATAAATTTAGAGTCAATAAATAATAATTAGTGAATGAATTTAAAGGGATATTTGATAAGACCGTATAGAATTTTGAGAATTTCTGCTTTATCATAGTTCAAAGAGTGTTTGTGTTGTTTTTCGTGTTTGGTGAGCGCAGTTTGGTTTTTTTGTCATACTTGTGTGCTTGTAATGTAGCTTCAAGGTAAGACCAGGTTTTTTTAGTGTACCATTCGGTTTTTATTTTATTGTATTTGTTGTGTAAAGTAACATCTAAAAAATGTATGTTTTTGTTTTGTTCTAATTCGATTATAAATTGTAATTTTTGGTGGTAACTATTAAACATGTTCAGAATAAAATATTTTTTATCATGTGGAATGGCTAAAATACAATCATCTACATACCTGTAAAAAAATTGTAAACTAAAATTCAGTTGGGAGATGACAGTTTCTTCTAGGTCTTCCATAACTAACTGGGCAACTACATTTGATATGCTTGACCCCATAGCACAACCATCAATTTGTTTGTATATTTTATTTTTATATAAAAAGTATATATATATATATATATATATATATATACATATATATATATATATATACATATATATATATATATATATATATACTTTTTAGTATGTATATATATATATATATATATATATATATATATATATATATATATATATATATATGTATATACAACCCGACGAGGAGAAAAGGATTTTCTCCAAAATGACAAAAACCCTGGGAAGGGAAGGCATAAGAAAGATCCCCAACGGAAAACCAAAAGTAGTTCACCAAAACCGACTAGCGCCATTCGAAGGAGACCATGACCTAGAGAAAGTAGTAAACCATATTCGAGATGTGTCTGACCCCACCTTCGATGAAGAATTTATGGGCGCGTATGGAGGTACCGGGAAAGCTAGATATGGAGTCACTTCAGAACAACGACAAGATTTGTTCAATGTCTCGGAAGATTATTCACTGGCATACAACATCCCGGCCCGTATCAAGAACGCACGAGGGTTGTCATGCGTCTTTCGAAAGAAGTTCGGGCAATTAGTAAAACTTGAAGACCAGCTCCCAGCCCCTGGCAAGACGCTGAAACTGAAACATGATTCGCGGTACGTCTTCTACGTGGTAACTAAAAATGAATTTCAAGATCGATCTACCTACCGCGATGTGTGGGAAGCACTTCGAAACCTTCGAGACCATGTGTTGGAATCCAGCCTGAAGAAACTGGCTATGCCTAAGATAGCGAAAAACCAGTTGGATTGGCGAGTCGTCAGGAACATGGTAGATATGATCTTTCAAGATACCGGTATCCAGATATTAATTTGCATCTTCAACCCCCGTTATCAGTATCCGATGAAGACGGTGCCCTGCTATTTCCATAAGATCGGAAAGTGTAGAAATGGGACCAGTTGCCGATTCAAACATCCAGTCTGGGCTACACAAAAGTTCCAGTAGGAACTTCCATCTAAGGAGGGGATAATGCTACGAAACAACACACTGGTGTAATTCCTGAATCCGACTCTGTCTAAGCCATGTATGAAAGTTGAAATTATGGCGGATGCGCAGAGATTTCTCAGAACTGTTTACGATTGTGACTATCTTATACAGACATTGTTTTTGTGACCAGTCTTATCTAGAAAATGCCAGAGTGCCAATTGTTTTTGAGTTAGCCGCAATCTAGAATTATCTAGTAAAAAGGCACTTATATATAAAGAACGGACCAGGGAGAGTTAGTTTAGTTTATAATTTGACGTCGTGAGATAAACAGTAAATAAGTGAATATAAATTAGTGAACTGTTTATATGAATTAGTTTAAGTGAATATACTGTGTATATAATTAGTGAATAGTGTAGTGAATAAATAAATTAAGTAAGTGAACCTACCGTGTGTATGAATTTATCCCACCCGTAATAAAAGGTTTTAATAAATAAGAAAAACATTACAATATTGAGACAGGACTTTTCTTATCTTTCAATTTTTGTGAAAAATCAAAATTTAGAACTACCTGTATTCTTACTCTAACTCAACTAAAATTAATAACTTACGTTGGCTTGTTGACAAAATTGGTCAACAATTTTGCTTTAATTATAAATTTAACGGTGCGATAATTTTTATTAATTTATTAGACACACCATAAAATATTGAGCATCTTGAAAGGAATTAAATATTAATATAGGACTTATTAAAAAAATTAACCTGTGTGCTGTCAAAATAATATTAATTGGAATGGATTAAATAAGAAATCCTCTAATACAAAATTTTATCATAAGGTTTAAGGTTATAGGTGAGTGGGTTAGAGACGACGCCTTCCACTGCGACCCAGATGTGTTTATTGTGGCTCACACTTTGATAGAGTTCGCTGTACAGTTCACACCCTTCACTAAAGGAGATAATCGTACAATGTGAGTCTTCTTTGCAGTCCGTTGGTTTCAGTTGGGTAAAGCCGAAGGTCTGGAATGCGAGTCATTCCAGTGCGGAGGAGGTACAGAGAATGTGTTCTGCAGTTTCGTCTTCCACCTAATAGAAACCATAATCCGATTTTTGTAGCAGACTCATCCTTCTCAGATGTGTTCGTAGACGACAGTGTCTTGTTAACACTCCTATCAGAATGCGTGAATCCGATCTACGCCATTCTAGGATCTGTTGGTATGCTTTCTTCGAGGGGATTGCGCTAAACGCCTTCGAATGTGTGAGCCCCGGTGTGTATCTAAAGAGCATAAGCGTTTTACACTTGGCCCAATCGGAGATGCAGGTTTTGGCGTTGCTTATTGCCATGCCAACGACGAGTTCTAGTCCGATGAAGACAGATTCGGTTTCAGGCGAGCGAGTCGGTCTCTTCATTGCCCTCCGCGCCGCTGTGCATTGGGATCCAGATGAAGGTAACTTTGTTCCGCTGGTCCAGGTGGTCAAGGATCTGAATGTAATTCCAAACGAGCCTAGAATTTACTCGATTGGAGCTAAGTGCCTTTAGTGCCGCCTGGCTATCTGAGATGAGTTTAATAGGCCTGTTCATCAGACGCCTGTTACTCAGCACTCTGGCGCCCATCTCTATAGTTATCATCTCTGCTTGGAAGATAGTAGTGAACTTGCCAAGGTTTAATGATATTTTAATGTTTGGGTCAGTTCCGTAAACTCCCGATCCTACACCGTTCTCGGTTTTAGAGCCATCCGTGAACCGAACATAGTCTGAGGCTGAAAAGAAATTGTTACTCCTAAGCCAATCATCTCTCTCAGGAAAGAGGACGTTGTAGGTTTTTTCTATGTGCAGCTGGGGAGC
This sequence comes from Galeruca laticollis, assembly GCA_963921935.1. Lineage (NCBI taxonomy): Eukaryota > Metazoa > Arthropoda > Insecta > Coleoptera > Chrysomelidae > Galeruca > Galeruca laticollis. Next base: position 130,440,628 of record OY998177.1, read on the forward strand.
TACCGAGACTGGAATAATTCCAAGTATATGCTGATTACCGATTTAACTCGTATTGGTGGGGGTTTAACGGGAGATTCCGTAGGAGCCCCTCCCTCCTCTCTAAAGTTTTTAGGAGGAAGAAGCAGATAGGACGGTAGTGTAGATAGGTATCCACTCTACCTGTCTTCTGGATGAAGATAACCTTTATATATATTGATCTAGTCCTCTATTTTATTAAAATAATTCACAAACATAAAGATGTTATATTAATACTTAGGGTGTACCAGTAGACACAACCAAGTTAAAAAACTAAGATTCAATATAAATGAATAGAATGAAATGAACAAATATATTATCAGATATTAAGAAAAACAGTTACCAAAATTAAATTAAAGGATAATGAATAAAAATTCTAATAATAGCATTGTTTAAATGAGTATAAATTTTTACCTCAACAATTAATCCCAGGTCAAGTCAATGTCAACATGTTTCAAATTATTCTGAACACTGCCATGTAAATATATGGATAATTATAATGTAGTATCACTTGAAACCTGAAATAACATAAATTAGTATTCAACTCAATAATTGGTTATCAATATCTACAGACGATGATAGAAAGGTATTGAATTTAAAAAAAGAGTTGGAAAGACTTTATAGTCGTTTGACATACGAAACAGAGCCAAGCTATCTGTCAAGGAAGTATGGTAATTTAAAAGAGTTTAAGAAACAGGAACTAATAAAATTAGTGACTTTATTGCCAACATAAATTTGTTGGATATTAATTGAATATAGAATAATGAAGACAAATTTGGAAATAACTAATAGTTTATATAAGATAAAATTAGGAAAAATTCGAAAGTTTAGAACTAGACAGTTACATATATATTAATAGCTAATTTAGGTTGTAGATTTTTTATAATTCAATGTAAATAAATATACCTTAATAAGGGAAATATAACAAAATATGATATTGTAACAAATGAAAAAGACATTTTATGGAATCCCTAAGACAATATAAACATATACAAATAAGTGTTGTTATCCACCAGGACTGCTAAAATAAATAATTTTACATTTTGAACTAAAAACATTCAAATCAATGATAGTTGTGTAAAAGACAGTGAAAAGGAGGCTTTGCATTTGATGAGGAAAAAGTTTGTTGATTTGTAAAACAAAAGAAGTCGCGTTTGGGTGGTAGAATAGTGAGCATCAGTATAAGTCTCCCATACAAAATTTTTTAATAAAATAATATGAAGGTAAATTTGGAAGCTACAAAGTTAAGAAATAGTAACATTATTATTCATTAAACTGTGTGAGAATGGGAAGTGAACAGAAGGAGCATTTCTTCCGCTGATAAATCCGCAAGAACTGGGTGACGCTAGCAGCAGTACAGTGTATAGGTATACCGAAGATTCAAAATAAGGTCTGCGCTTTTTAAATATTAATTTTGGAATTCCAAAGAGAGAAAATAGTGAACAATAAAATATATTTTGACCGTTTCAATAATAATTTTCACAAAAAGGCCAAAAACATTATAATATGATGAATATCATATCATACACATGGATATCCATGTATGTTTATTAAAAGATATAGTATTGTACTTGCTTGTTATAATTAATTCGTTCCATCATTGTTCACGCTGTACATAAATGATCATCTAGCTTCCATTTCTTCCTTCTAATGAATGTTCAACTATTTCTCTCTATCACTATTCTAATTTCACTTCACTCGTATTTCTTTTATATATATATATATATATATATATATATATATATATATATACTTATATATATATATAGGAAAAGTTATACTCTTAGCGGAGTATGTCCAAGCTTTCGAGGATGTTTGTCCTCATCATCAGGGAGACTAAAATGAAAAACAACAGTTGAATACTGTGGTCAATAAAGTATAATAGAAATGAAGTTCACAACCACTTGTGTACTTACCTCCGAAGTGAGGTTAGAATCAATAAAGTTGTAAATTCGTAAACTACAGATCGTAAATTGTGAAATGATTTACAGGAATTGAGTTAACGGAAGAGCAACCCAACCGCATCACACCAGAAAACTAAAATGTAACATTTTATAAAGAAAAATAAATAATTTCATCCTCACACGTCACCATGTTGAACGCCGGCAAGGAACTAATATAGTTTGCCTCCAAAAAGGATGTAACAAGAGACAACAAGTGCTGCCAACAGTCAATCTAGTGGGTTGTGGAACAATGATATCACTTTAGTAATGGATTCTGCTGTAGGGCTAACAATTGGTTAATAAGAGGATGTGTCATTCTCGAAGAGAGGAAGAGAGAGAAATAGTGTGAGACAGAGAGAGGGGGGACGTTCTCAATTTTTGTAATTTGAGCGTGTAGAGAACATAAACTCAATATGACTAACATTGGGGAAGAAAGAGAGACAGAAAACAGTATAATAAAAGTAATAATATATAGTAATAATAATATAATAACTGAGCAAATTTCAATAATTATACCATCTGAGTGTATCTACCAACACCAATACACTCAAGATTAAGTATTGGTGTTGGTAGATACACTCAGATGGTATAATTATTGAAATTTGCTCAGTTATTATATTATTATTACTTTTATTATACTGTTTTCTGTCTCTCTTCCTTCCTCAGTGTTAGTCATATTGAGTTTATGTTCTCTACACGCTCAAATTACAAAAATTGAGAACGTCCCTCCTCTCTCTGTCTCACACTATTTCTCTCTCTTCCTCTCTTCGAGAATGATACATCTTCTTATTAACCAATTGTTAGCCCTACAGCAGAATCCATTACTAAAGTGGTACCATTGTTCCACCACCCACTAGATTGACTGTTGGCAGCACTTGTTGTCTCTTGTTACATCCTTTTTGGAGGCAAACTATATTAGTTCCTTGCCGGCGTTCAACATGGTGACGTGTTAGGATGAAATTATTTATTTTATTTTATAAAATGTTACGACATTTTCGTTTTCTGGTGTGATGCGGTTGGTTTGCTCTTCCGTTAACTCAATTCCTGTAAATCATTTCACAATTTACGATCTGTAGTTTACGAATTTACAACTTTATGGATTCTAACCTCACTTCGGAGGTAAGTACACACGTGGTTGTGAACTTCATTTCTATTATACTTTATTGACCACAGTATTCAACTGTTGTTCTTCATTTTAGTCTCCCTGATGATGAGGACAAACATCCTCGAAAGCTTGGACATATTCCGCTAAGAGTATAACTTTTCCAATTTTTGCTGCAATCCCCCAATATTCACTAGTTTTATTCCTAACTAGTCAGCAAAGACTATCCTGTAATTGTATAGTCAGTTTTAAATAACATATCGATAATTTCAACGAATATATGAATGTTAAAAGCGTATAAACATTTAATACATGTAACATCGAGTGGGAATTCCACATTTAGTGTCGCGTGGAACTTTATGAGAGCAGAAGTTTCTCCTATGCGCCGACGCAATCGTTTACATGTTCCATAGTATTCAGTGCGCATGACTGTATAGAATGCAGGAGTGGCATCAGGAAATTTTATGTTAAAATAATTCGAAATTTGATCTTAACAATTTATTAAAATATTTTCTTTAAAGTGTTGGTATTTTTATTCAATCTCCATAATAAATTTATTAAAATTTGCTTACTTCATTCATTCTGTGTAATAATATTTTGCATCATTGAACTCAGAGGTGTATATGCATGAAAGACTTAATTTCTGAATAAAGCGAACCATAAAATGTTAGAAATAAATATTCAAAGTTAAATTACATTTATTTATGTGCGTCCTGAACCCAAAGGGAGGAGTCTAGATGCCTCCGACTGTATATTAAAATACAACAACATTAACAGAGCTAGCCGAAGGTAAGTCAAGTCAAGTCAACAAAACAAGACTACGACTCATTTATAACTATTATAAAACAATAATAATATATAATAATTAAATTAAATAAACGGTCTATTGACATTGTTTTGATATATATATATATATATATATATATATATATATATGTATATAATCATACCAAGTAAAAAGGAATATCCATCCCAATGTTTGCTTTTACAACAAAAGGTTATGGGCCCAGAAAACAGGCTTTCAGAATAGTGTGGTAAAGTGTTAAATAAATTTCCGAACTCTGAAATATGTTGTTGTATCAGATGCCGTCCATTGAAAGGCTTAAAGGTCGTAAGAATTACGATACATGGAAGATCGCCGTACAAAATTATTTAGTGCACAAGGAATTGTGGGATTCAGTACTTGGTACGGATACCGATATCTAAAAAATCACTAAGGCCAGGTCGAAAATCATACTTCTCATTGATCCGCTGAATTATGTCCATGTTCAGAACACAAAAACTGCCAAGGAAGCATGGGACAATTTAGAAGCTGCCTTCCAAGATTCAGGTCTAACAAGACGTGTTGGTTCACTACGTATACTGATAACAGCAACTCTAGAAAATAGTGATTCTGTTGATGGATATGTTAACACTGTTGTAACTACCGCTCATAAGTTGTCGCATATTGGCTTAACAGTTAGTGACGAATGGATAGGTACAATTTTGTCAGCTGGTCTACCAGAAACGTATAAGCCAATTATAATGGGGATCGTAAGTTCAGATACTCCAGTAACAGCAGACTCGATAAAAACCAAGTTGCTTCAAGATATATCAGTAGCTCCGAGTTGTGAAAACAAGTCAGTGGCCATGTATGGTGCCAGTGGTTCAAAGTTTAACAAAGCTAAGCAGAATGTAAAGAAAAACAAAACGGAATACGTTGTTTTAACTGTAACGAGTATGGACATTTTGCAAGCCAATGCGACAAGAAAAAAGATCCTGTAGATGAAAAATCGGATACCGGAGATAAAAGGCCAAGACAATCTGACTCTGCATTATTATCAGTGTTCGCAGTGCAGGACAAATATGACAAGTCGTGGTTTTTAGACTCAAGTTGCTTAGCGCATATGACAGCAAATCGAGATATGCTACAAAATATAAGAATGTCCGCAAAGTTGACTGTTACTACTGCAAATAATGAATAAATGTGTACGGAGACGTCAATCTTTCTCGATCAGTTGCTAAAAACAAACATTCAACCATCAAAGTACATGATGTATATATTGTAATAACAAACTCATAGTCATAGCTAGGTTAGAAAATAACCTGTTTAAAATGGATTTAGTTCCATCACAAAATAATGGTTCCGTCTGGTTCAACAATGCAGAAAAAGGATGCAATCTATGGCATAGGCGTTTAGCGCTTGTAAACCCAAGGAGTTTAAATACAATGAGAAAGGGACTGGTATGTGGCTTACATTTCTCGGATAATTTCGATCCGAACTTTGTATGTGAAACATCCGTATTAGGAAAAAGTCACCGTTTACCTTTTTATACAAGTAAGAGTCAATCGTCACGATGTTTGGAGTTGATACATTTGGATTTGTGTGGACCGATGCAGGATAAGTCACTATCTGGTTCTCGATATGTACTTACTTTCCTTGACGATTATACACATCATACAACCGTATATTTTTTGACTAATAAGAATCTAGTGATAGATTTTTTCAATACTTATAAAAGATTTTTTGAAACCCAAACAAGTGAAAAAATAAAGTGTCTACGAACTGACAATGGTGGGGAATATTGGTCAAACTAATTCAAGAATTTGATCAAAACTGCAGGTTTACAACATCAGCTTACTTGTCCATATACCCCTGAACAGAATGGCAAAGCAGAGAGGTTGAATCGAATAATAATTGGAAAATCTCGATGTCTTCTAATTGAAGCACAGTTGCCAAATAAGATTTGGGCCGAAGCTGTATACACGTCAGTATATTTGTTACATCGTTTACTTAGTAAAACTATAGCCAAAACACCAGAAGAACTATGGAGTGTTAAGAAATCAACCTTAAAACATGATAAAATATTTGGATGCAAAGCATATGCACATATAGATAACCAGAAAAGAAAGAAGTTAGACGCTAAGGCAACTCCTTGTCTCTTCGTAGGATACAGTTTAGAGTCGAAAGCATACGATCCAAATAAAAACATAGTATTCGTCTCTCGCAATGTCAACTTTGATGAAATGATGAAAATACGAAAGGGTTCACTTTATTAGAAAAACTAATAGTTGATCCAGATAAACACTTCTATGCCATTCCAAAAGTTACAGTCAGACAAGATGAAGAACCTGTTCTTGATGAGACGTCAGATGATTCTTCTGAAGACTATCTTGAATCTGTGTACTTGGACAGAGAAACATCTCAAGCTAGTGACTCAGAATACGTCCCGGAAATAGAACTATCAGCAGAGGATGTAGTCCCAATTCAGAGAATTCAGCGAGAGAGAAGACCCCCTAAAGCGATTCAGGACTATGTGTTATATTCAGACTTAACAGAAGCTAATGGTGACCCATTAGATGTTGAAGAAGCACTTAGAAGACCCGATAAGAATAATTGGATTGAAGCCATGCAGAACGAATATGAAGCTCTTATCGAAAATTGTACTTGGGAGTTAGTTGACTTATCGCCTGGCAAAAAAGCTTTAAATTGTAAATGGGTTTTTAAAACAAAACTCCAAAATAACAATATGATTCATTATAAAACTCGTTTGTGCTCAAAGAAAAGGTATCGATTTTGAAGAAACCTACTCTCTTGTGGTTCGATACAGCACAATAAGGTATCTACTTGCACTAGCAGCAGAAAATAACCTCGATATTGACCATATGGATGCAGTTACTGCGTTTCTGCAAGGTGACATATCAGAAGAGATATATACAACCCCACCAGTAGGTTATGATAACACAAATCAAGTTTGTCGTTCAAAAAAATCATTATATGGTCTCAAACAAGCGAGTCGTGTATGGAACCAAAAGCTAGACTCATTCTTCAAACAAATTGGAATGGAGCAATCCCGAACTGACCCTTGCATGTACCATAAAATTTCAAATAATTCAAAACTCATCATAGCTGTTTATGTAGATGATATGATCATTTTGTCCAATAATACTGAGGCAAAACAATGGAAAGCTCAGTTGATTAAGAACTTTAAAATGAAAGATTTCGGACCAGCCAAAAATATATTAGGATTTCAGATAACCAGAGATAGAGTCGATAAAAAGCTTTGGATTGACCAAGAAGATTATTTAAAAAAGGTTTTAAAAAAATATAATATGGATCAAAGCAATCCAGTTGATACTCCGATTTGTGTAGGTGAGAAATTACTAGAAGAACAGTCACCAACCAACGAAGAAGGAAAGAAACAGATTGAGAATATTCCATATCAAGAAGCAATTGGCAGTTTGTTATTCGCATCATACATATCGAAACCTGATATACTCGTAAGTTACGCAATCAGCTGTGTAAGTCGTTTCAACCAAAATCCTGGATCAGCTCATTGGTGTGTGCAGTTAAACGAATTTTTCGTTATTTGAAGGGAACCGTACATTACCGCTTAGAATTCAGTGGCGATAAAGCTGGTGATTCGGATATTATTGGCTACTGTGACGCAGATTGGGGCAGAGATCCAAACGATAGGCGTTCAATCTCTGGATATATTTTCTTGAAAAATCGTTCTTCAATTTCTTGGAATAGTAAGAAGCAGCCTACTATAGCCTTAAATACAACAGAAGCAGAGTATATAGCTATGTCATCTGCTGTACAAGAAGCTTTGTTGCTTAGAGGTTTAATCTATGAACTCAATTTAGATACGAAGTCAACTTTATTATATGTAGACAATCAAGGAGCTCAGAAATTGGCATTAAATGGTGCTTATCAAGCTCGTACGAAGCATATTGATGTGAGACATCATTTCTTAAAGGAGAAAATTGATAATGGTATTAAATCGCTTAAGTACGTGCCCACAAATTTTATGTTAGCAAATTCATTTACGAAGCCATTGGAAAAGGTGAAATTTCTCAACTGTATTAGAGGGCAAGGACTTATTTCAAATGGGGAGGGTGTTGAAGCAAATTTGAAATAATTTATTACTTTAGTGTTCTATGGCGTTGACTAGATATAATCTGGTCGGTTGAATATGAACTTTCAGTATTGTAATGTCATATATATTAGAATATAAAATAGTAGTAGATTGTCTAGTAGATTGTAGATTTTGTATATTGCTTTGATTAATGAAAGGGTATATAATCGTACCAAGTAAAAATGAATATCCGTCCCAATATTTGCTTTTACAACAAAAGAGACGTACCGGACAACTGTCAGTGTTATTTTTATTTGGAGTTAAAAATTTGCCTGTGCGGTTCAAGAAACTATTTGATTATATTCTATCCTTCCAGTTTGATTTCCATAATGATCTATTTCTTCTCTAAAATATTGTGCTAATGTTTTTGCCGCTTCTCCGCCTCTCCATGCTAATTCGTAGCAAGTGGTGTGATAAAACCATTTAGAGAATTTTCGTCCCATGCTGCTATCATTTTTTCTTCTTTCGTGAGAGCAGCAGAAGATGATTTTTTTTCGGGAATATGTTGAAGTTCTCTACGTTTTCAACTTTGTACTTCTCGCGCAGTCTTAAACTCAATATAAGTGAACGGATTAATGTTTCTATTATACTCCCTGAAATATTTTTCTTGGATAAGATTTGCGGTTCCATTCTGCAAAGTTTTGACCACAGATTCCTTGTAGATATCTCCATTTTTTTGCGCATGTTATATGCCTAGTCCTCCATATTCAATTCACGTTATACGTTACAAAAAATCTCGTAAAAGCGGAATATGAGTGATACTTCACAATGGCGATGGTACTGAATTTGAAATGCTTATATTGAGGCAAATCGCTGCGTAACCTTGACAAACAAGTCAATGGCTAACTTTCTTACGCATTGATTCAAACGTAGATCCAATCCAAATAACGTGAAAAAGTTGTCGCTGTGATTTGCTACTAACAAATTATCAGTAGTAATATCACAGGAGAGTGAGAATAAATTGAAAATAATTCGACAGATTTTAGAAAACTTGTTGCCAGACAATAGAAACGAGAGCCCGGAGGGCTTCAGTGGCTATTGCCCAATGGCAACAAGTTTGATGCCTGGAGAATTATTATGTAATTTATCGAAGTCTCGTGTGGTATTCGATAGATTATTATTTGACGTTAGAATCGAAATCATTTTTAAGATTTTATATATTTTTTTATTGATGCCGCATATTACCTTTTTAAAGCACGCGTCAGCGTGTTTAAATCGAACTTTCAAACACGCGCGTTTTTTAAAGTCCCCATGGTAACAACAACAACTTGAGAAACGTAAGTATCAATCACAACTTTTTTTATCAGTTTTTAAATTGTATATTATCATTGGGAACCAATGTCTTATTTGGTTTTTTCTGCAAAATGTATTTATATATTCATATATACATTGTTTCCCTTTAAATATAAATAAAGAAACTTTTTGATTATTGATCTGACAGCCCGTAACGTCAACTAAAAATAAATACTATTTGACGTTCACGAAACTTGGCTGGGCATCGAGGATGGACTTCCATCCTCGATGTTTGTAGTAATAATATAATAATAATATTTTATGATTCCAAAGTGCACCAATAGAAAAAAAATAGCGTAAAGTATTCGTGGATAACTGGTCTTTCAAACACTTGCTCTATTTCGAGCACTCGGCTGTGCCGTCGTGCTCGAATAATCGCGCGTGTTTGAAAGACCTCTTTATCCACTTATACTTTAGTATACTAATTTCAACAAATTTATATCACTCGACTCAATATAAACAGAATGAGTTATTCAAATTAGGATGCATTGGTTATATTATATTATTTATATCATCGACTGATGATTCACTAAAACGTTTGGGATTAATTTTACAAATTTCTTGAAAATTTATGACAGACGCGTCAAATCAAGAAAATCCGTTGTCATGTGGTTGTCATTCAATAAAAACAATGTACATTGAATTATTCTCGTTGAAATAATGTAAGTAGATTATTTCCACTATAAAAATATTTTGATTCGCTAGAACGTATATGAATTACTGAAATTGAAAATTTCTATTGGTTTCGAGAAACGTCAAAAAATAATCAGTGTAACTTTGATGCTATTGGTCAAATTAAATTTTTTTCTCATCACGATTGACTGACAGGATCGTTTAAAAAATAATCGATAAAATTTTGATTTCTCAAGATATTTTTTCTTTCAGGATGGTCAAGATACAGAGGAAAATTTATATAGCCAGTGTTGTGTTATCAAATTTCACATTACGAGACTATCTCTTCAATAACGACAAAATGATCAACATGCAGAAAAATCTAGCCGGAAACAATCCAGATTTTGGTTATCCAAACGAATTAACACCTGAGGAAATATTTCGTTACCTCGCCGAGTCACAAAACGGACTAGTTCGATACGTCCTAAAAGAATCTACTGATCCTACCAGAGAGACAGAAAGGAGGAGATTGCGAAGGTAAGAGCCAGATATTCAACGATTAATAATAAAAACTTAAATTTGATATTTCATTTCAGATTCAAGATCGCAGATATAGTATTGAGAACGTTCATATTTTGCTTCTCTTGTTGGTTTTTACTGGTTAAAATGAACCTAGCAGAAAGGATCATAAAAGGAATCTATAATTATTTCCAATCTATATAAAAAGTTGGTTATATATATATATATATATAAATTCATTGTTTAATTTAAAAGAAAAATAAACTTTAAATTAAGATAATACATTCTGTTTTAATCCAAAAAAAAAATATTCAATGAAAAACTACTACCAGTTTACCAGGAGTACACTGAGTACCACCTCATGCAATTGCATAGATAACAAGCCCACAAATAAGAAATAAATTTGGAAATACATTCTCGCCGCGACAGAGCCAATTTCAGACAAATGCCTCTCTCAGAAAATAACTTAGACACCGTATATACAAACAATCTAATTAGTTAAAAGGTCTCTCGCACATTTACTCTTACATTAGTGGTCACATTACTTGTACCAATACTATCATGCTCACTCATTAATTATCCAAACATCATAACTTACTCAAATATCACGTATTCATTCATTAGAAATTAATCACGCATCACTTATCCAAACAATAAATATCACATACTTTCACTTACTCTGACTATACAACACATTCCGCCGCGTAGAAAGGGAGTAACGCAAGCTACACTGGAGTTTACACGTTCTCCGAGGAAAAACGTTCCCTTTCTTACCACGCACTATTCATTCTGTTAACTCTACTGTCGAAACGAAGCTGACGAATTCTGCCAGCGAAGTGAGCTCTTGCAATCCGCATACGTCTTTGCTACGGCTTATAGGAAGTTGCCAAACTTCCGACTGCCAAAACTAATTTGCCAAACTGTAACTGCGCAGTGCATAACTCTTGTGTAGTCACCGAATGGCTTAGGGCACGTAATATTAATGTTATTAACTGGTGTGGTAAAAGACTTGAATCCAGTAGAAAATGTTTGGGCAATGTTAGTAAGAGAAATTCGAAAGGCAAACGTAAGACCAAGAAACGTTGAAGTTTTGTTGGAAGTTATAAATAATGCTTGGGAGGAAATAACTGAAGAATATTGTTTCACATTATATAGATAGATGAAAAATTAATGGGCGAGATGGGTTAAAAGACTTGAAGTAGCTTTTACTGTTTTCGAAGTTCCTGAAAGACTTAAATTACACTATTTACTACATTACATGGGCTCCGATGCATACAACACACTATGTGATAAAATGGCACCTGAAGTTCCGGAGGACAAAGACTACAACTTTATAGTCGTTACAATGGATGACTTTTTTGATCCCGTTCCTTTGGAAATCGCAGAAATATTTAGATTTCAATCCAGAAGACAACAAGAAGGAGAGACAGTTAGTGAATTTTTACATGCTCTACAAAAATTGGCCATAAACTGTAAGTTTGGTAATTTTCTAAAAACAGCTCTACGAAATCAATTTGTATATGGTTTACATGCTAAAAGAATTCAAAGTAGATTCTAAGAAACTCGTGATTTAACTTTAGAAAAAGTAGTAGACATAGCTGTAGGTATGGAAGTGTCCGAAAGCGACGCTAATCAGCTACATAAAAATAGTAGTACAATTAATCTCGTCACTCCTAAAAATAAGTTTGAAAATAATTACAATACAAATACTAATAATAACAATAGTCAAAATACAAATGATAATACTAGTAGAGGACAAAATTGTTTTTGTTGTGGATGTCCTGATCATTTAGCCAATAATTGTAATAAAACTAATCTTTACTGTAAATTTTGTAAAATTAGGGGACACTTACAGAAGATTTGTTTCAAAGCAAGTAAGGCTTTAAATACAAATGAAGTTGAGGAATTACAAAATGCTTACGACATACAAGAAACTCTTGTAGTACATGGTGATCGTAACGCACTCTAAGGTAGATAATGGATTCGAATTTTAAAAATAAACTTACAAGACATTGACAATATACACATACTAAAGAAAAACAAAGTTATTGTTGAAAATAGCTCTGACGTTTCTAAATTAATTTCAGAATACAAGCATATTTTTGAACCCGGGGTTGGTTCTATAAAGGGTGTTCATGCTTCAATTTATCTAAAAGAGAATGTCAAACCTGTATTTATAAAAGCTCGTACAGTGCCTTTTGCTTCACAGCCTGCGGTTGAAAAATAAATTGACTCTTTGGTGCAACAAGGCATTTTGAAAAAAGTAGACTCTTCTGATTGAGCTACACAGGTGGTACCTGTAATTGAGCAAAATAACCAAATACGTTTATGTGGCGACTACAAAGTCACTCTTAACCCAAATATTTTAATTGATGACCATCCATTACCAACAGTGGATTATTTAAAAAATTGAGTGAGCATAATTTAAAAGTGAATATAGAGAAAAGTGTATTTTTATCCGACGAAATTGAATACTGTGGGTACAAAATAAATAAAAATGGAATTCAAAAAGTTGCAAAAAAATTGACGCAATTAGTAAAATTCTCATTCCGGAAAACAAAACGCAAGTCCGCGCTTTTATCGGTCTCATAAACTCCTATCGAAGATTTTTTAAGAATGCTAGTACGATTTTATATCCGTTAAATAACCTTTTAAAAGACGATGTGCCGTTTAGGTGAACCCGGGAATGTCAAAATGCTTTTGATGCCGCGAAAATACAAATACAGTCAGATCAAATTTTATGTCATTGCGACCCTAACTTACCCCTTATATTAGATACGGACGCGTCACCCCTGGCGGTGGGGGCGGTATTGAGTCACGTTTTCCCTGATGGTTCAGAAAGACCAATTCCATTTGCCAGTCAAACATAAATAAAGACTCAGCAAAAGTACTCACAAATTGATAAAGAGGCTTACAGTTTAATATTCGGCGTTAAAAAGTTTTAACAGTACCTTTGCGGTAAAAAATTCACATTATTTACCGACCATAAACCGTTAGTACATATATTTTCTCCATCAAAAAGTTTACCGTTATTAAGCGCCATCAGAATGCAGCATTATGCAGTATTTTTACAAGCATTTCAATACGATATTAAGTACAAAAGTACAGGAACACACGGAAATGCAGACGCACTATCACGTTCACCTTTAACTTCCGAAGACCTATCGATTCTCGACGAACCTGACGTTTTTGAGATTAGTCAGATCGAGACTTTACCAGTTACCGTTGAAATGTTAGCAAGAGCTACGGCTCAAGACGTAACACTAAATAAGTTGTTGAATGGATTACGCACTGGTAAAATAATTCCTAGAAACGATCGTGTTGTTGAAACACAATGCTAAAATAGAATAATTTTTGAGCTACATAATCTTTCATACTGAATATTCAAGCTAAAAATTGTTTATATCAATTTAACAATAACTCCTTTTTATTAAAAACTTGCCATCGTGATAAATTAAACATTAGTATTGTAGCTCAAATATCACAGAAATCATCACATTTAGAATTGGTCTGTAAAATACATTCAAATAACCTTGTAATATTCAGTAAACTTCCATTGTAACAAAAATAATCAAGTTTCAACAAGTTTAGAATCTTTGCAGTTTCATTCTCTCTCAAAATATTAGTATAAAAAACAGCAGAAAAACAAACGTTTGTCGGGCCGTTTAATCTACAGTCAAACGATTCACGGCGACACCTTTTATCAACCCGAAAGGGATTTTTAGAAATTTTAGCTTGAATTTGTATCTCTCTCTCCTCTCGCTAAAAAAGTGAGACACAATTTAACTGCAAACTCAAGTAAATTCACGTCATATAGTCAGTTGGTTTTTAGACCCAAAAGCAAACCTATGGTCCATGACCACACCAAATTTATGTATTCCGATTTCCGATGTAAACGAGTGTTACATCAACCAAACTATAACGTCTCTCAATTAGTATAATATGTAGTATTTTCAATATTGGTCTAAAGATCATATTTAGTACTGTCTAATGTACATCAAGTGAATAAATTCAATAGTAGTACAATTTGTTTTATAACCAGTCCTAGTGAATTAAAAGTGTATCATCAAATTGAACACACCAGTTAACTGCAAGTTCTGGGGAGAAGAATAAAGCAGTTGGACATGCAGTTCCCCTTGAAAGAGTAGAAGGTAGGAGATATCCTTTTATTAATAAGTAGCTCTCAAGCCAAATTAAGGCCTTTTACTCCAACAGATCGTTTTAACATTTACTTTACAATCAGGTTGTATAATGCGAGGACAAAGAGTTTTGATTCCTGTATCTTTACGAGGTAAAATACTAGCGGAACTTCATTCCGCCCATTTTGGTATTGCTAAAATGAAAGGATTAGCTCGTAGCTACTGCTGGTGGCCCGGTATAGATCAGAGTATTGAAAATATTGTTAAAGACTGTTACGAGTGTAATAAGTTCAAAAACAATGTAGAAATGGCAGAAACGTATGTTTGGGAAAAAGTAGATTAGCCTTTTGAACGTGTTCACGCTGATTACGCAGGTCCTTTTAATGGCGGATATTATTTTAATCTTGTTGATTCGTTTTCAAAGTGTCCTGAAATTCATTTTGTGAAGATTACAACCATTGAGCTCTGTCGAAATATTTTCGCTACATTTGGGTTACCAAAATTTTTCGTTAGTGACAACGGTTCAACTTTTACTTCTTTTAAATTTGAACAATTTTTACAGGTAAACGGTATTTTGCACAAATTAACAGCTCCATATCATCCCACAACTAACGGACAAGCCGGGAGATTTGTACAAATTTCAAAGAAAAGTATTAGGACAATGATTACCGAAAGCGAGAAAACTTAAATTTATGCAAACTACTTATACAATACCGTAAAATGCCACATGTAGCTACAAATAAAAGTCCCTCAGAACTAATGTTTGGCAGACAGATCCGTTTCAGACTGGATTGTATTATACCGGACTCAGAAAAAAATATAGTAAATATAGGGAAAAAGTATCGTTCATTCTCAATAAACAGTAGAGTATCGGTTCGCGACTACTTTCAAGATAAATGGAAATTCGGTAGAATTAAAGATATGATAGGCAAATTACACTACGAAATAAAACTCGATGATGGAAGAGTGTGGCGTAGGCACATCGATCAAATTCGTGAAATAGGGAAAAACACACCCAAAGAACGACACTTCCCAAACGACTCACCTGTTGATTTATCAAGAGATAACTTACCTGATCAAGTTGATTTACCCGATTTGCACTTACCTACAATTTCTAGAACAAATTCGGGTAATATACAAAAGAATCAAAATTCCATTCCAGAACTTACGCCAAGTACAACTTCTGAAAGTGCTCCTGATAAAACATCTTTAAGGCGTTCTCAGAGAATTAGAAAAGCACCGAATCGTTTAGATTTGTGATGAGTTTTTTTTTATATAATTCTTGTTTTACTTAAATAATAAGTTTGTGTTTTGCAATGTTAATTTTACGAGAGAGAAACGAGATGTTATATTTGCCACATTACTATGTTTAACATAAGTCACATAACATTTTGTTCGAGAATGGCAGTTACATAGTTACCACGTCAATTATATTTTTTTTAATTAATAAAAGTTAATCTTGATTTGGATTCGAAGTGATTTATTACGAAGCATTAACCCATCTCCATTATTGACTATACACAACAACATAAACAATGATTACTATATAAGGGATTCTTTTCAAGTTACAGAACTGTTTATTAATATAAAATTACCACATAATTTCGAACTAGCTAGCCTGGATGTGGTTTCTTTGTTTAGTAACGTTCATCTTAACATATCCATAAGAGCTTTGGAATATAACTGGAACGACATCAAGTACCACTGTAATAGCAATGAAGAAAGTTTTCTTAATATCATAAAATTTCTAAATGACAACACATATTTTTCATTTAATAATAAAATATACAAACAAACCTTTGGATGTCCAATGGGACAATGTCTGTAACCTATTTTGACCACATATGGCATGGACTATATTCTAGATACTGTTTTACCAGTATTATCCTTCAACGTCTTCTTCTTAGAAAAATATGTAGACGACATAATTTCAGCTTTACCCAAAGAAAGCATTGACGAAATTCTGTTCACTTTCAACAGCTTCGACCTCCACATCGAATTCAATATCGAAGTCGAAAAGTAAAACAAGAAACTCAGTACCGTTCCTTGATACTGGCTTCAACCGAAATATTGACAATATAATACTATTTGAGTGTCATTCGGCTAGATACCTACATTATAACTCGTACCATGAGCAGCAAATGAAAGTCAACCTAATTAAACAAATGAAAAACAGAATTTTGAGAATATCAGATGAAACCTTTCATAGAAAAACCCCAACATAGTAAAGAACCTTGTCCTGTACAATACTTATCCTAAGAAATTAGTTAACCACATCCTATCCAACCTATCATCTACCATGACTAGTGAGGCCCAAGCAGGTGAAAGACTGGTTCAAAATACTTTATACAATAATAAATCCAACAATAATTTTGGCAGTGAACTTGATAGCAAATGAGAGATAATAAGGCATGTAAAGCTACCATACATCAGGAACATCACACCCAGGATATCTAGGATATTAAAATCAGTCATACCTATTAAAATAGCTAACAAAACAGTTCCAATAATCAACTCAATATATAATAATGTAAAAGACGAAACACGGAAAGAATCCTTAGGCAACATAGTATACAAAATACCATGCAATAATTGTGACAAGGTTTACATTGGTGAAACCGCGAGATCCTTAGCCAACAGAATAATATCACATAAGAGCGATGCCAGACTATATCCGGGTAGGTGTGCTTTGGGTGAACATGTATTTAATATTGACCATACTATGGACTATGAGTCTGCTACGATTCTTAAAAGATAATCTAACCTAAGTAAAAGACTCTTTCTACAGATGTCATGCATATTTAAAGAGAAAAATTGCATAAACAAAAGAACTGATATTGAACACATCAGTGTGATATACGCTTATCTGTTAGGTACCAATATAAAGTCAATAAATCTGAGCAGCAGTGACGAAATTTAACATAACAATAAAACATAAATAATAATAAACAATTGGATGATGCTGACTGTAAAATATACAGGATATAGTACTTAACGTGGGATTCCAAGAAGTCTCAGCACGGAGATCTCCTGGCTGCACTGGGGACTAGTGACAGAGCCGTCAGGGTGGACAGGGGACCCGAGATGATTTTGTCGAGTTCTGCGTTGTGTGTGTGGCACCATGGAGGTGTTGCAGCGGTCAATAGTGACAGAGTTGGCATGCTGTGATACGTCCGAGGGGTGATGAGCATGTGGCGGTTGCTCATGCAGAATGAATCAATACTAACAATGAACGCTTCCTTGGATACTACTAAGATCTTATATTATAAAAGCAGTTTACTTGTTGTGGCGATGACTAGTGACATGGTTATCGTGACAAATAGGAAATTTGAGTTCAATTTATCAATGATGAGAGACTGCGTCAATTAGAGGCTGCATTGAATTCGTCATCTCAGTCTAATGTGAGAGAGGGGACATGAGATCTGGGAATTTGTTGCGGTAGCCAAGACACAAAGGCAAAACTAATCACACCGACGTTGTTAGCACTTTGATATTCACAAGAACAAAGTAACCACAAAACAACATAGCAAAAGGCCACAAAACTATTTGACAATGACAAACAATAAGAAAAGAAGAGTGACATTAACCTAACTAAGAGCAAATTGAAAGTAACACGTGTCGGCTCGTTGTTATCAATATTAAACTATTGTTATTTGTGTTATATACATTTTTGGATCAAATATGTTTTTACTATTTCAATGTTGCAACAACACTAAGGAGTTTACTCAATAGATTTAAATACTTACAGAAAATATTAGACCTCCACCAATTAAAAATCGTTTACTCTGCATTAGTGGAATCCCGCCTGTCATATGGAATTATAGGTTGGGGGGGGGGGGGAAGGCTTGCAGACGCTTACTTGAGGAAGCTTGAAAATGTACAGAAGCGTTTCTTGAAAATAATTCTATATAGACCCAGACTGTACCTTACCGATATTTGATATCGCGAATTTAACCTTCCAGTAGTCGCGGGTGCTGCTCAACAAAAATGGTCGCGGATGTATCCGACAGATACATAACTTTTATTATTGAAATACAATTCCAATTTTTAAAACAGTAAATTTTGTGTGCTAGTAAATAATAGAGAGCAATGATTAAATTCGTTAACATATGTTTTTTCAGTAAAAAGATGATTACATAAATCAATAATTCTTAAAATATATAAAAAATGAAATAATTTTCTGTTATTTGCATAAGTTCCCTATTGTGAGCCATTAATCCACATGTCTTAATCTTCTAGTCTACTTTTCTTGGTGGGCACTCCACAACTGTCTAGACAAACGACACTAGAGTGTTGGAGACAAAGATGTCTTTGGCGGGAGGAGCATTGGAATTTTGTTAACCTGGTGCGTTTTTCTCGCTGGCATGGCACACGTTTACGTTTTTGCTCATTGTTTTGATCATTTGGTTGCTGCACTTTTTCTTATTCTTGACCGACTACTTCTTTGAGTCTGGTTGATAGCTCGCGAGGTAGACCAGTGTTGGAGGTACTACGTCTTTGGAGGTGTGGTTTGATTAGTTCGTTACCAAGTTTTCGCAAAAAATGCCGCCGACTTTTTGTTTCATTTCCGTTCCCGATATGAATTACTTGGGAGTTTATTCCTCCCACATTAAGCATCGAAAAGAATACAACCATCGGCCAACATCTTGTAGTCCTGGCAACACTGTAAGAGGAACATAATTTGTCTACAACGTCGACACCTCCTTTGGTTTCCTTATAGAAAATAATTATTTCGGGTTTCAGATGATCCCCAGTAGTATCGTTAATTTTGTCCTCAAAGTGCAAACTAGAAATTAGAACAACATGTTTTTTTGGGGGGAACGTAGGATACTATTGTTCATTCTTTTCAGAAACCAAACATATTTGATTTTACAGGACGTTCTTACAAAACTTTCAACGGTGTTGGAATTTGCCACTTGTTCCTTCTTAATGTTCCTACCATGGACAACTTATGGTTTATAACTAAATCTTGGAGTAATGAAACATCGCTGAACCAATTGTCCATAGTGACGTTACGTCCAGTGTTGTGTATGGGTAAGATCATCCTTTTTACAACATCAACGCTTTTGTTGCTGATAAAATAGGGGCCATCTGGTTGTGTTCCAGCATAAATTTCCATATTACTGGTGTAATATGTTTTAGCATCAACCATCGCAAAGATCTCAATACCGTACTTGGCCGGTTTTGATGGTATATATTGAATAAAGTTACACCTGCCTCGAAACGCTTCCAGCTTTTCCTCGATTATTACATTAGCTCCTAGTGAATAAAATGTTCTACTGTTTTCAACAAACATCTCAAATATTTCTCGCACGGCAGCTAACCAATCATTTTCTCTTCTCTCATCTCTAGACTGTCGGTTATCGAACCTGATACAGCGCATCAGGAATCTAAAACGAATTAAGCTCATCGTTAATCTGAATATTTCAACACCGTTTCCTGTTGCGTCCCACAGTTCAATCGGCCGCCTTTATAGAGTTCATCCAAGTAAAGTAGGCCTGTAAATGCATGGATTTCGATCATATCAGTAATACGTGCGTCTCTTTCTCTGCTGAAATTGGGTTGTACACTTATTATATGCTGATTCGTGTAAGTGACTATGACGTTTAGAATACGGTCATCGAATAGACACTTCCACGCTACAAAGCATCCTGTAACTTGGCGAGCGTTGCCAATAACTCCTGGAAGACGTGCAAGTATGTTCTGCTTCTCTACTCTCCTTTTTCTGTTATATGGTGTTGTTACCATAAATATTTGTCAACGATTTTTCCGTTCTTTTTTCTGACAGCAACATAACAATTTTCATCTTCATCGCCTGATGATATACTTGCATCAGTATCGTCTTGTTCACTATCTTAATCCTTTTTGCTTTCTTCTATGGCTTTGGAACAGTCAGTATCATAATCTTCTTCTAAGACGTCTTCAGCTGCGTCATCATCATCGTCTTCAAGAAGGAGTCGTTGGAGCACTTATACGTCTGCGTCATTATTGAAGCTATACATTCTCTTGGAAGCCACATTTCACTGCAAAAACAACAAAAATCCTTAATAGTTAGGACAATAATTTAGAACAGGCAAGAATGCTCGCGGGTATCTCACAGATACAAGATTATTTTTTTCATGTTTTTTAGTAGAACAGAAGTACGTAATTTGATTGTGCCGTAAGTTTTTACTCTTTTGTGATGTAACTTTTTATTTTTAAATTGTGTTAAATTCTAAAAATTGATCAGCTGTTAAATTTATGTATTTTAATGTTAATTAATTTTTGTAATTTCCATTGTAAGACTGTAATAATTACATTATATATTGTCACTACATTACACATAATAATGAACATTATTATCATTATATACCATACACTACCCCAGGGACGAGGCTTTGCCTTCACGGGAACATATTCGGAGAGTTGATTTTCTAATACTGTATTGAATACTGTATGTGTGTTATTTTTATTATATTGTATTTCTGTAGTGTCCTTTTGTCTGAATAAATTATTATTATTATATTTAACAAAAGTTCAAGCATCTAAGTGACTAGCTTCGATTTAATATGTACATCACTAAAATTAAAACATCATTGGTTTAACCTCACAAGGATGTAAATAGAGCTTAAAACTTAACTCAAATAAGTATTGTTAACAGTTGCTTCATTCACTTGTAGCTTCTCTGATGATGAATATAATAAATTATATTCGAAAGCTTGGATAATCCTACAGAGTTTTCTTAACCTTTTGCTGCTGTCCCCAAAAAAAGTTCGATAAGTTTTATCCTAACTAGTCAGAAAAGACTACCTTTCTACTAGTCATTGATTATTGTTCAGTGTTAGTTGTACCATATATAACCCACAGATAGATGAGACACTGATTGTGGCGCCATCTAAAGAGCCCGTCGAGTAAACAACTGAGTGATGTTGGAAAGATTTCTGTAATTTTAGGTTTTGGCGGATTGGCGGTATATTCAAATATACTGTATTTTAATTATTTTATTTCAAAATAGCCATTCATAGTCCATCATTTGACATTTCTTTCAATTTAACTCCATTAACTAAATAATGATTAGATGTTGAGTTAAATTAAATGAAATATCAAATGATGGACCATAAATGGTTAATTAAATGGGGAAAAATAAAACAATAATCATATAAACAATTTATTTATTTTGGTATAAAAATACACAACAAATAATTTCTTTCACAAAGTACTTTTCTTAACAAACATAATGACAACAAATAAATTATAGTGTAAACACCATGCAATTATTAAAAAATAATTTGAGTAACATACACTCTAGATTGGAGTATCATCAGATTTTCAAATGATGTTAAATCAAGATAAAAGTAGAAAATTATGTCTAAGTTTATATTAATTTATTGTTACACTCGTATAAACATACAGAGCTGGACAAACTGCAGGAGTATAACTGCTACTTACCTAATCAAAAAAAGTGTTAGCAATAAGTTTTTAACTACTATCTTTGGCAACTTTCTGTGAATGTTAGAACAAAAGTAATTGAAATATTTTTATAATAAAAGTTGTTAAATACTGCCCAACTCTGTAAATACAAGGTGCCAAGTAAATACAAATAAGAATGCTAAACTGTGACTGTACAACATTTAAAATAATATATCTAACATTTCATTTCCACTTAAAACACATCTTTATTTCTTTACTGGAAGTATTAAATAGGCTTATAACACAAGCTTAAACCTTGTATATTGCATATTTGTATATTTCTACATTTAAAAGCATTCCGTTCTTATGAAACCATCGCATAAGGCAGTTTAAGTTACTCTGCAGCTCCTGGCAGTCTATGATTGTTAAAATGTTTTTTAAGGGCTCTTAAAAATCCCTATGTCTCGTGGAAGTTCTTTCTCGTTTCTGGTTGAGGTTCTACAAGTAAACACACAAAATAACAACAATAAATGAGTAAACACACAAATATGTATGAAAATTTATATCAACAAAAGAAAACAAAATGAGCTTACTGTCGAAATAATGAGTTTACACATGTTTTTGTACTAAGCCAAAATAATATTAAAAAATGTTTGAATGTATACATTTATTTGGTTTTTTTGATTCCCTTTTTTTTAAAGCTTTCGATTTTTTTAGGAATTCTTGATTTTTAACTATTTTTTTATTTTTTGTCTTTATTGGATATTTAGGATTTTTGGTTACCGCTAGACCAAATACTTAGACGTAATGCCTCAACAAAAGTTAATACTCACTTCCATTTCCCATAAATTGTCACACCATGGGCTATATATGAAAATCGGCAAGGGATCAATACCTTCCATCACATAGCTGTTAGAGGGAATATAATAATAACATAAAATAAAACCCAAATTCTTATTTTTTCAATGGATACATTTTAAAATGGAATTGTCTGAGTATGATGTACACACTAGATATAAATTGAGTGAATGAAAAGACGAGTACTGAGTATGTCATTTGATTAAAATTCCAGCTAAGCGCTTTCAGCCATTAGGTCATTCTCAAAGCTGTCGACAAGAGAAAAACATACAACAGGTACAATGTACACACAATGAAATAAAATGTTTGATGTTACATCTTTATTCAAGTAAAATTTGTTAGACGTTTCGTTATGTGAATTGGAATTGTACACACTCTTTAAAGAGTAATTTTCAATCATTTTAGTTAAATAATGATCAAATATTTTATTTCATTGTATGTAGCAGTTACATGGTTTGATGTTTTTTGACACTTTCTGTATATTTTTTTCTTGACGAGAGCTTTCAGAATGGTCTAATCGATGAAAGCGCTTACCTGGGATTTCAATAAAATTACACACTCAGTACTCGTCTTTTCGTTCACTCAATTTACATTTTAAAATGTCCAAAATTATACCATGCTATATTGAATACAATGAAACTTACCATCAATTTTTGTTAATTTCCACTCATAAGGAAAGGAAAATCAAACTGTCTTAATAACTTTTCTTCGTCTTTCTCAAATCTAAAGAAACACTGTTTTTGAAAATGAAGGGATCATATCCTCCATCGTTTCTTCGTCGACAAATTTGATGATTTATTACCACTGCTTTTCAGCCTTATTAATTTTATCTTCCTGGGTTGGAGGAACAAAACTATAAAAAGAAATATTTACTTTACTAATGCAGCAATTTTCAGTTTAGCTAATGTAAAGAACAACCATGATCTCTAAAGTTGTCGATTAAATTAGTGAAAAATCTCTGTGTTTTATAAAAATGAAGATAATGGTTGTTAATTGTGAAAGAAAAAAAGCTCAATTTTTTTTAATAAAACTTACTCCTTCAGAATACACTTTGACATTGTCTATTCAATTAATAACAATAAAGCAACGAAACAACAGATAAATATTACACTATAGCAATTGAAAAATACACCAAAATACCGTAACCTTAAAATAACCTCTACACTTGAACTAAGAAATGATAACAATATAACATATAACATGTGGGGATGGGGACGAGCAATATGATATCGCGCATACGCAGTTATAATAATCAATCAAATTTGATTACTAACGACGTTACAGTTTTCGTTAATTTTTTGGAATTATCTACCGATTTTAGTTACTCGACGGGCTCTATAGATGGCACGGTCTGCAGTGTCCCTAGCCTGAGTTGTACGTCGTATGTATGCTGAGTCATCGACTGTTGACTATGGTCAAGACTTGTTTACACTGCGGAGGTTGTATCGTGCGAAGCAACCGAGATTTCTCCAAAAATTGGTCAAAAATATTGTATATCCGGTTTTGCAGTACCCCTTGTACTGGCTCTTGGAGAATTGCATCCATTATGCAGTTATATTATTGGTTGTCATTCATGTGCGCAATTGAATTTTTTTTTATTCATTTTGAAACAATACTGCATGACTCGCAAAATTAATTCAAAACTTTCACAATGGAGCAAAAATGATAATTTAAATAATATCACGGTCAATGACAATGATAAATAAATAATTTTTTGAACCAGCTGGTATTTAATGCTTTTGATCTGTTCTAAGACGCTCCGAGAACGATGTTTCAATCTAAAAAATATGGTACAAATGTCTCAGTAATCGTTTGAGCCGCATAATTTTGTATAAAGATATTTGAAGTTTCAAATCGTCAATATTTCCGTTAAGAATAGATTTTTATTTGAGTTTTAGTGCGAAATATTTACAATAATGGCAGTGGCGCAATTTTTCGAAGGACAGAATATTTTTGTAACTGGCGGGACTGGATTTATGGGAAAAATCTTGATTGAAAAATTGTTGAGATCTTGCCCAGGAGTTGGGAACATATATGCTTTACTCAGACCCAAGAGAGGTCATAGTGTTGAAGAGAGGTTACAACAACTTTTAGACTCTGAAGTAAGTATTAAATTATTTTTTCAATCATGTACAGGGTGACCAGAAAAACATTTAAATTGACTACGATATTTCATAAATTTTATCTTTACAGGTATTTGATAAAATCAAGAAAGATAATCCTGAAGTCCTCAATAAAGTAATATGCATTAAAGGAAATGTTGAAGAGCTGAATTTAGGTTCGTAGGAAACAAATTAATTAGAATTTATTATATAAGTACAATAAAACGGGTAAATTGTTATAGTCCGCACGTTACAAAGGCTCTTAATTTTTTTTATTAATATCGACAGGAGATTTCATATACACTTTTCAATGCAGTCCTAGGACAGCTCTGAGAATGGCCTAATGGCCGAAAGCGCTTAGCTGAATTTCATTTCGTCTAATCGAGTACTCGTCGTTTCATTCACTCAATAAATATACACCCCACAAAAATTATCGCATCACCCATTATTTTTCAAATATTTTAAATGTGTTGCCTGTTTTTCGAAATTTATTATTATTACGAATTAAAACACCAAACGCCTTTTGCAACATTTATTTGATATCAGTTTAATCTACAGAGGACAAAAAGTTTGATTTACCAAAAAACAGAAAATATCAAAAAAAATGTACGGAACAGCTATACAAAAAAATGAACGGTGCTTAAACTAAAACCAGCCAATGAATTTCTAATAGCGTGTGTTGCCGCCCCTCGGTCTAATTACAGCATCTATTTGTCTTGGAAGGCTTCTAAATAGAGTCTGGACGTATCATTGCGGCATGTTCTCCCAGAAGTTAAAAAGAACATTCTGAAGATCATCTACGCACTAAGCATAGAACCTTGCAAAACATTGCTGCAAATTACATTTATATACATTTTGAAATGTTTTCTGGAGAAGTTGCAGCAATATTATTGCATTAGTTTAGTTGAAACATTATGACTTGCTCATTAGAGAAACATTTCGTAAAGTTGAGATTTCCTTCCCACTGAAACGTTTGTAATTAAGGTAACCGTGATGTTCTTAGATATGCCAGTTGTAATATTGCATCGGCATTTTTTTAGAAACAGTAAGTTAGTCATTTGTTATTTTTGAAACATTTCGCTATCAAGTTTCAGTGATATTGTCAAATACACAAATTGAAATATTGTCATTCACTTTCGCGAGTAACATTGCTGTAAGTTATCTATTTCTTCCTGTCGAAATATTTCCATATTAAGTTTCAGTACCTATCCAAGTTGGAATATTGCGATATTTTTTAATCAACAAACATTGCTGTGAGTTAATAATATTCCTTCCTTCTGAAAAATTCTTAGATCCATGACGTTTATTTCGATTACTCTCCGGCACACTTTTCGGATTTCGAATTTATATATTTCTAGATTAGGTATGATCGGAACTGAGTGAATGGTTCCCAATGCATCGTTTTTGTTTTTTGCGTCGCGCGTCACGTATTCTGATCGTCAAATTCCTGACACGATTCACCAATCCGCCAATCAGAATGCGTGAATATAGCGTGACGTGCGACGCAAAAGGCAAAAACGATGCAGTGGGAACTCATCTTAACCGAGCCCGATAATAGTATAGAAGAAGAATAAAAAAGTTGGGTTAGGATTTGTTTCTTTCGAGTTTCGAGTGTTTCGACCAGTCGTTGGAGGGAAAAAGAAATAACATTTTTCACATTTATTCTGTTTTCTTGGTGAAGTGAAGTAATGGATTAATTTATATTCGTAAACTCTATACAATAGGATCACAGTTTCGTTTTTATTTTATAGTTGTAAGTTGAGAGGTGTGTTTCAGGTATAAATGTTTGTTTTTCACGTTTCAATTACATTAGTTGTTACATAGTATATCAACAAGACTAGCTCCTTCGGTTTAATCACTTGTTTGTGAAGTTCATTTGAAACAAATTTTCAGTAGTAATATAACAAGAGAGTGAGAATAAATTAAAAATAATTTGACAGATTTTTAGAAAACTTGTTGCCAGGCAATAGTCACGAGAGCCCGCAGGGCTCGAGTGGCTATTGCCAAATGACAACAAGTTTGAACAAAATCTGTCAAATTATTTTCTAATTTATGGAACTCTCGAGTTATATTTGACTAGATTATTTTTTGATTCACAAATTTTTACAATAAAAAAGATCAATAAAACTATCATAAAATTATTCAAAGATTTAATTTAATTAATTATTACAATATACGAAAATATCGTTGACACATTATGAATATATTAAAAGAATTAACAATTTAAATTAGTACAATGAAAAACGCAATTATTAAAAATATTTCGAGACTCATTATTTATTGAGGATTTGGAATTGCTTGTTATATTAAGTGTTTCCTCCTGCGTATTTTCTCTAAGATTGTTTATTATCTTTAGTTTCTATAATCTTATTCGTTATTTCTTCATCAGAAAAGGTACTAAACCGATGATGTTCTCATTTTATATAATATAACGTTGACACAATTAGATAATTATTTTTACAACTATCTGACACTTGCTAGACAAATAAAAGCAACAGTGATTATTCCCGAGAATAATCACAAGAGCTTTATTCCCACTATAATAATGACATGATTGGTTGAAACTTACCCTTGTGTCAAATAAAGATGCATTTCATTGGTTTGAAGAAACGTCAAAAAATAATCATTTTAATATACCTCCAGGAAGCACCGAGTAATCTGGTTGTTTCCCAGTATATAAGTTGATATCTGTGCAAATTGTGTAGTGTGATATATTTTTGTTATTAAGATATTTTTTATTATGAATTTTTTAGTTCAATAAATTAATGGATGAATATTTATACATTTATACATGCATTTTTCCACTGCTCTTAGTATTTGTATAATGGTTCGATGCGAAGTATTCAGTGGACCATTACGTAAAAACTGACAAATTATTAAAAAAAACGAAATTAATGAATATAAAGTAGTGTTTATTCATTCATTCATTGAACTGAATTATCTGCTACTGGAAATACATGTTTTTTTGTATGTGATGTGTTATTTTATGTGCAATATTGTTTTTATTTCGGTTCAATGAATCTTTGGAATATTTTGATTTAAAATTGCTTTTTTGGGTTCTACTTGTCCAAAGTTCAGAACGTACACACATTCTGCGTTAAAAATGCAGTCACTAATGAATCTCAATAAGTTTTTTTAACTTAGAATATACATTTTGACAAAACTGTATGAAAACTTTCAACCACACCATGAAACCAAATTGAAGTCAATAGCCCTCAACACACGTTTAGTAAATCATGATATAGCCTCTACAGATTAGAAGTACTCTGCATTAAGTAGAAACGCAAGTCATTTCAATTTGAGGTTAAGAGACTAATTGATCCATTTTGAAATTTTCCAATCTTCATATAATTAAGCATTTTTCCATAATCAATATGATAATTGGAGAGTACCTGTAACTCCCTAATAATTATATTGCCAAATCGCAAAGATGATTTTAGTAATCTTTCGAACAGTATCTGCAACTTTCAATAACAGGAAATATGCAACATCACAAAAAGAAGTTGATTCAAGCATACTTCTGAAATGTCTTGGAATGGGACTAGTAAGTTCTAATTATAGGGTCCCTGCTACATATCAAATGAAAGATGATTTGAATATACTTTTGAAATGTATAGGAACATTCCCTGAAACGTCTAGTTATAAGGTAAATGCAACATTATAAAAGACAGTTGATTAGAATGTGATATTGAATTAATGATACAACCTTGCATTTGAACGATGTTAGAAATATCCGTACGTACCATCACCTAACATAACTTTTGAAATATTACAAATGAACGTTGCAATGGCGGCCGTTACGACGTTGCTGGCATGTTGATGCAACATCATTGCAAAGTCGGAAGCAACAAAACACAACCTATATGTGATTTGCAGCAACGTTGAGGCAACATATTCTTGCTCAGTGGGTAGTGTTCTTATTGGTGCCGGATGTTGCTGAATTTGCCTTCCTAGATGGTCCCAGACATGCTCTATTGAGTTAAGGTCCTGAGTACGTTCAGGCCAAGTCAGGGTGGGTGTCTCGGCCTATTCTACGTACTGCCGAACCACTCTAGCAGCGTGTGGACGAGCATTATCGTGCATTAGCACAAAGTTGTCATCGATATGGGGCATATAGGGCACTATATGGGGTTCTAGGATATTGGTTATGTACCTGCCAGCATTTAGTCTAGTTTAGAGCCACCACCAAAGCTTTCAGTTTGACAAAAATTAATCTGATCGTGCCGTTCACCACGTCGCCTTTATACTGGTACACGTCTATCTGATGAATACAGACAAAATCTTGATTCATCCGTGAATAAAATGTTGGACCAATCTTGAATATTCCAATTTGCGTGTTCTCGAGGAAATTCCAATATTGCTACTCGATGTTCTCCGGTAAGACGTGGACGTCTAGCTGGCACTCTGGCTCATATACCTGCTTCTCTCAGCCTATTTCGAACTGTTTATTCGGACATTACGAGCAGCGAACAGATCTGTTTCCAGCCTTAGAGCGGTGGTATGCCTAATTCTTAACGCCGTTAACCTCAAATAACGATCATCTACTACCGAAGTTACCCTTCTGCGGCCTTGTCAGGGTCTTTTGGTTAGCTGCCCTGTTTCTTGGTAGCGAATAACAAATCTATATATGGTGCTTTGTTGAACTCCAATTACTCCGGCGACGTATCATTGACCGCGGCCATCTTGTATGAGCGCGATGATTCTAGCGGCTTCTTCATTCATCACATGTCTTGTTAAACGTTGAGGCACATACATTATTAACAAAATGAATTTAAATTTTCACTATACAATAACACAATTTGCTTAGAAAGTTCTCGATCACAATGCATTCTCCAAGACAAAAATGATTTACTCGAGCATTTTTGCTTCCAAAAAAATTTGTAACAAATTGTGACAATTTTTTGCCCATGATAAGAAATCAGAAATATATATTGAGTTGATACATATACATATTGTCCCAAAAAACTAAAATTGAGTATTAAAAATATCTTAAAATACCAGTGATGCGATATTTTTCGTATTGTGTATATTATTAGCCCTATGGGGATATCATGGATATCATTTTTGCCAGTTAAAATCGGTATAACTGTGCAATAATATAGAAAACCAGGAAAACTATATCTGCTGATCTTTACAATTAGCACTTAAGACGACAGTTTAAAAATGGAGAACTCCCTAGGTTTAGCCGTTCATTGAGACTTTATACTGTGAGTTCCTTAAGTGTTTCTCATTTCCAATTCTTCGAGGAAATCCAGTTCTTGTTTCTTATCACAAATATGTAGTACTTCTAGTTCTGTGTTAGGTGTCAATGAATGATTGGTGTCAAGTAGATGTTTTGCGTAGTGGGATTTATCTGGCTGTTTTAATATGTATGCTCGTAAGTATTCACTGTATCTGATTTCAAAATTTCTGAAGATCTGACCCAAATAGACAGCATTACATTCTGGACATTTAAGTTTATACATACCTAATTTCTTCAATGGTGATATATTTTCCTTACGTTACTTTCTGTTTTAAAAGAAATTGTTGTACTCGTTGCTAAAGATGTTATCTTTGAAATATTATTAGAAATATTTCCTGCATATGTGATGGTTTTATAAGTTTTTATTCCTTTAGATGGTTTAGGATATATTAGTTGTAATGCCACGTTTTCCTCTTTTTTATTAATTAGCTTATTTATCATATGTAATGGATAACCATTGGATGTTGCTATTTGTCTAATTGTATTAATATCTCTATCAAAATTACATTTGTTCATGGGAACTGAAAATACTCTATGTATCATTGAATTATATGCCACCTGTTTATATGACATGTGGTGATTGAAACTATATGAAATAATCACATCAGTCGTGTTGGCTTTCGGTAAATTGAATAATCAAGTACATCATCCCAGACAGCACAAGTACGTACTTAAAACGTTCCCAGGATGTTCGTTATCAGACATCCGAAGTTCCCGGTACGTCCGTTTAAGACCCTTAGCCATCCTCAGGACGTCCTGAGGACATATTTTGTTACTAAATCATACGTCCCTTGGAAGTCCTAATTAGGATATCCCAAGTACGACCCCTTAATTTTGATAATGTACCCCCAAGTACGTCCTCTTATATGTTTTAATGGACCTTTTCAGGATCTTTTTAAGGGACACAGGAAAATAAATTCCATAATATATTTATGAACATTTATTCAATTATTTATATCGTACATTCATTAAGGACTAAGGACCACGACATGATAATTTTCAAAATTTTCGATGCCTTCCACCTTTTTTAAGTGAAAAAAAAATTGAAAACCAAACCTTTAAAACTCTATGTAAAAATTATCATTTGACACAATTTGATGAAATTCTGATAAGTCAGTCCAATTTGCCAAAAAAAGTCAAAATATTCTGGTTTTCCAATAAATTGCTGACAAAAAAATCATTGTAGGCTGGGATTATCAGCTGAATCACCGCAATAGGTTCAACAGATACCTACATGTGTACATAAAAAAAATCGTTGAAATCGTACATCTCAAAAATTTTATAGAAAAGGGTGTCCGGGTCCATAGTATGCCACACGGTATATATAATATGTTAATAAAACAGTTTTACACTTTTTTATTTTATTTTGCTTGAATTCTCTCGCTACTACTTTTTATAAAACTCTGGATCGCCTCCTTCTGGTTGAAATTACACATACTTGCAGCACCTGATAATAATTAAATATTATCACTAATTGAAAAATATATGGGCATATAAAAGTTTGCCAAACAATATACAGTCGTCGCAACATAAGGCTTCCTCTGAGAACGATATTTTGTTTAACCGCTTGTCTACATGCAGTCCACAATCTTTTTATTACATGTTCCTAGGCAAAAGTAATTATTTACAGGTATAATTCTCCAAAACTCCAATTAATAACCAAGATACTCACCTATTTAAAGATGTTATATTTCTTAAGTAGGAAATCTTTATATTGCGGCAACCTTTACTTTGAAGTAGTACTTATTCCAAAAATTGTAATGCAGCACAATATTTTGCTGGGACATCCTGTATAATACTTACAAATCAAGAGGTTTGCGATGGGAGATTTATCCAGAGGTTTTTTCCCCTTTCTCCCCAACCAACTGTATGATTTCAATATTTCATCTTTTACGGTAGCTGACAGTGAACTCTTAATAAAATTATAAGGATTTGAACCCCCATATCTTGCCAATTCATTTATCTAAAATCAATAGAATACTTAAGAGTTGATTTTATCATGTATCGTCTAAAAATCATTGGAAGGGTAGATATTGTTAAAAATTTATTTTCCGCATCATTGAAATTTTCTTGATATTGTAATTCTTCTTCAAATCTATCAATTTCATCCACTGTTCTAATTAGGAAATTAATATTGGGATATCGGACAAAAAATGAAACTTCTGCATCTCTAGGAGAATTTTTAAGTTGTCTTATTTCTTGGAGAACATCAACCAAGATGCCTCTGATCATGTGATTTTGATTTTTAATTTCTATCAAAATAGTGTTTTCTACAAATAAATTAAGTGACTGAAATCATTTTAACTACTTATCAAGAAATTTACAGGTCCACAGATATCAGGTCCACCATTGCACACTTTGTTGTTACTGGAGATATTGTCTGAAAGTCTTATTTTATTTACACTTACGTATGTACCAGTAGGTTCAACAAACACATCAAATATATTTATGCACAAGATCACAAAACTTGTTGATCACAACACAAAACTATACCAAAGATTATATTATACACAGAAACTATACATATAAACAACCAAAATGGCGACTGACGGATAAATTAGATCAACGTGGGATGGTGGCGAAGTAGCGAATGTGCTGCTACGAATGCGCATTTGATGAATAGAAATAGTGCTAAATTTGAAGAAAATTAGAATAGAGATATTACGTATTTACCGATTTTTGGTTATTATATATCTGAATTAGAAAATAATGTTTATTATTTTCTAATTTTTGACTTTAATTTGTGTGTTCCCAGGACGTACAAATTAGAACGTCCCTATTACGTACAAACTAGGTCTGGGACATTTGGACCAACTTAGGACTCCATATGGACGTCCTAAATGTCCTGTGCTGTCTGGGATTAACTCATTGAATTTTCAAATCAAGAAAATTGATTGAGCTATTTTCTTCAACTTTAATTTTTTGCTAAAAATTATTAATGTGGTTGAGAAATATATCTAATTGTCGTTCACTACCTATAAAACAAGCTAATGCATCATCTACATATCTATACCAAAATAAAACATTTTTTGAAATATTACTTTCAAAGATTTTTCTTTCTAAACTGTCCATAAAAAAAATTGCCAAAGTTGGTGATATGCTTCCCATCGGTAAACCATCATTTTGAATATATATCTTATTGTCGAAAGTAAAACAATTCTGACTAATGAGGTGAGTGTACGTTAATTCGACAGTGACCATAATTTCGACACATCCTAATATATCACGTGAAATTAAGAAATTAATAGAATTTTACCGTCTCATAATACGCTTAGTGACATCTATGAACATTTCTGAATATGTCGCGTAGCAGTTTTCTCTTTTAGTGACATGTTAGCGTATGGTATTTAAGATAGTAAAATGTATCAGACAATTGAGTTGTGGCGGCTCGAGCAAATTGCAAAGTTTCTTATGAGGTAAGACAAAAACAGACATTTTTTGAAATACTTTCAGGACGTGAATTTCAATTCCTCTGGGGAGATTTTGTATTTACATGATGAAATATAGATTTTTGTTAGATATAAAGCTGTTGTTTCGAATATATAGTAGATACTATGATTGTTTTTAGGGGTGTGGAATTTAGATACACTAAATCTAGTTACTAACCAAATTTCGACACCATGTGTCGAAATTGTGGACATTTTCCATTAGACCTAAAAATGTTCCATTTTTTTCTAAAGTAAAATATATATCATGCATTGCATCTCATTTGTAGCAATAGTGATATAGAAACGACCGGTCCTAAATTTGACATGGGTGTCGAAATTAGCTACCTTGAGCCTCTAAATTCGAGACTGCTATATTATTAGCGACTTATCAACAATATTCTATTTTTCTCAGGATCATTGAGAAGGAATTTCAGCAAGGGAGGATACCTTGCGCTACGGCAGCCAAAATGTATAATGTGCCACGAACTACATTAATAGGGAAAATAAAAGCTCGAGTGCCAGAAATATGTGAAAGTGGTGCTTCACCAGTCTTATCATTAGAAGAAGAGAAGCTGCTACCGCAATGGGTAATTAATTTGGATGAAATGGGTTTTCCTGTTACCAAGTATCAATTGCTGGAAAGTGTTGAACTCTTGGTGAAACAATTGAAAAGGCTCAATCCTTTCAGGACGACACTGGTATGAAGGATTTCTTCGTAGACATCCCGAAATTGGTGAAAGAATGACGCAGAATCTCTATGCATCTAGAGCAGCTGTATCTGTTCAGGGAGTTAGGAGGTGGTTTGAAGAGATAAGAGATTATTTCGTTTCAGAAAAAATTGAAATAAATGAGCCAGAAAGAATATTTAATAGCGACGAATCCGCATTTTTCTCGTATCCCAAAGGTATTAAAGTATTAGTTAAGAAAGGAAGTGGAACTGTTTACGAGAGGAGGTGATGAGAAGGAATGCTTGATTGTATTAATAACAGGTATGCATATGTATATGTACGCTATGGCTTATAACTCTCCAGTATAAATAATTTTTTTTGATAAATGCCAGATGTCACAATTAATTAGAAACCCAATTCCTCTAATCAATTACTATTGTTTTTGAAGAAAGTGACCCTTCATTTCATGTTTCAGGGACTGCTGCTGGACACTTCGCAGCACCAATGGTGATGCATTCGTATAAAAGGATCCCAAAACATATAGCTTTAAGTATGCCAACTGGATGACTTCCGAGTCATTTTATGAGTACAATACCTATATAATTTATCCCTGGTTAATATCTCAGAAAATCGAATTTCCAGTTATTTTGTATGTAGATGTTTACACGTCATATATCACGTCTCCATTAAGTGATTTCTGTAGAGAAAAGAATATAATTTTAATTAGTTCACTTCCAAAGTCGACTCATATTCTCCAACCATTTGATGTGGTCCTGAAAAATAGTTGGAAAAAGCGACAAAACCATTTAGAACTGAAAACAAACAAAAAATGGACAAAGCACATTCCGCAAGAATACTTAAAATTGCAATAGAAAAAATTAAAAATATAGAAGATATATTCAACAACGCATTTCGAGCGTGCCGTGTCCATTTGATGCGGAGAATGTAGATTATAGGAAAATGATTGACAATAACTTTGCATAGTCAATACCAAAGATTGACAATAAATTAATCGATAATAAAATTGTTGACCATCTACATTTTATTGAGAATGGAATCGAAGCTCAATTACTCGCAGATTTTTATAACCTTAAAGAAAAGGAATGGCACTCCGACACAGAAAATAGAGGGTTGTATCAGCTTTGGTTGAAAATTTTCAAAAAAACAGGTCTATCTGTTGGGGACCTGAGTCGGCCTTGCCCACTTTTCTGTGTCCTGTCTGTAGGTCGAAGTCTGACCTTCAGGTTTCACAGACTCCTGTCGTGAGGAAACAGAAATAATTCGTAAATACGTGGTATTCGGTCAATTCAACACCTATTTATTTTATTATCTTCGTTTACAATATAAATTATCCTAGTTTTAAGCTGGTGAAAAACAAATTATGAACCACAATAAATTACTGAGTGACTAAATTTTCACAATTAAAAATTATTCCGAGTTTTTTTTGATTTTTTTGGTTCTGTCGTTTTTGACAGCTCTCTCTCTGTCGACATTATTCGCAGCACTCACGCCAGGAAATCGATTTTCTAGCCTCGAGGCTAGTAGTTGCAGCACCGACCGGTGTGAGTTGGACGGGCGCGGATTGTTAATCACTGTTGTCCAGTCAATTTACAGCATCGGCGGTAAAAAATTAAACTAAAAAGATACCAAGTATCGTACATTCTGCCGCCCTTGAAAGTATCTGTGGACGATATCTCTCAATAAACTGTCCTTAAAGCTATTGTGGAAGTTGTCACTCAGTGACAAAACTCATTTAAACTATGTTAATTGACAAGATAATGAAGTAATCAAACAAATAGTATCAATGAAGGTCTGATATGAAAATAAAGAAGAATCAAAGTTTCTAAAACATATGTAAAAACATCAGCTCACTGAGACTACTGAGAACAGTCATCGTAATCGTCATTAATAGGAAGCGGGCAAACTTTAACTATGCTACGCTTCAAAATACCCTTAGAGGTGGTTACACTCACTACCCGCACTACACTATCGCTTCCTGGGTGCACGGCTGAAATTCGGCCTCTTGGCCACTGACAGGGTGGAACGTTGTCTTCTTTGATGAGTACTAGGGATCCAATGAGGGTTTTCAGGTTGAGCTTGAAAACGCCATGGAGAGTGTGCAGATATTCTCTCGACCAGCGCTGACAAAAACTCTGTTGAAGCTGATAGCGCTTGAGGTGATTGACCCTTTGATGCCTGAGGTCATGATCAGGAAACATATTAACTGGACCCCCATGATGAAATGGCCAGACGTCAGAATTACAAGGTCATTGGGGTAATTGGAAATAGGTATCAAGGGACGGGAGTTGAGGATGGCTCCTACTTGAACGAGAAATTTATAAAATTCCTCACAATTAAGTGGATTGTCATTTAAAACGCGACGCAAGTGATTCTTAACAAATTTTACTGCTCCTTCCCATATGACACCAAAATGGGGGGAACGTGAGGGTATGAAATGCCATTTTATTCTCAAACTGCTGATAAAATGCTGAAAGGACTCCGAATTCTGGGTATCATAAACATTTTGTAAATAATTTTGAGCTCCAATGAAATTTGAGCAATTGTCCGAATATACATTTTGACACATACCCCGTCTGGAAACAAACCTGCGAAACATGCTTATAAAACACTCAGAGGTGAGTTTGCTTGCAAGCTTAACGTGAATGGCTCTAGTAGCTAGACAAACAAAAATGCATAGGTAGCATTCCAAAACGC
This sequence comes from Galeruca laticollis, assembly GCA_963921935.1. Taxonomy (NCBI): domain Eukaryota; kingdom Metazoa; phylum Arthropoda; class Insecta; order Coleoptera; family Chrysomelidae; genus Galeruca; species Galeruca laticollis. The sequence goes on from OY998177.1 coordinate 130,477,551, forward strand.
GTTTGTTTCGGAATTTAGACTCGCGTAGAAAAAATGGTCCAGCATAGTCGACGACCACATTCAGAAATGGGAGAGAGGGTGTTACACGTGGCGGTGGTAAGTCTCCCATCCAGTTGGAGAGAGGTTTCAGGTTAACATTGAAATAGGGTAGGCACTTGAGTAATATCCTTCGTAAAACATTTCTGCCGTTTAGCGGTCAAAAGGTTTGACGAATGAGAGATAGTGTTGCTTGTGCGCCGGAATGAAGATTTTGAATGTGAGTATGAGTTATGATTAATTCAGTGGAAGGATGTTTGGAAGGTAAAACTATTGGATATTTGGAATTAAAAGGTATGTTTGCGTGTCTGAGTCGGCCAACGAATCGTATAAGACCGTGTTTATCAATAAATGGATATAAGGAGCTAAGCTTGCTGTTAGTGTTTATAGATTGGTTAGACTTTAGTTTTCGCTTTCCTTCAGGAAATGATTCCGTCTGTACTAATTGGATCAAACAACACATGCTGTGATTGAGTTCATCTGGAGTTAATGAACCAGATATTCTGGCTTCTCGAGATGTTCTCGCATTTTAAATAAAGCGCAAACGATAAGCTACAACATTTATGAGTTTTGTGTAGCTAGAATAGCGATTGAAAATTGAACAAGTTACTTGCGTTCCTAAAGATACAGATTTGTGATTAAATTCTGGAACCTCAAAATTAGACTTCTCACGAACAAAATTAGAAATGGGTGAAATCTCTGACTACTTACCAGAACATTCTGATAAAAATGGAGGTCCGTGCCACCATAAATCGCAATCCTGAAGATCATGGGGATTGATTCCCCTTGAAATTATATCGGCATGATTATTTAAAGAACCAACATAATACCAATTGTTTATGTTAGATATCTGCTGTATTTCTGAAACTCGGATGCAAACGAAAGTTTTTATTTGGCGGGATTCTAACGATAACTACGAGAACAATGGTCGAATCAGTGTAGTTGTGAATGTTGTTGAAGTTGACATCTTGGCCATTGAGAACTCTTCTCATCAACTTTGCAAGAATCACAGCTCCGCACAATTCTGAACGAGGTAATGAAATTGCCTTCAACGGGGCCACCCGAGACCATGCGCATAGAAAGTTGCAGCAAATTTGACCTTCGAGATCTATGGACCTCAGGAAAATGCAAGCTCTATATGCATTATTCGATGCATAACAGAACCCATGGGCTTCCAGATGCACGGAATTTATCAAGAAAACTTGCCGAGAAATCCTGAAGGTTTCCACAAGACTTAGGTGATTTACGAAGTTAATCCAAATTTTGTAGAGGTTGATTGGAATTGGCTTATCCCAGTCAATATTGAGAAACCAAAGCTGCTGTATAAGGATTTTGACTTGTATTATCATAGGACCTAGAAGGCCAAGAGGGTCATAAATTTTGGAGATCGTTAAAAGTGGAGTTCTCTTGTGATTAATGCGTCAAAAACTTCCAGAGAGGAATGATAAATAAATGAATCAGACTGAGATTTCCAGGATACCCCTAGGGTTTTGGTATTTTGTGAATCGGTAATGACATAATCGATTGGATTTTCCTTGTTATGTGTTAGGTCTGACAAGACATTCAGGCTATTTGAAGCAAACTTTCGTAGGTCGAAACCGTATGACTTGAGAATTGAGGTTAAATTTCTTCGTATGCTTATGAGATTTTCTTCGCTGGAAGCACTTGAGAGAATATCGTCGACATAATAATCCATTGAGATGACACGACTTTCATTTGGGAAATCATTCTCATGGTTTAATGATACCTGTTTTAAGCATCTGGTCGCAAGATATACGGAACTGGACAGGCCGTAAGTTACGGTGTTTAGACAATAATGTCCAAGGAGTTTGCTGGAGTCGTCACGCTATACTATGCGATGAAGGTTGCGCTGTTCTGTACTAATGAGGACTTGCCTGTACATCTTTGCTATGTCGCCAATGAGCCCAAAGTTGTGCTGGTGAGAGCGTAAAAAAATAGAAAAAATATCATTCTGGACAGTGGGTCCAATCATCAAAGCGCCATTCATAGAAATATCAGAAGGAGTGGCTACCGAGCCGTCAAAAATAACTCGCAGATGAGTGGTTAACCTGTCTCGTTTTTCCACACTGTAATGGGGTAGGGTAGATTGAATCTGAATGAGGTTCAGGAGTAATTTCTGACATGTGACCTAGGTCAATGTATTCCTTCATGAATTTGGAATAATATTCCTTTAGAATAGAATATTTGTTAAGCTTTCTCTCTACGGTATAAAACCGTTTGATCGCCATGTCAAGAGATTCACCTAAAGGTAGGCTATCCTGGAATCGTCCGGATTCATCTCTGGTAGTTGTGGACTCGAAATAAGCCTCACATTGTTGTTCCTCTTGAGATAGAGGTTTAAGATTGGGTTGTGGAAGCTCTTCTAGGCTCCAAAATCTCTCCAAGAAACTTTGCAAGTCATTTGTCCAAGTGGATGAAAGATATGAAGTGGGGCCAACAGTTGTTACAAATGGTATTGATCCGCCGACTTTCCAATCTAGCTTTGATTCTTGGATTACAGGCTTATTTTTGCCCAATTTTAATTGACCAAAACCTAAAATGTCATAGAATAGCCCAGCGCCTATGAGAACGTCTATGATAGAAAGCTTATAGTATTCTTCATCAGCTAGGGGTATATCTGCCGGTATGTTCAGTTTAGACGTATCAATTGGATGCTGAGGAACAAAATTAGTTATTTTGTCTATACAGACCTTTATAGGATGATTATATTCCCATTTTAACACGTTTGAATTGTTTGTGGTTTTTTCATTGATGCCTGCAACTGGAATGTTCACAGATTCATAGAGCAGATTTAATAGGTTACAAAATTGGATTGACTGCCACTATCCAAAATGGCTCGTTACGGTATAGGTTCATTATTCTGGTAATAAATCCTTATAAATACTGTGGACAATAACACTGAAGTGCTTGGGTTTTGGTTAGTGCATGAGAAGCTACATGCATTTTCATTTGGGTTCACATGAGGATCTTGCTACATGGCGTTGCTAAAGCTTTGATTGGAGATTGGCGACATGGTGTTAACTAGAATTCTGGTTGCGATTTGGCAACATCGCTTTTGGTTCGTTTGTATTCGCATGAGTTTCGTTTGCATTGGATAGACTTGAACAGTTATGGCTTGAATTGGAGGTTCTATATTATGAATGGTTGCCAGGTTGCATGTGAAGCATTGAATGATGCTTGCCACGGCAAGTTTTACAAGTGTGTATGGGTATAAGAGTGAGTTCAAGTTTAATAGTTCACAAGTTTGAATGAAATTATAATTACAATTGGGAGTGAGAGCTACTACGAGTGCGAGTAAAATTGGAATAAGGTTGTGACTTCAAGTGAGAGTGTAAGTAAAATGGGAATTCATTGTGAATGTATTGAGTATGATTAAAATTAAGAATGCATATGCGAGTAAAAGAGTGTGCTCATGAGACTAGAGCAAGTAAGAGTGCGAGCAACAACAAGTGAGTACGAGTAAGTGTGAATTATTGTGAATTCAAATGTAAGTACGAGTATAATTGTGAGTAAGGTGCAATTGTATGCGAATGCAAGTAATTGTGTAAGTGTGAGTTAGCATGGAAGTAAATGTAAGGTAGTGACCACGAGTATATAAGTATGATGAGAGAGTTGTTTCTAACTCTTCTGAGATTGTTTTTGTATATGTTTTTTTTCATGATTATAGACGTTTGTTGTAAGGGGGTCCGGCTCTTTGGAGGGCAAAAATGAGTTTTAAAATGTTTTAATTAAAGCAAAGTAAAGTTATTTTTTGTACTCGTCAAGAAAAAGGAGGGTAAGATATATTAGTTTTAGTGTTTTTGTATCTGTCAAGTCTTTTTAAGTTCAAAGTGTCGTCGTTGTTTTTTTTTTAGTAACATATGAATAGGGGGTATGACGTTTTCTTGTAAACATCACCCAAGTGTTTCTATTATCTAAGTATCTACCACGTGTCTTCTTCTTCATCCAAGTATATTTTTCTCTAAGTATCTTCTTCATTCAAGTATTTTTTCAATACCTTCATCCAGGTATTCACATCCAAGTATTTTTTTCCAATACCTTTATCCAAGTATTCACATCCAAGTATTTTTCCATGTCAAAGTGTCTAAGTTTTCTAAACGTCCTAGGTTTTAAATGTTTAAGTATTCGTTTTTCAACGTCCAAGTCTATATGCCTAAGTTTTTCTTAAGTGCATGAGTTTAGGGGTTAATCACTGTCCTCTTCCCGAGGACGAAAGGTTTGATTTTCTTGACGAGAAAAGATTTTAAGTAATGAATGAGTGCTATTCCGCACTGAGCGTTGAGTGAGAAAGTGAATCGTTAATTCGAGTGGAAGTGTTGGTTTGAGAATGAGTTATGTGTTAAGAATGTATTTGAGGGTAAGTTTTGATTGAAAGTGGTTTGGTCACACCAGTAGAATGAGTATGATGAGTACGAGAATGATGATCATTAAGGTATTACGGGAATAAGTTCTGTCCAGAACAGTACATTTCTTCTTTGAATGATTAAAGCATTGAGAGAGATTAAGTTTTGATAAGCGTATGTTTGTTCAAGAGATTATACGAGTTCAATGATCTAATTTCATTTCTATCAATAAATATGAATCATCACAGAATCAAGTGAAGTTTCTTTTTTTTCTGTTTTGTGATTTGATAATAAGTTTTGCTTTAGATGTGAATATTCTTAATTGTTATGCAATATATTTGGTTATATTATTACAATTTTTAAACATTTGAAATCGGCATTAACAATTTGCCTCATGGTATTATTTGGAAAAATAACAATCTAAAGTTACATTGAAATGATAAGTGAGAGATTAAATTGGTTACGAATGCTAGCAATTGCAACTGGCACATTGCGTCTATAAGGAATCCATTTTTGACACAAATATTCAACATAAAATACAAATCAATGCGTCACTATGATCGGGCTATTTTAGGACAACAATTATATTTCACATCAGTGTAACGAATATTCATACTATTGCAAACCGCCGTGCTTTTTGAATTTTACGGCTATTGCAACATTATACTGCATAACATACTGTATAAATTGATAAATTATTAAGTATTTAAATAATATGAATGATTGTTTCACACAAAAAATATTTACATATGTTATTAGAATTCCGAGGTAACTTTTAAACCATAAAATGTAATAAATATTTTTGTGTCATTTGAGTACTGAATATTGTCTCACACTGTATGTTAAATTCATGAGATTTTTAAATCGTTTGATTCGCACATATATGAAAATATTTATCAGTTTTAACTGTCTCATCTTATAATATTAATATATGTGACTGTTTCCCCCAATGGTATTAAAATGTTATTAGAAATCCAAGATAAATTTTTAAATTGTAAAATGTGATAAATGTTTTTGCACCACTAGTTTACTGAATTTCGTATCACACTATATTCTATGTTTACAAAATTTTACGTTGGTTGAGAAGCAAATATACAAAATGTTTTATTATTGATAAATGCCTTATCCAATGTCTGTTTTCTGCCGACTGAAATTCTCGAAGAGTTCTCGGGGAACGCTGGGGGTCCATATTCTCTGGACTCCAAGGGCTGTTTGACTCTTCTGGTCGCTAGGACTATGATTCACTATTTTCTGGTTCCATCTGGTCTCGTTTCTGGTTTTATCCATGTTTTATGATATTGTTACTTTCTAGCCATATCGCAAAATGAGGAAAGGTTGTTTCACTTTTTTCTCGACTACGAAACACCAACCGTAGTTCACGGTAATAATTAACTTTATATTTATTGGAGTAAAATGGTTATATAAAATAAAGACATTTGTTACTGGCACTTGAAATAAATTGACGACAGAAACATAGTCTTTTTTGCTTCAACAATCAAGACTATCACTGAGTATTTTATGTAAGGAGTATTATTTGTTCACTTTAGATTATTTATGAATGAATGAATGTAGCATAAGATACCGGTACAAAAATGCCGGTATTATCTCGTAACTAGAGTAACATGTTGGATCGATGATGAGTAGAAAGTGCGTACTTATGTGATGGAAGCGAAGTGGGAAGTCATGTGATATATCAGGGAACATCGACAAATGGGAGGGGAGAGTTAAAAATGTAACGGTCAAATACAGTGAGTTAAAAATGCACACTAGAGTCGGTTTTTATGCATGAAAAAGTGTTTTTCGTTACAGATAAGGGAATTTCGACTATAGTTTTTATGAAGCGATAAGGTTTGAACCGATATGGATTGCTTTAAAGTTTTGTGTGAAGATGATTTTAAGGCAATAATCATCTGTGCTTTTCATGAAAGGGATGTTAAAATGGATGTTTGCATATTTGAAGAAATATTTGAATAGTTGAGAAGAAAGATATTCCATTTATGATGTATGCGGGATATATAAATTATGATATACAGGGAGAAGATAGAGTAAATTTTACAGGAAGAAATTGAATGTTAATTCAAATTCTTACAATTACAGAGGAGGAATTTCCCTTTGATCTATGCACGTTTTAACGTACCTTTAATTCTATGTTTCTGGAGAAGTTTTCAGTCACAATAGTTTTATTTACACACGCACTCTTATCACTACTCAGAAAAGATAGTCCTGGCTTTTGAATATTTAACTTTTGAATTTCATCTTTCAACCTCCGGGTATACTCGGTAGGGTAAGGATTGGTCCCCGTGATTGGGGGTGAAGATAATATTAACAAATCTACTCTTGCGGGATTAAACTTTATTTGATGGTTATTAAATTAACTCTTTAAAAGCATATCACACTTGTAAAAATTTCGCTGTTAGACTTGATAGTTAGCAAGGAAGTATGGTGAGAGTGGAGGAGTTTATCTGAGAATGTGTATATTTATGACGCTCTCAAAATAGGCAAAGCATGTATCATCTCCGTTACTCATTTTCACTCCATCAACTCGAGATTTGTGTCCTCGTGACGCTAGATCAATAATAACAGTATTCATCACCTCAGTGTATAAAATATAAATTTTTTACCGATAAAAGTTTGCCAGTTCTCAATACATACATACGTAAATAGTAATCCTCGCACTTTTTATTCTAGTTTTGTGGCTCGTTTATTTCATGTATAATAATATTTCATTGCAGGAATGAGCCAATCAGATAGAGAAATGTTGGTAGATAATGTGAATATAATCTATCATTCTGCGGCTTCTGTACGTTTCGATGATTTTCTAGAAAAATCCATACTGATGAACATCAGAGGAACAAGAGAAATCGCACAATTGGCTTTAGATTTGAAGAATCCAACTATGTTCGTACACATTTCCACATCTTACTGTACCGGAGATCGCTACGAAGTGGATGAACAGCTTTATCCGCCACACGGCGACTGGAGAGACGCCATTTTATTAGCCGAAACGTGTGACAAAGAGTTATTACATACAATGACCGTGAAATATATTCATCCTCATGTCAATACGTACACTTTTGCAAAAGGTTTAGCGGAACATGTTGTTGACGACATGTGTAAAGGGAAAATAAAAACAATCATCACTCGGCCATCAATAGGTAAGCCTTTAATTAAATTCGAAACATCTCACTGACATAGAGCGAACTAAAATTGAAATATTCTGACTCTAACATCTTCAACATACTTTTGTTTTTGTAACATTATCCTCAACACTTTCGAGATCTTTATAATCGACTATTGAATCAATCAGAATTTCAATGCTTCATGTCAATCCTTATTTTACCTTAAATGACTTTCACACCCTTCTAAATACCTATAGTACGATCAGATATCTAAGAATGTCATGACTCACCAACCACTTCAGTTATCAGCAGGCGGTCGATTCTACAAGAGTTGTACCTGCCTTAACCATTAAATTTTTAGTAGTAATAAAACAGACACAACGGAATATTAGGTAGGTAATGACTATTTGCTGCCTAATTTTTCCCTTTCTATTTCTAAAATTGGAAAGCAGTCAATTCTCAAAACAGTCTTGTTTTTCAAATCTGGTAGATAATTTATTTTGAAACCGCAAATAGACCATTATATTCTCTTTAATAGCCCATTATTACTGAAAGTCTGGTGTCCTGGTAAGTGAGTATTTTATTATTTACGCACATTTAACCCTAGATTGCCAACCTACATAAAATTTACGTCCATTTTTTTTTAAATTTCAAATAACTGGCCTATTATTGGTATCCTCGTTCTGTCGCTCCAGCAGTGCATCTCCCACAACAACATTCGGCTGCCGACGAGCTTCTGTTGTGGCAGTTGTGGGTTGTAGGTTACCGAATAAAGAGTGATTATCAACGCGTAAATTTTACGTATAGTTGGCAAATTCGTACGGTGGTTATACGTATATTTTACGTATTGTTGGCAATAATGTAAGTCTTATTGGTCAGATTATGTTTCAGTTATTAGATTTTTTCCTATTTACCTGGGTTGAATGTGGGCGTAAAACAAATTTTAAGCTCAAAAAAAATTCTATCAGATAAAGACAGAACAAATTCTCCAAGCTAGTGACTTTAGTGACTGTAGCGACATCGAAGATAATGACAATCAATTTGAAACAGACCGGCAGTATGACAGCGATGACAGTATTAGAGACAAAGATTATGTTCCAGACCCGATCGATGAGGACCAATACGAGAAAGATTTACAAAAAGTGTGAGATTATGCTAAAAAAATCCCTAACCATTTTTCACAGTCAAAAAAGTTAAAACTCACAAAGAATCTATTTCGAGCAATACGGATTTGCAAGCGCTAACACCTATTACTGCTCAAGACAGGCCAGACTCAGAAGAGGCAAAGCCAAATATTTTTTTAGGTAAAGATAGTTACAAGTGTTACAGCTTTGCCCCAAGAAATACCGAAAATCAAAAGACCCCAAAGAAAAATATCATTTATATCAGACCCGGTCCAACAGGCGAAGCCAAAGACGCCATCGAACCTATCAGTGCATTCAGTTTATTCTTTACTGACGACATACTTTCCGAATTATTGATTAACACCAATCCACAGGTATTTGAATTGCAAGAAAAATACAAAGTTAAACATGCGTCCAACTCACCAACATCCATAAACGAACTAAAGGTTTTACTAGGTGTTTTAATTTTATCTTCGGCGCTTAAAGACAACCATCTTACGGGTGAAATTCTTTTCAATGATTCATTGTCTGGTTCCAAGTACCGTGCCACCTTAAGTAGAACAAGATTTAACTTTTTAATCAATGCGTTTCGATTTGATGATGCATCTACAAGGGCAGAACGAAGAAGCATATCTTCTTTTGCTCCAATTTCCGATATTTGGGATAAACTTGTAAAGAACTGTACCAAACATTATAAACCCAGCGCATATTTATGCATTGACGAACAATTAGTGGGTTTTCGAGGTAGATGCTCATTTCGAACGTATATGCCAAATAAACCCAAGAAATATGGTATAAAAATACTTATGATGTGTGACGTTGCAACAAAATATCTCATAAACGCGAGTCCTTACCTAGGAAAATCCACAAATACGAATGAAGTACCCTTGGCAGACTATTTTGTTGAACTACTTAGTAAACCAGTTTGGGGAAGTAACAGAAATATTACAACTGATAACTAGTTTACCAATATGCCATTGACCAACAGACTTCTTCAATCTCCATATAAACTAACAGTCGTCGGTACGATTAGGAATAATAATAGACAAATACCTCAAGAACTGCTAAATATAAATTCGGAACATCGAAGGCCGTTTTAACTGAGAACACAACTTTGATTTCGTATAAACCAAAGGCAAACAAGAACGTCCTGTTATTGTCATCAATGCATAACACAAATGTATTGAACGCTGTCACGTCAAAACCAGAAATAATCCATGTTTACAATAGTACTAAAGGAGCAGTGGACACTTTCGATCAAATGACTTCCAATATGTGCTGTAATAGGAAGACAAGGCGCTGGCCTCTTTGTATTTTCTATAATATGTTAAATATAGCCGGTATAAATTCATACATCATTTACAACCATAATATGACACGTGCTGGAAAAAAATCGGAATCTAGGCTAAATTACATGATAAAGCTTCATGAACAATTAACACAACCGTGGCTAGAAACAAGGCTGCAGATTCCTACATTACCTAGAAAATTAAAAATAACTATCTCAAGTACGCTGGGTGAAAGTTCTCAAGTGAAAAATACAAGGCTAGAGAAAAAGGGAAAGCGAACATATTGCAAACAGTGCCCTTCCGTTAAAAAAAGGATGACAACAACATATTGTCAAAATTGTCCAAGGTTCTTTTGTGTAGAGCACCAAATAAAGATGTGTTATGAATGCGCTGAATCTAAGTTTAACTAACCTTTTTATGTGTATTTATTGGTTATTTCCTTTTTTTGATTTGAGAAATGTTTGTTATTTTTGGATAAAAAAAAGCTGCAAAAGTTATATAATTAATTACTTTTCCCTAAATTAAAAGGTTTGAGACAATTTTTGCACATATTTGAAACGTACGTAAAATTTACGTATTGTTGGCATCAACGTATATATTTTCAACGTTGGCAATCTAGGGTTAAACACAAATAATAGGGGGCCCACTATTATTAAAATGCGAAACTATTTCATGAGATATTGATTTAGAACTTTGTCAGATTCCTGGTTACACCATATCTACAAATAAATAGTAATAAAACTAAATATATCGTGAGGATTTTATTTTAACAAAAATGTGGGTTCAATTTATATCACTAAACTATTGCAATTATGTCAATTGTTTATAATATTCATTTCCTGTTACTAACTGACTTCCTAAACGAAACAGGTGTTCGGTCATTCTCGATAATTCTGGTAAATTTGACCGAATTATTATTGCAGTTTTATTTGATTACCTTTTAACAAAAAAGGTTTTTACAAACTAATGTTTTTAATTTTTTAGTGGTTAATTCTCTACATGAACCTATTGAGGGATGGAATGACAATTTCAACGGTCCAGTAGGTTTAATGTTAGCTGCTGGAAAAGGTAAATTGTTCTTTGGATGAGTAGAAATTAAGAGATTTATTTTATAAAATCTAATTTGAAGTATTAGGTGTCCCACGTAAAATTTGCACCGCCCAATATCTCAAGTTAAGTTTAGATTTGGAAAAAATTACAGAACAGCACAATTATAGCGCCCTGACCCATAGCTTAAAAAAACCTTAAATGGCAAAGGGCTTTTAATAACACATCATTTTGAAGGTGCTTCTATTATCTATGCAACTGCATGTTTTTCTTACTTCACTTTATGTATATATATATATATACTGTATCTTCAAATATCTTGGGGATTCCATCGTAAATAGGACTGAATTAAACTCTTATTTACTACCCAACGTTTCGAAAATATTATTTTCTTCGTCAAGACTGCAATATGGACATGTTGGTACATTTTATTGAATAATTAATTTTCAAATTTACGTACAAAATGAGTTGACAATTATTAAAACACTTCAAATTAGGAGTAAAAAAAATATTTTATATGTAGGTACTTTTTAAGTTCAACTAATTAACAAGGATCTCTTTGATGTGAAGGTGCATTATCTGATTGTCAGAGTGTCACAGTATGAGTGACAGTTTCTTGGTTGAGACATAATTGAGTTGGTGTGTCTAACTTTATAACTTAAGTGACAGCCATCATTATTTTTACAATGACTTGTCATGATCCTATGAACAAAGGAAGTCCTATATATCATATATTTGAATATTATATATATATATATAAACATATATATACAAAGTGGAAAGTATAGTCTTTTGCTGACTAGTTGGAAACAAAATCGAAAAACCAATTTATATGGGAGAAGCAGCAAAACGAACGTGTATTCTTATAACATTATATTTCCACAATGAATATTGTCATCATCAGGGGGCTACAATACAATTAAATACTGCATATGAATACCACAAACATATAATTAAAATCATTTAAAAACTTGAAAATGTAAATGCCGACAATTAGAAGGTCGGGCACGTGCGTCTTAGTAACATCACATACTAATGAAAATGGAAGTTAAATGAACTGCCATGTCAAGAAGTTCGATCATGACTACCAACTGAAAAGTTGAGAGAAACGTTTGTATTTCTACCATTCCAACAAATAAACACATTATTTTCTCATCCTACAAGGTGAACGAAAAAATTAACGTAAGTTCAGGTTATGTGATTATGGTCAATAAAACAATGAAAATCTATTATTTTTTCAGCCTACGTTTCGACCTTTATTGGGTCATCTTCAGGGCGTCTACAAGAACATACAAAGAATGTATTTTTTTTGTGTGATACACTAAACACAAAAGTCATAAAAAATTGGTAAAATCAGATAAAATCTGTACAATAGTATATGTAAGAAACGACAAAAAATTATAGTTAAAAAATATTAAAAGTTAATTTTTTAAAAGGTTATTTTTTAAAATAACAGTTATGAAAACCACAGGAAAACAGGTGAGATCCTTTAATGTCATTAATTGCGACAAGCAGCTAGAGTTTACTAATGAATTATATGATGTTTATTATCCTTCAACGCTCAATATCCGCTAGTTTAAGGTTGTATATTGTTGCTATTATTTGTGTAAGTGCAATCCCCAGTATAGTTCTAAAGGAAGAAGAAGACCAGAGAAGAAAAAATATAATAAAATCAAATGAAGAAAAGAACTCTTTCCTTCTCCCCACCCCTCAATTCATTGAGAGAACCAAAACCCTTACAGGAAAATTAATATTACGGTACAATTTCTGATCATGAATATGTTTAAAAAGATATACTTTGATTGAATGTGAATCTATTGTTACTAATATTAAGAACAACCTTTTGTGATACTTAAATACCTCACAAAATGACGGAAACCAGATGAAAATACCTAATCAAAACTATGTTAAACAAACAAAGACTTACCAAAATTGATTTTCTTCTTGTAAAAATTCCCTATCATATCAAGCCTTCCAAAAACCATTTTTTATCAAAAAAGGAAATAACATTTCAGTTTATTGTGTGTGTTCATGTTTGGATACGGTGGGAACTGAATGTAAAATGAATTTTATAGATATCAGGTAAGGAACGAGTTCAAAAACCAGTTTAATTGTTTTTCAACGACAACTCTTTGGTTCTATTTATTAATGAAATATAGGATGTGTTTAAATTTTCGACGTCTTTTTTGAAGTTTACTGAAGGGTTATTGACAATGTCAATCATTTCAGAAAACCTTCTATTATAAAAGTTGGTTTGTTGGTCTAAAATTTTGACGTCATCAAAATTAAAAGTGTGGTTTTCTGAGAAAGAATGTTGAGCCAAAGATGAAACTAATGATTTCTTCCTTTCATCCCTTCGGTGTTCATTTATACGTACAGATACATATCTTTTGGTTTCCCCCACGTAGCATTTGTCGCAGTTACTACATGGTATCTTATAAACAACATTTGATTGTGATTCAATTGGTGTTTTAGTTTTTACTTTAGAAAAAAACATTTTCGTAACAGTATTTTCGCCCTTTAGAGCTATTTGCTGTTCCTCGTTGTTTAGAATTTTACACAATTTCTCTGAGAGACCCTTTACGTATGTCATTTTATGGTAAATTACACGGTGGTCTTTATTAGTACTAGAGGTATGGTTTGAATGAAATATTATTTTATTCAATAATTTGTTGGGAAAGTTATTTTTTATGAGATACGTTTTGAGTTTTTTTCAAATTTTGGTGGATGCATTCATCACTACAAATATTTTCTATTCTAAATTTAAGATTTTTGACAACGTTTATTTTTTGACTCATGGGATGTTGAGAGTGAAAATTTAGGAATCTCTCTGAAAAAGTGGGTTTATGGTACCAATCAATGATAAGTTTGTCCTCAATGTTTCTTGTCACTAAAGTATCTAAAAATGCTAGTCTACTGGAGACTTCTTTTTCTAATGTAAACTGAAGTTTGGGGTGATAAGAGTTGAAATTTAAAAGTATCTCCTCCTCTGTACCCTCAGGAGCAATCAAAAAAATGTCATCAGCATAACGTTTGTATCTAAAAACTTCAAAAGATAGTTTCCCAAGACACATATCCTGCAATTCTGACATTATAATGTCTGCACATATAGGTGATAGACAGTTGCCCATCCCCAAACCCGAAATTTGTTCAAAAAATTGTTCGTTGAAATTAAAATAACTATTTTCAATACATAGGTTGAAAAGAGTCTCAAAATGGTCAAAGGTGATAGTAGAATTACTGTGAAATTTACTCCAGTTTCTTTCAATAATATTTAATGTTTCATTTACTGGAATATTAGTGAAGAGAGAAATGACATCCAAAGAAAGCAAAACATGATTTGAAGGAATTGTTAAGTTCTTCATTTCATTAGAGAACTCAAAAGAATTCTTAACGTATCTTTCATCTTTGATGAAGAAAGGTGATAAAAGTTCAGATAAAAATTTAGATAAGAAATAAAGGGGTGAACTCACATAACTGACTATTGGTCTTAAGGGCAAATCCTGCTTATGTATCTTTGGTAAAAGATACATCTTTGGAAAAACACCATCATTACATTTTAATTTTTTAGCCACATCTTTAGTTAAAATATTCCGTGTTGTCAAATTGTCAATTACTTCATTTAGTTTATTTTGACCTTTTTTAGTAGGATCATCAGCAATTATGCCATACACAGTTTGATCATTAAGAAGAATGTTTGCTTTTTCCAAAAATGTAGCCTTCTCCAAGATGACAGTAGTATTACCTTCGTCTGCCTCTGTAATAACTATTTATTCCTTATAATTTTTTAGAAACAATCCTGTTTCTCTTATAGCTTTCAGAATATCTTTATTACTTTTGTTAATTTTAAATAAATTTTGATTTGTTGTGAAGTTAGTTATAATGTTAATAGCTTTGTTTCTGGTATCGTCCCTATCGTGCTCATTTTTATAACCCGATAAAACCGATTCCAGATCAATTAATATTTGTTGTAGAGGAAAGCCTTGTTCATCATAGGGTAAGTTGAACTTGTCGCCTAAACTTAAGATATATTCTACATTATAAGGAATATTTATGTTTGTCTTATTAACTAGCCATTTATTTTCGAAAGATTGATCATTTTCTTCTAAAAAATGACTATGTTTCTGAGTGTAATTCAATTTTTGGAACTTTCCCCTCTGCCTTTTACAGATTCTGTGTGATTCTAATTCATGGAAGTTTTCCTGATTCATGCTAAAAGAGTTTATAATGTCGGTAGGTACCATATCTGCAAGAATGCGTTTAATTCTAATTATTTCACACTTTAGAGTCTTAATCTTCCAAAATGCGAATTCAATTTCCACAGATAAAAATTGAGATTGAAAACGTTTTGAAATATTGCTCGGCTCATTTACAAACGGACTATTGCTCGCTTACAAAAAATTTAAAAAGTTACCAGATTTAATGATATGGTTTGGTAAAAGGTGTTCCCTTCTGCATCTACACAAGAATTTGCTGTGGTTTTCATAGTTTACAAGTTTTTTATTGTAGTTTCCCCATGCTTTGAAATGTTGCATTGCTTCTTGTCCATACATGTTCTTGATATCGCTTAAAAATCCCATTTTTCACATATCCTCTCGCAGTCCAGAGGTCGTATTCAGTGTCCAGTAGAAAAACCCAATTCTAAATTGTTTGTGAAATAGTTTTTTTGACCAAGTCAATGTGTGTAAGTTCAGGTTATGGGATTATGGTCAATAAAACAATGAAAATCTATTATTTTTTCAGCCTACGTTTCGACCTTTATTGGGTCATCTTCAGGGCGTCTACAAGAACATACAAAGAATGTATTTTTTTTTGTGTGATACACTAAACACAAAAGTCATAAAAATTTGTTAAAATCAAATAAAATCTGTACAAATAATAGATTTTCATTGTTTTATTGACCATAATCCCATAACCTGAACTTACACACATTGTCTTGGTAAACAAACAATTTAGAATTGGGTTTTTCTACTGGACACTGAATACGACCTCTGGACTGCGAGAGGATATGTGAAAAATGGGATTTTTAAGCGATATCAAGGACATGTATGGACAAGAAGCAATGCAACATTTCAAAGCATGGGGGAACTACAATAAAAAACTTGTAAACTATGAAAACCACAGCAAATTCTTGTGTAGATGCAGAAGGGAACACCTTTTACCAAACCATATCATTAAATCTGGTAACTTTTTGAATTTTTTGTTAGCGAGCAATAGTCCGTTTGTAAATAAGCGAGCAATATTTTAAAACGTTTTCAATCTCAATTTTTACCTGTGGAAATTGAATTCGCATTTTGGAAGATTAAGACTCTAAAGTGTGAAATAATTAGAATTAAACGCATTCTTGCAGATATGGTACCTACCGACATTATAAACTCTTTTAGCATGAATCAGGAAAACTTCCATGAATTAGAATCACACAGAATCTGTAAAAGGCAGAGGGGAAAGTTCCAAAAATTGAATTACACTCAGAAACATAGTCATTTTTTAGAAGTAAATGATCAATCTTTCGAAAATAAATGGCTTTGTATGTTCTTGTAGACGCCCTGAAGATGACCCAATAAAGGTCGAAACGTAGGCTGAAAAAATAATAGATTTTCATTGTTTTATTGACCATAATCCCATAACCTGAACTTACACACATTGACTTGGTCAAAAAAACTATTTCAGAAATAATTAACATTTTTTGATTATTTAAGTTGAAAAAGGAAAATTATTCTAATTATTTCATCATTGATATTATTATTCAAAAATTAACATTGATCACATCTATATTGATGATAAAGACAAATATCAGATTATGAGGCTGATGACTAACAACCTTACTAATCCAAAATGAGCTAATCAGTTATTTAATCACAGCTTTCTTAAAGAAAAGATATTTACACTAATGTGATCTAAACAGAATCAGATGAACATGCCTGTACAGCTGTGTAATTCATATCTAGCATCAGCCAATATGAATAGATTTCACTGAGATGATTAAGATCAGTTTTTTTATTCATACAATTATCAGATTGAAATATTAATGCCATCTCCAAGAATGTACGCTTAGATAACTTCCTTTCTTTAGCCAATACTCTAACTGCCTTGTAGTTACATATATATATATATATATATATATATATATTGAAGTATTTTTCTTGGGAAAGATCAAGTTAACCTACAAGAGTTTTAATATGAACCTTTTCCAAGAAAAATACTTCAAAGAATAATATAATAATGGTTCAAGAACATTCCTGCAATATATATATATATATATATATATATATATATATATATATTAAAATGTTATTCACTCGAAAAAATTGTTTTTTAAAAATAAACTTTATTTATAACACAAGACTTTCACAATGGATTTATTAATGATTTTATAAAAAATGATGTGACACGACTAAAATGTACAGTGATAAGAGCCCTAACTAAAATGATTACTTCATATTTATAATATTTCTTTGCTGACGCATCTTCTTCGTGTAACGCTTACATTTCTCCTTCCTCCTTTGGATTCGACTTCGTCCTCGAGGTCCTAGTTATTTCTTGTAGAAGTTCTTGTATGATTTGAATTTGAGCGACTTGTAATTTTTGTCCAAAAATTATTTTCGAAATTCTTCTTTTCTTCTTCAGGAAAATAACTACTAAAAAGGCTAAAACAAACATGGTTAATAAAAGTGCGCTGATGCTGATGCCAGTTGAAATCGGTGGTGAAACTTCTGTTTCTTCTATCGGTTGTATTGGTCCGTGAGTTTCAGGAATTCTGAGTTTTTCAATTTCCAATTTATGATCGGGCATCAACTTGATTGGGACAATGTCTGGAATCGTTATTTCGTGAATGGTCTTTTTACCATACAAGGTTCCTTCTATAATTACTGGTTCCTCTGACATCAAAAGACTGCTAAATTTGACAGCTTGTTTTTGAATTTTTGTGGGATTAACTACACCCAACAAAATTGCTTTATTAGTTTCTCTGTAGAAATTTTCTGTTACAATAGTTTTTGTGCAATTTTGGACATTTGGTATTTGACATCAGGATTTAATAGATTTCGTACAGATTTAATATTCAGTTTCTCCTTTGCATTTATTATTGGCATAAAAGGATGTGGGTGGCAAAATCATTACGTGTTCATTATTAGGAACGGTGTAACGTGAATTTCACACTTTGAAATAAATCTAAATAATTTAACAACAAATTAATACTGTCACGGTATCGGCTTACGAGGCACGATTTAAAATTTAAAAACTCGTTGAAAGACCGGAATATTCAAAGAATCAATAATTGGATAATTAGCATGCGCTGTCTGAGTGTACTAGCGTAGGGCGATTGGCTTTCATTTCTTCCTTTTTGACGTGAAAGGTGCTAGTTGGCGTTTCGTTAAACATAATTTCGTCCATGTGGATGAAGAAATAATATTACATAAAATATAAACCCAATAGTTCTGCAGATCATGGTTTAATCCTATTAGACATCTGCAAAACCGGGTAGAATTATACATCGTTGAGATAACAAAACTGAGTATACTTATATAGATTTGAGTAGTCTTATATACCTATAAAAATAAATTGCTGATCCATGAAAGCTGGGATATAATAGTAAATTTGCAGTAGGAAACTTATCATTCCAACCATTGCGACGGACTTCCTACCTGAGGGATGTTAGCTTTGTGCAGACATAGAAAGGAAGTATAAAATTACATTCTTTGAGAAATCTAAAGTATAGTGTAAATTTTGAACTACTGCGTCACATCAAGCTTCGTTCATATTTTTTTTATCATATTATAATCTATAGTTATTCAACTTCTTTCAATTCTCTTTACTCAATTATAACCTGTAAACTATTCACTTTTTTTTATATCTTTTTATTATCAATAATATTATAAAGTATTTTGGAGTTTATATAACTGAAAAGAAATAATTTTACTACATCTGAACTATTGTATATTTAGAAAATCATGTAAATTTCTTTGTAAATTATTGTAAATACGGTATAATTATTAAATTGTAAATAGAACTTTTTTCCACTTTGCTTTATCACACCAAACCAAAAATTTCAGGTTCACAAGGAAAAAATAATTTGTATGTGTTATTTGGGTTTTTGTTACTTTTGAGAAAGTAACTGGCGTCCAACAATTTACCATATTCACTTTAGTTATTTTTCAAGTTATTACATCTAAACTAACTAAGTAATTAGATCCGTGATCAGGTCTAATTACTTCCCCAAATACCACATACAACCTGGCAAGAACTCACGCCCTTAGTTTTCCGGGAAATACCCACACTTTTTGGGTAACAACGGGATAAATTTTATGGGTCAGAAAAGTATTGGTATGGAAAATGGGAATTTTGATTATCATGAGCATTGTTTTTTGAGTGATAATTTGATTAGTAGATAAATTAATTGGTTCTTCTGGAATTTGAATTCCAGTAATTGGATGTTCAATATCAGAATGTTGTGTGTCATCGGAAGATTGAATTTGGTCAAACTCATCTAGAAATTTGCTTATGTCAAAATCAGACTCGTCTGGGGGTTCTGCTTGATTTGAACTGATCGTATCTGGAGCATTAATTTGTGCGCGAGATAGGGCGTCAGCGACTTGATTTTCTTTACCTTTTTTGTATTTAAATTCAAAATAATAATCTTCAAGCTTAAGTCTCCAGTGTGCTAAATGAGAGGTGGAATCTTTAATTTTGTATATCCACACTGGAGGATTGTGGTCAGTTTCGACACTGAATTTTTGCGAATATAGATATGGGCGAAAATGTTTACATGAATCAATAATAGCCAGTAATTCTTTTTCGACTGTCGAATAATTTTGTTCAGCGGAATTTAATGTGCGAGAATAGTAAGCAATAGGGTGATTGCCTTGTGACAAAACTGAACCAATGGCTATCTTTGAAGCGTCTGTAGTGAGTATAAACGTTTTTGAAAAATTGGGGTATTGAAGAACCGGAGCATTGCTTAATAACCGTTTACATTTTTCAAAACATTCTATGTATTGAGGATTATTAGGATCGATAACTGTTCCCTTGCGAGTACATCTAGAAAAAGGGGAAGTAATTTTTGCGAAATTCGGAATAAATCGGCGATAATAGCCAATTAGTCCTAAAAACGATATTATTTCTTCAATAGTTTTTGGAAATGGATATTTTTGAACAGCTTCTATTTTAGCGGGGTTTGGTTTTATTCCTTGGGGAGTCACAATGTGGCCTAAGAATCCAACTTCTTTAGTGAGAAATTCAGATTTATTCAATTGTACTATAAGATTTGTTTTTCGGAATACTTCAAAAATTTGTGCAATGTGTACGAGGTGTTCATGCAATGATTTAGGAAAAATAATAACGTCGTCCATATAGACGAGACATGATTTGTATAGATAGGGTCTGAGGATATTATCCATTAGTTATTCGAACGTCGAGGGGGAATTTTTTAATCCAAATGGCATTCTTGAAAATTCGAAATGACCGTGAGGTACGGGAAAAGCAGTTTTCTCTATAGAATTAGAATGGAGCTCAATTTGATGAAATCCCTGAGCGAGATCAAGAGTAGTGAAGTAGGTAGCTTTACCTAGATTGTCTAAGATTTCATCGATTTTAGGAAGAGGGTATTTGTCATCTACCGTATTCTCATTAAGTTTGCGGTAATCAATTACCATGCGAAACTTTTTTTCTCCAGATGCGGGACAAGCCAAATAGGCGCGGAGAACGGAGATATGGACGGCCTAATTATCTTATTGTCTAATAATTTATTAACTTGTTTTGTTATTCCTTCCTGCATCGTTTTAGGATGTCGGAAGCCTCTATCGTGTTTTGGATGTTCATCTCGAGTTCTAATTTCGTTCTTAATAGCTGATGTAAATGATAAATCGGATTTTTCATCATAGAAAATGTCTTGATATTTTTTACAAAGATTTAAAATTCTTTGTTTTTCCTCAGAATTTAAATGTTGAGTTCTTATAATTGTCGGGTCAAAGTTCGCGGGGTTTGAAATTTCATAAGTATCAAGACGTTCGACATGTGTTGTATTAAGTTGCAATGGGTAAGGTAATACAATATTGTCTACATAACCGTTCGTGACTGTGTGAATGGATTGAGGAATTTTTATGTTATTAATTTTTATTTCCGGGAGTAGTATGTCACTGTCAGATACGTCGACTAGAATTTTATTGTATAAAGTTGAAAAAAGAATTTCAATAATCAATTTTCGTAAAGTCAACATTTTATTTTTATAATCAATTAAAGCATTTAAACGTTCTAAGTCGAAATTTCCGAGTAAGATATCAAAATATTTACTCCAATCTGTTACTCGAGCATCTATTAATTCGTTAATACCAATTTCGGCAAATAAAGGTGTGTAACGAAATAGTAATACTCTAACTTGGATTATTAGAAATTAAAGTGTAATAACGTGTATACCTCTAATTAAATCTAGACCCTTATTTTTACACTCTGTCACCAATCTAGTTAGCTTTAACACCAATTATATAAGATATCTTCATCAAAATACCAAAAGAGCATCCCTACCTTTTCCTTGGTCACTCTGTATTGATCCCGTCCTTCCATTCCTCCAAATTCTGCCTCCAGTGCGCGGATGAGCGTGTAAGGCAATCCAGTCCCATTGGTTTTTGCTAGTTTCGCCTGGTCTTAAAACGGATGAATCTTCCTTTGCCAGGACAGGGTTCGTCCTCCTCGTCTCGGTCACACGTCCACGTTGTTACACTTCCAGAAGGGGAAATTTTGGAGTAGGGGTTATAGGAAAAATAATGTAGAACCTCCACGTCATACAAAAAATATATATATGATAAAATAATCTCTCAAAATCCTCATATACAGCTATACATATGTATACTTAAACCTAAACTACAATCCCGTATGACCACATTAATCCCAATTCCCTGGTATAACTCTACCTATACATATATTTATTTATAATTGGTTTACTATTAAACCTACCCCTGTATATCCTATAATTATTAAAAAATCCAATTTATGAACAGACTTCTCGTTTATTCGGTGGTGCGGCAAAACTAGCCCTCTTATCGGCTTGGTCTTTTTATTAAAAATAAAATGCGTGAAAGGCGTATGTTTTATTATATTCGTTTCTCAATCCTTCTATTCTCCGGTGTCGAGAAAAATAAATAATTATTACGTGTAAATACCTTTATATGCAACAATGATTCATTTTACGTCGGTCAGGTCGTCATTGACCTTCGAGGAACGAAAGTGAATTTTTTTTGTTCTATAAAGGACAATTCTGATGAGCTAAGGAAAACAATTCAAATTATTTATCGACACTGGCGTTACAAGTTGCGAAATTCCTCTGTAATATAATTACCTACGATAAATTCATGCATTTACACTGGCAAAATAAGAAAGAGTTTTAATTTATAATTTACGGCTGAACAAAAGACTGATAACAATATTTCTCTATAATAAATTTGACTTATCAGCGCAATTTCGCTGAAACCCGCGAAAATATGAAAAACATACGCTCCGGCCTTTGTGTTACCAAATACCAAAATAAACCTCGCCTAACTTTCTATCTCTTTCCTGCCTTCGAGGTGGAAAAGAATATGTGGCCCAACAAATGATAGCTCCTACTTAACAAAATGAAACCTAACTTGTGTCAAGTTGGCGAACTCGCCAAAATCTTAATTATTCCAGCACACACGGTAAATTATATATTTGTCAGGACGAAAAACTTAATCTGAGAGTGAACAGCTATGTCCCGTCTCCTTGAAAAAATCAACAATCAACAAAAAAAATCTAATAATTATATTTGCTATCGCTACACCTTGTATATAGCAATTGACCTATACACCCAAGTTCAAAATCCAGCTCGATCAATAACGAGTAACTATATTCACTAGTAAAATTTATCCCAATCTGAATTTAACTCAAAAACTTACTGCTTGTCAAACGTCCTCCGTCTCGCCGGGAATTTTCTTGATTTTTTTCTATCTGCTGGTTCACCGCGAGTCGTGCCAATAAACGGAATCGTAATATGTCGAAAGGAAATTTAGCGTAGAGGGTAAGTCTACCGTTTGTGTATCGGAAAAGGAGACAGTTTTCACCGTCAAGGAATAATCTCAGTATACCTATCACCTCCTAACACAACGGAGAGAATTTTTACCACTCGTACCGCTTACACTAAAAAAATTACTAGTACCGTTTACCGTGGCAGGGGAAAAACCTTTCCCTTCGCGTGTTCGCCCCCGGTACACACTGCCGATCCTGGTCTGTGTACACTCGTTTTTTTGTTTTCCCCCGACTTTGGTTTTGGTGTTTTCGTCGAGTTGCAAAAAACAGCTTTTTGTTTTTTTGAATCGTGCTAGTTTTTGTTATCGAAATAATTGTATTCAAAACAATTATTTCGCTTTGACCCAGTAAGATGTTTTTTATTTTTCTAATCTGTTTTGGCTTCGTATAGTTTTATTAAACATAATGTGTGTCGCGTTCCAGTTATTATTATGATGTAAAATAAAATATGCTTTACCGTGTGTTCTGAAATTTTCTACCATAAAATTATCTCTTAGGTATTCGTATTTATTACATTACTTCCCCCTTTGTAAAAGTATTGCGACCTCCCTGGTCCAATACCTTTTTTTTCAAAACCCCCCGTACAACTATTCCTACCCTTAATTTATATGTGGCTGTCGGCTTACAATAGTGGCCTATAATCTTAAAATTTATGTTACAGTTTTATACATTTTACATATTTATATTACATTTTCTCAATATTCATGATCGGCACTGTATTTGGCAATTTTTTCCGCTATTACCCTTTTTATCCTTGACCTAGGTCGCGACCGTTTACACTCGCGACACTGCTGCTCAGTAGATCGTTCATCTGGCGACTTCTGTCTGTCCAATGCTGTGACCTCGGGTGGCTCGTCTCTTGCTGCGTTATTTGGTCCATCTCTATTGTTTCTTCCTCTGGTTTCCTCGTCTGATGTAAGTGAATTATCCATGCCGTTGGGGAGTCCCATATGCTGCTTATTAGTGCTATACTGCATCCTAAAGTTTGGGGTATACGAACTCCATTTAGTATGGTGCCTGCTATGTACTTAATGGTTTGGAATGTGAAGTATATTCCAATTATTCCACTTATGACTGAACCTAATTCTGTGAACCATGCCCATGTGTGTTTTTGGGGTGGATTCTGCGAGGTTCTTGATTTCTTTTGTATCGAATATGTTTGATACTGTGTAGCCTTGACTATTGGCATTCATTCCCGCTGCTCTGCGAGTAATTATGTTCTCTACTGCTTTTCTCTCTGTCCCAAATGTGAGGGCTCTTTGTGCTGCGTTGACTTCTTCTTGCGTGTACAGACCCTTCGCTCCTAGTGGTTGAATGGGGTCGAAATGAAGGTTTATTTCTTCTTCTACTTTTATTATTTTTGGTTGGTTGGCTATTGTGGGATGTGGCGTTAGACCTATCCATTGGTCATCTGTAAAATAGAGTGGTGGTATCATGTTATTGCAATCTATCTCTTCTGCGTGGTTTTGTATTATTCTGGTTAGTGGAGCCATAAATTTTGTTTCGTTGTTTACTTTTATTGGTAGTTCGTTGTAACATCTGTTTGTTCGTCTAATCTCGACTGTTACTGGTATGCATTTTATGATATAAAGTACTTCGCCTAATACTCTGCCTATGTGTCTAGGTGCATTTTCCATTAGTTGGCTGACTGCATTAGGCAGTGTATGTGCTATTAGCAGTCTATTTTTGAGTATTTCTCGTTTTGTTAAGCATCTTCGGTGTATTGTGCCTGTGTAAAGCATGTTTACGTCTCGTTTATATGCTTGTTCAATATAGAGTAGTTTACTATTTACATAATTCATTAGATCGACGTTTTGTGTTGAAATTGGCATTGTCGGATGTAATTTTTGTGTGTTTTGAAGTGTTATGACAATTCGTGGGTGTTCTGTTTGCCATACTTCTATTCCACATAGTATGTTTTTTTTGTAATGTTAGTGCGAATACTTTGTCTTTTTCTTCAAATACTATTAGTTCTTCTTGTGTTTTTGTGTTTGTGATTTTGTTGCCTATGCCTTCGTATAACTGGCTCAGATGGTCTTCGCATGTTGTTGGCTCATAACTGGACCAGGTGGATTCTCCTACCGTGGAATCGAAGCAGTACTCATTCGTGAATTTGCATGTTATCTCTCCTTGTAAGTGGATCTCGTTCGTTTCTAGCGTTACTCTAGCTAGATAGTCTTTGGTTGTTATTTTGGCTGTTGCTATTATCACTACGTCGTTCCAACTTCTGCCGTTTTCTTGGTATGTGATACCTTTACATGTTCCCATATTGTCGAGTGTGCCGCCTATTTTTATTGACGCTGTTGTGGTACCGTTCATTAGTATGTTGTCTATTGTTTGTTGGTACAACTTTATTAGTTTTCTTCTGCTCCCAATTTGTGGATGTAGGTTGATAGTCCGCCGTGACGACTGATGTGTGGCTGTGCATCCCGCAGTAGAACATGAATTTTGTGACTTCTATTACGCATGACCATACTTTTTGCATTTTTATTTCGTTTCGTTGAATCACTTGTATGTCTGTTTTTTCACTCGCGTACGTTTTTTCTGGTTCCGGACACTTTTGTATATCTTTTAGCGATAACACTGTGATATTTGTGTTGGGGTGCGAACACTCATACGCGATTAGCCCAACTGCTATATGTAGCCCGCACATGACGAATGTCACCCAGGTCAGGATAGTACTTTGTCGTGCCATTGATTTGGTTTGGTTATCCTAAAAATTTTTTTAACATTTACAATTGTTAATACAACTTATCTTTCTTACAGACATTTTTAGACATTTCTTTGTTACAATACTATGTTATCTACAATTTTGTCATATTTATATGACATTTCCTCATTTGACTGAGCTTCACACTTATTTAGGACTGCCAAATGAGCTCTACTCTTTGAAAAGAAGAGAAAAACTCTTTAAACGTATGACCCGTGATCTTGTTCCCACTTATTTATTTCTATATTTAATTACTTTTGTTTTTATGAATTGAAAAAGACTTACTTACGTGAAATCATTTACTTAAATCGTACTATTAGTATCCTTTGCCCATATACTTGGTTATAGTGACTTATGGTCTTTCATTTCCTTATTCTGTTATGATTCCTAACTTACTCAATTATTCCTATCCCCTTACTTTGGCTTAACCTATGAATTGAACCCGTAAATCTGTTTGGATTAATAATATGCTAATATATACATGTATGCTTGGTCGCGACGTTTGAGTTACGTCGTTTCAAGCTCATCGCTATCCATCTGGTACTTATTTTGGTCTTGTTTCTTTTGTAGTTAGTCGTCTGTCTTTGTCCTGTATTCTGTGTTAGTCTCCTTTCGGCATTAAATGTTTTTGTGTAACTGGGTGCACTTTGTATCCTGTTTCTCACTCTGGCGGATCGTCTTATCTCCGGTGGAGGTCGTAGTGAGAAGTGTGGTCTTTGTTCTGTTCTATTCCCTT
This sequence comes from Galeruca laticollis, assembly GCA_963921935.1. Lineage (NCBI taxonomy): Eukaryota > Metazoa > Arthropoda > Insecta > Coleoptera > Chrysomelidae > Galeruca > Galeruca laticollis. The sequence continues at coordinate 130,504,009 of OY998177.1, forward strand.
TATGTCTGGTTTGGGATGGTGGTTTGTTTTTTGGTGGTTGTAGATTCTCGTTCGTTGACCATAATGGTAGTGCTGCTACTTTTCCTGGATCTACTTCATTTTCCTCCTGCTCGTGTGTTTCCTCTAACTCTTCTATACTTCCCAAGTTCTCTATATCTTGTAGTATCTTATGTTCCTTGTTCTCTATTTTGCCGTGGTATGTTTTTAATCTGTTGATGTGTACTATTTGTGTCTTCTTCCCTTTTTGCGAAATTATTTGATATGTAACCGGTCCTACCTTCTTTTTTACGTCAAACGGTCCTGTCCATTGGTTTTGTAGTTTCTTCGATTTTTCTACTTTCGTGCTTATGTCGAGTAGGTATACTAAATCTCCTGGTTCAAATTCTCTTAGTGCTGTTTTTTCGTTGTATTTGGCTATTCTTTCTTCTTTTGCTTTCTCTGTGTTTTGTTGCCTCTGTCTACTGTGTTCCTTGTAATTCCTTTGTTGTGTTTTGTACCCTTCGATAAGATATGCTTCCATATTTATTGTCTTTGGCTCTTTTGGCCATTCTATGCTCCATATTTCCATTTTCTTCTGTTTGGCTCCTTTGGCCATTATATCCTCCATAATTCTACTATATACGTTGGCTTCTTTGGCCACTGTACTCTAAATATGCGCACTGCTTCGGTGCGTCTTTATCCTATATACTTTGGCTTCTTTTGGCCACCGTATTCTTCAATATACCTCTCTTGCCGTTCATCTTCGGCACGTCTATATACTATATTCTTTGGCTTCTTTTGGCCACCGTATTCTTCAATATACCTCTCTTGCCGTACATCTTCGGTACGTCTATATACTATATACTTTGGCTTCTTTTGGCCACCGTATTCTTCAATATACCTCTCTTGCCGTACATCTTCGGTACGTCGATATACTATATACTTTGGCTTCTTTTGGCCACCGTATTCTTCAATATACCTCTCTTACCGTACATCTTCTGTACGTCGATATACTAT